>OY723388.1:0-451345 GCA_963210295.1 Ophion ellenae
CCCAAACAACCCAAACAACCCCAAACAAAAACCCAAACAAACCCAACAAACCCCAAACAACCCAAAACAAACCCAAACAAACCCAAACAAACCCAAACAAACCCAAACAAACCCAAACAAACCCAAACAAACCCAAAAAACCCAAACAAACCCAAACAAAACCCAAACCACCAAACAACAAACCAAACCCAAAACAAACCCAAACAAACCCAAACACCCAAACAAACCCAAACAGAACCCAAACAAACCCAAACAAAACCCAAACAAACCCAAACAAACCCAAACCAAACCAAACAAACCCAAACAAACCCAAACAAACCCAAACAAACCCAAACAAACCCAAACACAAACCCAAACAAACCCAAACAAACCCAAACAAACCCAAACAAACCCAAACAAACCAAACAAACCCAACAAACCCAAACAAACCCAAACAACAACCCAAACAAACCCAAACAAACCCAAACAAACCACCCAAACAAACCCAAACAACCCACAACCCAAACAAACCCAAACAAACCCAACAAACCCAACAACCAAACAAACCCAACAAACCCAAACAACCCCAAACAAACCCAAACAACCCAAACAAACCCAAACAAACCCAAACAAACCCAAACAAACCCAAACAAACCAAACAAACCCAAACAAACCCAAACAAACCCAAACAAACCCAAACAACCCAACAAACCCAACAACAACCCAAACAAACCCAAACAAACCCAAACAAACCCAAACAAACCCAAACAAACCCAAACAAACCCAAACAAACCCCAAACAAACCAAACAAACCCAAACAAACCCAAACAACCAACAAACCCAAACAAACCCAACAAACAAACCCAAACAAACCCAAACAAACAAACAAACCCAAACAAACCCAAACAAACCAAACAAACCAAACACCACAAACAAACAACCAAACAACAAACCCAAACAAACCCAAACAATCACACAAACCAAACAAACCCAAACAAACCCAAACAAACAACCCAAACAAACCCAAACAAACCACACCCAAACAACCACACAACCCAAACAAACCCAAACAAACCCAACACAAACAACACCCACAAACAACATACCCAAACAAACCAAACCAAACAAACCAAACAAACCCAAACAAACAAACCCAAACAAACCAAACAAACCCAAACAAAACCCAAACAAACCCAAACAAACCCAACAAACCCAAACAAACAAACCCAAACAAACCAAACAAACCCAAACAACAACACAACCCAAACAAACACCCAAACAAACCCAAACAAACAAACAACCCAAACAAACCCAAACAAACACAACCCAAACAAACAACAAACAAACCCAAACAAACCCAAACAAACCCAAACAAACAAACAAACAAACAAACCCAAACAAACAAACCCAAACAAACCCATAACAAACCCAAACAAACCAAACAAACTCCAACAAACCCAAACAAACCCAAACAAACACAAACAAACCAAACAAACCCAAACAAACCCAAACAAACAAACCAAACAAACAAACAAACCCAAACAAACAAACAAACTAACCCAAACAAACAAACAAACAAACAAACCCAAACAAACAAACCCAACAAACAAACCCAAACAAAACCCAAACAAACCCAAACAAACAAACAAACAAACCCAAACAAACCCAAACAAACAAACAAACCCAAACACAAACAAACAAACAAACAAACAAACACCAAACAAACCAAAACAAACCTAACAAACAAACAAACACAAACAAACCCAAACAAACCCAAACAAAACACCCAAACAAACAAACAAACCCAACATACAAACAAACAAACAAACAAACAAACAAACAAACCCAAACACAAACAAACAAACAAACCAAACAAAAACAAACAAACAAACAAACAAACAAACCCAAACAAACAAACCCAAACAAACAAACAAACAAACCAAACATACAAACAAACAAACCCAAACAAACAAACCCAAACAAACCCAAACAAACAAACCCAAACAAACAAACAAACATCAAACCCAAACAAACAAACAAACAAACAAACATACAAACCCAAACAAACAAACAAACACAAACAAACCCAAACAAAACAAACAAACCCAACAAACAAACAAACCCAAACAAACAAACAAACAAACAAACAAACAAACCCAACAAACAACAAACCAAACAAACCAACAAACAAACAAACCCAAACAAACCAAACAAACCCAAACAAACAAACAAACCCAAACAAACCCAAACAAACCCACAAACAAACCCAAACAAACCCAAACACAAACCCAAACAAACAAACAAACAAACAACCCAAACAAACAAACAAACAAACCCCAAACAAACAAACCCAAACAACCCAAACAAACAAACCCAAACAAACAAACAAACACAACCCAACAACAAACAAACAAACCCAAACAAACAAACAAACAAACAAACCCAACAAACCCAAACAAACCCAAACAAACCCAAACAAACCCAAACAAACCCAAACAAACCCAAACAAACCCAAACCAAACCCAAACAAACCCAAACAAACCCAAACAAACCAAACAAACCCAAACAAAACCCAAACAAACAAAACAAACCCAAACAAACCAAACAAACAAACAAACCCAAACAAACAAACCCAAACAAACCCAAACAAACAAACAAACAAACCCCAAACAAACAAACCCAAACAAACACCAAACAAACCCAAACAAACCCAAACAAACCCAAACAAACCCAAACAAACAAACCCAACAAACCAAACAAACCCAAACAAACCCAAACAAACCCAAACAAACCCAAACAAACCCAAACAAACCCAACAAACCAAACAAACCCAAACAAACCAAACAAACCCAAACAAACCCAAACAAACCCAAACAAACCCAAACAAACCCAAACAAACCCAAACAAACCCAAACAAACCCAAACAAACCCAAACAAACAAACCCAAACAAACCCAAACAAACAAACCCAAACAAACCCAAACAAACCCAAACAAACCCAAACAACCCAAACAAACCCCACAACAAACCCAAACAAACCCAAACAAACCCAAACAAACCCAAACAAACCCAAACAACCCAAACAAACCCAAACAAACAAACCCAAACAAACAAACACCCAAACAAACCCAAACAAACCCAAACAAACCCAAACAAACCCAAACAAACAAACAAACCCAAACAAACCCAAACAAACCCAAACAAACCCAAACAAACAAACAAACAAACAAACAAACCCAAACAAACAAACCCAAACAAACCCAAACAAACCCAAACAAACCCAAACAAACCCAAACAAACCCAAACAAACCCAAACAAACAAACCCAAACAAACCCAAACAAACCCAAACAAACCCAACAAACCCAAACAAACCCAAACAAACAAACAAACCCAAACAAACCCAAACAAACAAACCCAAACAAACCCAAACAAACCCAAACAAACCCCAAACAAACAAACCCAAACAAACCCAAACAAACCCAAACAAACAAACCCAAACAAACCCAAACAAACCCAAACAAACCCAAACAACCCAAAACAAACCCAAACAAACCCAAACAAACCCAAACAAACAAACCCAAACAAACCCAAACAAACCCAAACAAACCCAAACAAACCCAAACAAACAAACCCAAACAAACCCAAACAAACCCAAACAAACCCAAACAAACCCAAACAAACCCAAACAAACCCAAACAAACCCAAACAAACCCAAACAAACCCAAACAAACCCCAAACAAACCCAAACAAACCCAAACAAACCCAAACAAACCCAAACAAACCCAAACAAACCCAAACAAACCCAAACAAACAAACAAACCCAAACAAACCCAAACAAACCCAAACAAACCCAAACAAACCCAAACAAACCCAAAACAAACCCAAACAAACAAACCCAAACAAACCCAAACAAACCCAAACAAACCCAAACAAACCCAAACAAACCCAAACAAACCCAAACAAACCCAAACAAACAAAACAAACAAACAAACCCAAACAAACCCAAACAAACCCAAACAAACAAACCCAAACAAACAAACCCAAACAAACCCAAACAAACAAACCCAACAAACCCAAACAAACCCAAACAAACCCAAACAAACCCAAACAAACAAACCCAAACAAACCCGAACGAACCCGAACGAACAAACACGAACAAACCCGGACAAAAGCGCGTCCGGCGTTTTGTTTGGGTGTGTTTGGCTTTGTTTGGGTTTCGGCTCTTTCACGTCCGACACTTCGTTTGTTTGGGTTTGTTTGGGTTTGTTTGGGTTGGACTGTTTCTCACCCCCAACATTTTGTTTAGGGTCGTTTAGGTTCGAGCTGGTCTCGCCCGCCATCTTTTGTTTGGCTTTGTTTGGGTTACAACACTTCATTCTCGCCGCCATCTTGGTTGGGTTGGATGCAATGCGCGGCGCCATCTTTGTTTACGTTGGATGCTCTGCGCGGCGCCATCTTTGTTTGGGTTCTCATGCAATGATCAACCAACGTAGCCGCCATCTTGAAAAACGCTTTTTACCAAATATCTCGGAAACCGTGAGTTTTACGTTAAAAATTATGAGGACCTTTTTTGTACAGAATAAAATGTCCCATCTTTTTCATTTGAAACTTTTCTCTCCTTCGTTAACGATTGCCGAGATATAGTGATTAAACCCTCTTAAGAGGGATATAGTGATTAAACCCTCTTAAGAGGGAATGACACCTCATCGCGGTCGGTATGGTAGAACAATTATAGATTCCAAAAATCTCTGAAACGGCTCTTCAGATCCCGTCGAAACTTTGCCAAACGACGTCAAATAGATAGACGAACAGCTGTCTTCCCCTCAAATTTTCTGAATTTGAGAAATAAAACTAGATTGGCTTATCACTCGAGGTCATGACTCGAGGTAATCACTCGGGGTCATCCCCCGAGGTGATCACTCGAGGTCATGACTCGATTGTTTTACATTGCGAGGCAAAGAGAAATGAAAGGACTGCCGAGATTTGAGGTTACGAACCATCCTACTTTACCGATGTTTCGCCGATAAAATTATTTCAACACTTGTCCGCTAAACCGGGTCCATAAATTACATAACGCAAAATTTACCAATTTTTACCCCCCCCCCCCCCCCCCCCCCCCCACCCAACGGGACCGTAACGCCATAGGATGGATGAGCTTTGCCCGGTGTGCTTCAAAATGGGATCTAACAGAAGGATTTAGGCTGGGAATAGACGTCCGATTTTTTCTTTACGACAATCCGATCCGACTATCGGAAGGCACTCGCGCCATACATTTGAGTGTCGGATTGTCGGAAAGAAGAAATCGGACGTATATTCCCAGCCTTAAGCAATACAATTTAGTTTGGATGAAGCTGTGTTGATGTGAGCAAATGAAGAGGTAAGCGATAAGATGTAACACGATGTTTCGAACCCGTTCTTTTGCGCTCTTTGGCTCAATAATTTTCACCACTGTCAGAGTTTTCGGCTATTCTACGACCCGTAAAAATTGATTTTTTTCCGTTATCGCTATAGGCCTCCGAAGTAACTCTAGTGGCGCAGCCCTTGCGGCGAGTTTTCGCAAAACTTGGATTGGTTTTCGTCTGCTAGTGCAGTATGCCGGTCGCCATTTAAATCAGGTGTTTGCGCGAATGACAGCACCACGTGTGATGTTTACGTTGTAAAAACAACGTTTCACGTCATATTTGGGATTGTTGACGAGTGTTTGAGGAAGAACTTTTTCCCATCACAGTCCTTTTCTCACCAGCAACAATTTCGCGAACTTCGGATACATGATGACTATCGAAAGTTTTCTACCTATATTACAACATCATTTGTATAAATTTCCGATGCAACCAACAATTTAAACAGAAATTTTGTTGTACAGCAGAAAAAAATTTGTGCGCAGCCAATGTACGCAATTTCATTAACATTCTCTTCGTCACATACCTATAGATATGCTTTTAGGGCGAAAGGAAGTCATGAGGATACATTGAAATCCGCAAGTAATCGTTATTAGTTCCATCACACTATTTTTTTTTATTTACAAGCACATCCCATTCACGATGTGAGATCTACAATCGATTATGCTTGCTCAAGCCTAGCTCTTTCGTGTTTGTGCCGGTTTGACGTAACCGCCATGCGCCAATCCAAGTTTTGCCACCGGCAGCCGTTGCGCGGCGCCACCACGAAAGTTACTTCGGAGGCCTATAGCTACACTGCCCGAAGACATTGCGACTCATGGAGTCAAATAGATAGGCGACCAGCTGTCTGCCCCACAAGTTTTCTGAATTTGAGGGGAAAAAAATAGATCGGCTAATGATAAGTCAATCTACTTTTTTTCGTCTATCTATTTGACGTCTTTTGGCAAAGTTTCGACGGGATCTGAAGAGCCGTTTCAGAGATTTTTGGGAATCTATAATTGTTCGACCATACGGACCACGATGAGGTGTCATTTCCTCTTAATCGCGAAATTCGTTAGTCCGCACACGCTTTATTCTGACATGGATGACAAGCGGGAATAATCGATGGCGGATGGCGTCGGTTGCGTTCTTGTCGCTCAGTTCATTTCGCATGGTGGCTAGAGTGGAAGGAGGCCGATCTGGGCATTTCAAAGTGGCTACAAAAATGTGGTCTAAAAGGGATGGCGCCACTATCTCTAAGACGTCGAGAAGTAAGCTGAGTATCGATGTCGGGTAAAAGGGATGGAAGAGGATCGAATACGCATCCCAGCAAGCAGCGTTCCGTCGGGTGACGTCACGCGCGTGTCGTGCTCAGATTGCTTTTTCCCTCGAAGCCTTCGTTTCGGCTTGGTCGCACATGAACGTGCTCAGCGTCCATGCATTGGTGTAGCTGCCGAAGGCGCGGTCGGGATACTTTGGCGCGCTCGGCTCTTTCCGAAGATGTCCGAGCGTCGCTCGCTCTCGGACACGCGCTACTATGATTGTGTTATGGGCGCGTAAGAGGCTAGAGTGGGGGTAACTTTTGCGCGCGATCCGGCTATATGTCACTTTGTTTGCATTTCTCTCGCACGCAGCCTACTTCTCAAGTATCATGCTGCCTTATGCACAGCTCACTTCTCATTATTTACTTGTTCCGTCTCTGTCACACGCAACTCACTTCTCGAGGTCGTAGCAATAGTGGCGCCATCCCAGTTTGACCACATTTTTGTAGCCATTTTTTTCAAGTCTCTCCATAAGAGATCGGACTCCTCCCACTCTAGCCTCCCTGTCATTTCGGTTCGTCGATGAGCAGCGACGCACGCGGTGAAACCACCAAACACTAATAACTGGATTTCCGTGGGCGCTTTTGGATCGTGATCGCCGTAAGCGTTCGTACTCCTTAGCTGTAGTCTTCTTGTTATTTTTCGTGGGATATCGACTGACAGCTAGCGGGGCGACAACAATACGCGGACTGGCAACATTATTAGTGCTAATAGTGCGCGTGCAATCGAATATTCGGCTGGTCGTCGCCCCGTGCGTGTACATCGCTGATCGTAAGATCACAAGAAATATCCATCGAAATATCTTCGTTGCACGGATTAAAATCGAAGTAGCTGTAAGTGCCAGTTGAGGATGGATTCCCAGAGAGACGGAGAGAATGACGATGCCAACGTCAGGTTT
This sequence comes from Ophion ellenae, assembly GCA_963210295.1. NCBI lineage: Eukaryota > Metazoa > Arthropoda > Insecta > Hymenoptera > Ichneumonidae > Ophion > Ophion ellenae. Next base: position 7,578 of record OY723388.1, read on the forward strand.
ATCGTCAGGACGTCAAGTCAACAGATAGACGATCAAACGGTGGAGTGTAAACTCGACTGGACTGTTGCAAGGCTCAAGGATCATCTTGCCCAAGTCTACCCTACTAAGCCCGTGAGATTCTGTGTCGATACATGATACGTATTCTATCTCATTCAATTACAATAACATACACGCCGTACATCCAACACTTGAGCTCTTTCCGTATTTCTCGAGTAACCATTTTCCAAATTTGCACTTACACCTGTACTCATTCTCACACGTAGCAAAGGCACCTGTACGATGAAGATATTTCTCCTTAACATTGCAGCCAAGGCAAGAACAGCGTATAATATTTCTCGGCAAGCTACTCGAAGACTCGCTGATATTGAGAGATACGATACAGTCCGAACTTTGCAACGGAGACGGTCTATTCGTTGTTCATCTGGTATGCGTGGATAATCCGTCACTGTCGTTGCCGAATACAACAAACCTGGGCGTCGGTGGTGATGATCAGACTACGAGATATCTGACGGCAGCATCCGGGCCTGAACAGTCCTTTGCTCTTCGACAATACTACAGTCAGCTCAACGAACATCAAATAGCATGGATGCAGCAGGCATATGCCCGGTATCTCGCACGGTACATACAAATGTTGGTACCTTGTAAAAATATATGCGACAAAGTGCACATTCGCCCCAAGGCTTTATGGAGCGAACAACTTGTTTATCGATGATTTTAGAATGGCTGCTCAGGGAATACGAGTCGAAGGCGATCCGACGTATCTCAGACCAAACGATACGTATATCAATGGGACTGCGTTTTCTGAGGCTTCTAATAACATAGAGGAGAACGAGGTGCCGCGTGGCCCAGAAGAAAACGCGGTGGGTGGTGCGCTTGGGGAGCAACGTCAAATCAGGGAAGACGCGAACAATGTCGCCAACAATCAGAATGGAGGGATCAACGAGGCGGGCCCTCTGAATCATGACTGGCTCGATATATTCGAGGCTGTATCGAGGATGATTGTCCTCTCGACGTTTGTGGTCTTATATTCTTCTTCATTACGATTTTTCATTGTTACTTCTCTCGGATTTGCCATATATCTGTGAGTGTTACCATACAAGAGCTATGGCTCAGCCATGAAACGAATGTGCGCAGGATTAATTATAACTTGTGTTATATGTACAGAATTCAGGGCAGGTTCTTCAGAGGTCAGCCGGTGTTTCTCGGGGAGAACAACAACGCAGGTGTCGGCGATAATAACAATCAGGTGAGACAAAACGAGCCCATTCCGCCTGGTGATGAAACTCTCGCCCGCGCTCGTCATGTTCCCCGCATACCAACAGTAGCTTCGAGAGAGCAACAAGCCGAAGCTACAAGAACGAATTTGAACGAGGAAAATGAATGGCCGGGCGCGTGGGCCTTCACTTGGACATTCTTTAGTTCCTTTTTCTCGTCCCTTATACCCGATCGACCAAACGTTATTTAATCGCCACGAAATGTCATGTTTTTTTTTTTCATCATGAATTTCTCGTTTTATTCCGTTAAATTCTCTTACTCGTAGAACTTTGCGCATAATTTATTTGGGAATTTCGCATGAATTTTTTTCAAACAGAATTCGAAACCTTACTTGGTTTTAAACGAAGCAAGGAAGAAAGCATGTACCATATCAATGCAACATGTACAGAACTGAACGAGCATCGGCTTGTCAAAGTTATATTTTTACTTGCTATCGATATTCTATTGAAACGAAGATACGACGAATGTAGGTTGTGGTCGTTGTATGATCTAGAAAACTGAAAATGGTGCGTGTTTACCAAATGTACGCGTTATGTGGTTAAATAATCGATATGGTTCCGAGGCTTTGTGTATTTATACACCTTTCAGACATAATACTATTATACAAATACTAAATATTTTTCACGTTTTCCGTGACGATGTCGGTGAATTCAATCGAGGGAATGTATATACTGTGTATATACATAAATTTAAGTATGTGATATGATAATTACAGCATATATTCGGGTCTCACAGGAGGATATGGAAATTATGAGTATGTAATAGTTACTGTTCGTAGTCAGTTGCATTTTTCTGCAACAAATGCAATTTCCATTTAATTTTTTTATCTATTATACTCAGTGGTTGTACTAAGTTATGAACATAATATAACTTACTTGAAATAACTACGGCGTCCAATTTATTTATAGTCTTGACCCTGGCATTCTTTAAAATCAATATATATATATATATATATATATATATATATATATATATATATATATATATATTGTACATATTATCTGAGTGTGAATGCGCTGTTACTCTACGCGGACCTCGACTCTTATTGGTCGATCATCTTATTCTGTTGGCATATACTTTACGCAAATTGACAGCGAGGTGATGTCTATGTGAAATCCAATGAGACGAGATCATTGGGGTATCAAGCAGTCGTCTCTCCTTATTGGCCGATGTTAGTCGTCGGGACGTCAAAATGATGCCATCTCGGCCTTTGTCTAAGGCATGGTAAACAATACAGTAACTGTGTAGGAGACGGAGACCCGAAAACGTTCAAGGCTATGTTATATATGAATCTGTATGGTGATGATTCCAAGGCAATTGACGGGTTACACTTTGCTCGTGGCCGGAAAAAAGAGGAATTTTCGTGATTTTTTTCTGGAAAAACGTTTGTAGACTTGAAATGCTTTCTGTTTCATTAAAGAATATGGTTTTAAGTACCTTTTACAATTTTTAAAAATATTTAAATAATCAACCACATTTATAAAATATTTATGAATGTGGTAGATACAATGGTTTGGGCTGGACGCTGTTTGAAAAGCGTCCTTCATGGTGGCCACTGCTGTTTGAAAACAAATTGAACGCATTTAGTTTTTGCGTGAAATTATCTAGCGCTTGGACGAAGGAATTAATAAAATGACGATTATTTTTAATAGCCGCAGTCCAAAGTAAAAGTATCGATTTTCGGTGAAAACTCGCTCCATTTTTGTTGAATGGAAAAAAATTCCTTTATTCAAGCATCGCTTTCCGATAGGTGAAGGAAGCTTGGAAAAATTGGAGTTGATGGGTGCAGTGATTTGTTGCATATGTGGTCACCGATTTTGAAAATGTCATTTTAAGAACAACGTGTTGGAAGTTTTAGGTCGAGTTTATACATGGATAAAATGGAAATTTAAAAAGTTGTATAGAATCATCGACGCCAGGCCCATGTAGTAAGCTTTCTGTAGCAGTAGTAGCCTCCGGAATTTCAATTTGCTTCTGTCTGTGGAGCATTGTTTCTTTTCGCGTGTTAGATTGACCCCTCATCTTCTTTCGTCACATATGCGTGACCGTTACGGCCGCTATGTAACCCCATCGCTTGCAGCACGTTCGATAGCGAAGCAGCTCTTTCATTGAAAGAACAGGCAGCGACATACGCAGCTATTTCCACTGAGATGGACCCACTCGGAAGATTCTTTGGGCTTATCTTCTAGATCAGCTGGATATAACTTTCATTCATGTTTTGGGTGAAATCATCACTGCATCTCTCCAATAAGTTATCATAGCTAAGATCTTCGTGAATCGGTTTGATTTGTTCCAAGAGATTGGAATGCAGAGCATTATATTCATGATTATACGAGGCTCTCCGTTCGCCGAAGCGCGCTGCCAGGAGCACCAAGAGTTAACTCCCCGCTCGGACACTTATCATGATTCGGATCTTCATCGGTTGAGCTGTAATAATTCAAGGTTGTCCGTATGGCCTTTTTCATATTGTCGATTCAGTTATGGTTACGACGTATAGCTAAACCATAATAAACGGTTAATTTGTCGATCATTTTTTCTGTTAGTACGTTTCTGCCGCTGATCCCTTTATTTTTCTTCTCTCTCTCTCTCTCTCTCTCTCTCTCTCTCTCTCTCTCTCCCTCTCTCTCTCTCTCTCTCTCTCTCTCCCTCTCTCCCTCTCTCACTCTCTCTCTCTCTCTCTCTCACGTAATTGACGTCTCATTCGTTTTTGCACATGACCGATGCATTCTTTTTTAGTAAAAATCAGCCAACGAAAGTTTCAACTCCACCATCTGCTGTTTAACTCGAAAGCACCTGCATTCTGGGTTGAAAATCGTTGCAATTACATGATATATTGCAGCTGGACTATTTGCCGAAGGATATGCATTTCATTTTGGAAAGGATGGTCGCGCTGGAGATTGTCATTGAAAGTCACCGTAAAGAATATGGTGAAAACGTCGACGAGCGCCACGTGGTTCATCAGCAGCGGTGTAGTTCTCTTACCCCGCGAGGCTCGCAAAGCACGGAGAGAGCAGCTAACCGAGAAAAATCCGTTTTACAAGAAGTCAAAAAACCATTACGTGGCCCTAGAATCCTTGATTAGCCGGTAAGTTATTGATATCATTCTCTTTCCACTTATCAAACCAGCATTTTTTTCATCAGTTGAACGTGTCAATTAAAAACTATTGAACCGATTTTTGTCAAATTTTGCCTATCATGGTCTACTAACCAAACCGAATTGTTTTGAAAAATGACCTTAAGAGCGTCTTGATTACTCGCAATTTTTTTTTTTAATTTCCTTCAAAATTGAAACTTTGTTTCCAAAAACGTCTCAATCTTCCATTTTTCAATTTCCTCCATTATTTTTAGGTCTCGTTAGGATAATTATGGATACAAATAATGATCATTTCTGGACTGATTTGTTTCAGATAAACACTGCCAAAAAAGAGCCTCAATCATTTCACAATTCACGCGCAGGCCTCCCTGAAAGACTGTGCCACATGTCAGCCATTTAAAATTATTATGTCAAGAAAGAGATACCTTTTAAAACCGGTGCGATGGTCTAGTGGTTAGCGTGCTCGCCACTAAACCAGCGGACCGGGAGGTCCCGGGTTCGAATCCCAGTCGCGTACATTTCGTCGTGAAATGTTTTTCTTCGGCATTTCGCGGCGAAATAAGACTAGTTCCACGACTGGGGGGCGAACTCGATGACCGGCTGTATTGGTATAGGTTTTCCGCAGTTTCCCTATACCCATGACAGAATTGTCATGATGAATATAATACAGAGGGGGAAGTCGGCTGCGGCCGCAAGAGGGGGGGGGGGGCATGGAGAAAGATGGAGAAAAAGGTGTAAACAGTAGAGGAAAGAAACGGGCACAATGAAGGGAAAGAATAGGTAACAAACGCGAAAAGCGTGTACCTAAGGAAAAAACCAATAGAGATACCTTTTAATAGTTAAAAATAGGTATAAATGGATGTTTGCTGATAAAAAAAAATACGTGTCAAGTATTCCTTATTAGTCTTCCCGAACCGAGCTATAACTACTGATAATAATAGACACGATAATTCCCGTTTTATCCCCAGTCCTTCTTCAACTATCGGAGTGTAATAGCTTTTTTTCCGGGTCCGCAATATCACATAGTGGGATAAAAATACTAATTATAATTTATCGGTATGTATGGTATAAGCGTAAATATTTTTCAAGGCTAGTTTAGTTTCATCGTTCACAGTATCTTTTTGTTTATATGTTATTAGCGGTATGCATCATATTTCAACATTAACCAAAGCTTTCCATCTGTCATGCTACAATTGTAATTCGCGATAATTCATCGCTTTAACATTGGTTCTGTGCTACTTATTTATAATCATTATACAAGAGGCCAGACGCCACTGAGAGAGCAGCGTCTTTGTTCAGCAACTTTTCGGCGATGGTCAGAGCAAAGTCAAATGCAGTAGCCGGTCCTTGGCTAGTTATTAAATTACCTGCAATGAAAAAGTGTATGCATTTTAAAAAAACCTAAAGAACCATTCACTTGTCCCGTTACTTTTCCTTCATAACGAATCTCTATTACCATCGACAACAACTTTCTCGTTCATGTATTGATAGTCATTTACCAATTGGTCCTTCATCGAGGGGTAACAGGTTACACGTTTGTTCTTTGCAATTCCATGAGCTTTCAACGCAGTCGGCGCTGCGCAAATTGCTGCGATAACGCGATTCTCTTTTTCTTGAATTTTTAGAACATCTCCAACCTTCGGAGACTGTAAAATTAAGCACCGAAGTTATAACATCGTGACTTACACTTGAATTTCGGGGCTTTTCATTTAATTACTGCAATAAATACAGCAAATATTTTCCAATGGATAGAGAAGATAAAAGAGTTTTATTTACAAAAGTCCGGTGCATTTATAAATTCCTTGCAAGGGGAGTCCAAACTATAAAGTTACCGATTTTTATGAAACTTTGGAGAGTCGTAAGGAGTCACGAACCAAAAAAAACGACGGAAAACCGCTTCTGCAGCAGTTAATGGTTGCAAAACGAATGGAACTAAATGCCCCGTCACTTTCAAAATGTTATATCATCAAGATTTAGGATCATGCAATTGATTATGCTAAGTTTAAAATAAATCGACCGTGTAATTGTCGAGAAATTAATTGAAGTAATGAGGAGTATCGTCTTTTCATGAAATGCGCTGTGCAGACGTGGCAACGTGTAGAGTCGTATGATGATTATTCTGTCGGTTTAGTAGAAACGTTTTGCTGTACCGTGGTGTAAATCCAAGCTAATGGCTCGTTTCGTCACCCCTGAATAGAGTTATCAGCAATATATCCTATACCTGTAACGTTGTTTATCTGCTGGATAACTTTATCCGTAACTTATCCGTCGTTGACGAAAACGGGCATAAGTTGAATTCATAGTTCTTTTTTTTCTGTAGCTTCCCTTATTTCTTTTTATAAATAAGATTGCTGATTAATTAATGTCGTCAATGGTTTTTTTTAGAAAACCATATATTAAACTTTTATTCCATTCAATCTTTTGAAACATACCTAGGATAAAACGCACTAAAGCGCCACGCTTGCCCAAGCTATTTTGAGGTCAGAATTACTCACTGCTACTCACGAAGCAGCGTCAACGCGGAGAGCACAACGCATGCGTAAACAGAACGAGCAGTCCTACCACCGATGATTGAAAAACAAAATTCAGATTATTCAATCTATAAACTAGTAAAGGATTTATTTTAACGATGAATTAATCAGCAATCATTGGAAAACTCAATATACATTGAGTTTTTGAGTAATTATCGATATTAATAAAATGATCTGAACGTATGAAATAAATTTAAAAATTGGGAAATTGCTTGGTTGGACAGTTGAAACAGATGTAGTCACTGACAAAACCTCAGTCAAGCACACGCCATTGTCGTCGAATTTTCCTTCAATTATCATTAAGGAGGTACACTAGCTTCAGCAAAATGGTGATAGATCAATAAAATTTGGTGAATATATTCTTTAGTATTATTCATGTAGATACAAATTTCTTCAGATTTTTTGGTTGTGCCGTTTTCTTACAAATAATTCACAAGCGTTTATTCTTATACCCGGAACATATACCTATATCTATAAAAACGCTATGCTTATACACGTGAACTTCAATGTTCAATTACTCGATAACGGCACAATGAAAAAATCTGAAAAAAATTGTATTGACATATATAATACTAAAGAATATATTCACCAAATTTTATTGATCTATCACCATTTTGAAATTTTACCATGGTTTAGCATGGCAACATTGTATGAAGCTGGTGTACCTCCTTAAGAGGGAATGACACCTCATCGCGATCGGTATGGTAGAACAATTATAGATTCCCAAAAATCTCTGAAACGGCTCTACAGATCCCGTCGAAACTTTGCCAAACGACGTCAAATAGATAGACGAACAGCTGTCTTCCCCGCAAATTTTCTGAATTTGAGAAAAAAAATGTAGATTGGCTTATGATAAGCCAATCTAGTTTTATTTTCTCAAATTCAGAAAATTTGAGGGGAAGACAGCTGTTCGTCTATCTATTTGACGTCGTTTGGCAAAGTTTCGACGGGATCTGAAGAGCCGTTTCAGAGATTTTTGGGAATCTATAATTGTTCTACCATACCGACCGCGATGAGGTGTCATTCCCTCTTAAAAGTGGAGAATTAACATTTCCAAGTGTTGCTTCATTATTAAAGAGTTGTTTCTAAGGTTAAACATGTACGACATGATCTAGACTTGTACATCTACGATTCGCCCGTTTTCGACAAACTTTTCTCCCCGACGGTCCATCCAGCAATACCTTAATCACTTTTCACTAATTACAAATTTCATAAATGGTTTACTTCTGAAAGCGCCTTTGATCCCCCGAGGCCTCCAGGAAGTATAACAACATCGTACTTTCGATTAATGGTTGCTGCATCGAGCTCGGCATCGGCCAACATGTTGACACCCCGGCTACACTTTACAGATTGCTTTCCAGTAATGCTTGCAATTGTTACATCGATCTAAAACATAAATCAGTTTTTTCAAACTTTTTATTGTAAACAATAGCTTAAACAATTAGTAATTGTTGCTTTTTTTAACCCCACCATGTCGCATTCGCCGAAATTGGCAAATATTGTAGAAACTCATGTTACCAATAGAGGCAGATAAACGCGGCGGTAGCAATACGGATAAATTAAAGTACAACAGAGGTGCTTTAGTTGGGACCAGTAAATGAACTAGGCGGGATTTACTTCATATGCTCACATCTCACATCACACTGTAAAGTTTTCTCTTCATACATCGAAATGGCACCAACTGCGGATGCTCATTAAATATCAATACATTCGCATTGCTCAGTATTGTAATGAATAAAATATATCACTTCTGTTTAAAAATGTGTTTTATTAAACGTATAACCGCGCTGTGGCGATTAGTAATATCCAAACACGCGCGACATTTAGCAACAATGTGCGCCGTTGCCACACTTCGCCTCTACGTTTCGTTGGTGTGGGAAAAACTGATTGTTGCATTTATAAAAATGTCGATAATTAATAAACGGCGTAGACGAATCATTTTAGTTTTGGGCTACATAATAGTCATAATATACTGAGTAGTTTGACAGTTTTTCGTTACATTTTTAACATTCTTTTCACGCTTTTTTGTGCGTAAAACTGCCGTTCAACGATGAGTGTAGGCATCTCCCTATGTTAAAGAGTGTTCCTTCAATTGTACATTTCATGGAAACGGTTTGGAAGATCGATTTAAAAGTTGCTGGGTGCATTCAGTATATGACAGAGAATCTACTGTATAAATTTGAATCAAATGGTATCATTTCGTCACGTGTCCTGAAACTCCTTAAAGGGACCAAACGCACTGTTAAAAATTCTTTTGTCATGTTTTGGCTGTATCTTGTAATCAGGACATAATAGAAATAAAGTCTATGTGACAAAAATTTTGTATTCTTTGATTACTATATATTTATAATAACCATAAATATGACAAATTGCGTATTGTTCATTGCAAAAATGCGCCTTTGCATGCCGTACGTACGAAGACTCTCGTTACATTAGAATATAACTTTCTGCGTGCGTAGAGGATAGAAAATTAGCCAACACATGTTTTTTTTTGTTTTTTGTTTTTTTTTGTTTGTGTTTTGTTTTTTTTTTCCATTTATTCGACATCCCGAAATTAAGAATTGAAAAGCATCCTTCAATTCAACGCTAATATGTGCGTAGAAATATCACAGCAAGGCTTCTGTGATAGCCGGCTCACAGATTTGATAAAACTGTGCCTGCAACGTTCTATTAAAATCGGGGGCTGGGACACCTCGAGCGATTTCCTTGTCAGAAGGGGGTGGCGGTTGGCGGAAGTGTATTTTACACACACACACACACACACGCGCACACGCACGCGCGCACACACACACACACACACACACACACATATATATATATATATATATATCTAATCACGTAATCGAATGGGTTTATATTAATACGAATTTAACCGGGTATTGCAAAATTTTAGCTGATTATACGTTGACATTGACCAAAAAATTGAATCGTGGTTTCAACCCCTCGATTGCGAGACATCGAAAAGAAAAAAACAAAAAGCACGTTTCCGCTATTGTTTCATCCTTTCTACATGTACAAATGTTCTTATAAGATCATCCAATAAGATGAAACTTTTCATGAATAGGGGGCATCCATTAATTACGTGAGGTGATTTTGGCGATTTTTCGACCCCCCCTCTCCCCCTGGTGAGATGTCGTGAGATTTTGCTCGACCCCCTCCCCCCTCCCCTAATCTCACGTGAGATTTTTCAAAATGCATCCGTTCACGGAAAATAAATTGTAGTAGAAGTAACTGCGGTTGTAGTACCATTTACTCCACCATGTAAAGTAGTAGGAAGACTCTCCCTACGTGATAAAAATTATGTGATTACTAAAATTACTAAAATTACTAAAATTACGTGAGATTTGCCGAAGCCCCCCTCTCCCCCACGTGAGATTGGGTGAGATTTCGCTCGACCCCCTCCCCCCCCTAAACGCCTCACGTAATTAATGGACGCCCCCATACGCATGAAAAAATTACATTTTTTGCAATCGACAATATGAAATTTGTCGTTATCAGCACTGTTCTCATGAAATGAAACATTATTACCATTTTGAAATTTCGTGGTATCTCGTTCTGTTAACGGGCTACATCTACTACCTAGGTGGGTAAAAAATTACATTTTCCAAAAATATTTTTATTCAATAGTATCAGCTTTTAGTGATATTCCCTTCAAAATTGCATCGGAATATTCCTGAAATTTAATGAGGTACAGCTTCTAACAGCCGGCCGGGCGGGCGGTAGCAGCACCATATTTCGAACTCAAAACGCATTTTTCTCGAAACACTGTTTTCAAAGTCGGTGGGCATATCTCGAGAACCACTTGATGGATTGTTTCCAAATTTACAGGAGATCCGCTCATAACATTTGAGGTAATCCTATCGCTTCACACTAGTCATACCACCGATCATTCTCGAGACTTGGACAATTTATATTTACAACATATGCAAAAAAATAATTTGTAATAACTAAAATTCCCACAATTCCCACTATTATATACACTTTTGTAGTGACTGGAAATTGGGTTTTTGTATGTCCTCTCGGAAATCCTCACAAAAATATGCTATTTTAATATTTTTTCTCTCTGTATTTAGGTCGATAACCGGCCCTGAAATTTTACAGAGACGATTATTAATATATTTAGTGAGGCTCAAAAAAAAAGGTCGTTGAAGATCGCACTTTTTTTAAATCGATCTTCAGTTTTTAATAGTTAAGTAAAAATGGCAACTTTTTAAATAGATTTTGTATACTCGAGTTTCAATTCATCGCCACGTTGTTAAAAAGAATGATTTTGAGAATCGAGGATCGTTATCGAGTCACATTTATTACTAACTTGAATAACCCGGTTGGATTTTAGATTACAGATGGACTGTTTAAGCTGGTGAGTGCCCACCGCCAAACATCGTGAAAAAAATAGCATCATCTTCCGGCGGCCATGTTTTTGTTGTCATCCTGTATATTTTGGTGATTTTTTTTAAGGCTCTCAATACAGGGTATCCCAGAACTCAACGTCAAGCCGAAACGGGGTGACAGGATTGATTGTAACCATCATGAGAAAAATCAGAAAAAAAAAATCTATCCCATGCAGTTTGAAAATTATGGGCATTTAAGAAAAACCTAGAAATTTGGTCAAACTGTAACCATTTTTCGGTTATTGTGGTTAATTTTTATTATTTTTGTTCATTTAAACTTTGGAACCGTAACCCTAAATAACATTTCTAGAATCACAGTCAAAAATAATGCACACAATTGCCCCAAGTTTCCTAGAATTAAGACTATTTGTTAAACTATGAATTTAAAATTTTCAAAATTTGTCTACTTTGAAAGGCTCTGCTTTAAAAAAAAGTACCAGAGTGCCTTGGCAAGTGCCATTAAAAGTTGGCGCATTTAATCAGGATTGTAAAATGGTACAATATTTCTCAAGCTGCTGAGGACATCAACTCTCAAGGATATGCCCGGCTAATAAGTAGATCTTTTTTAAGAAGATGTAGGGCGTGTATTGAGGCTGATGGCAAACAATTTGAACATTTGCTGTAATAAAAAATGTTATTTCCCTATGTATCTGACTTTTATTCCAATAAACCTAAACTAGGTCAAGATTTTTCATTATTTTATTAATTTTACTTACTTTTGTTGACTTTGGTAAAAGTGGCGTCACTATCTGTCTCTCTCACTCATGGCAAACATGTCCACTATCCATCTCTCTCATCATTTTGCCGTAAAATTAAGAACCTACCAAGAGCTTGTGCGAATAAAAAACATTTTAACTGAGTAAAATGGGTTTGCAAAAACCGGGTTACTTGAGGTTTTAATTTTTTTACTTGTTTTTTTTAGTATGAAACTAACAAGTATTGTACCATTTTACAATCCTGATTAAATGCGCCAACTTTTAATGGCACTTGCAAAGGCACTCTGGTACTTTTTTTTCAAAGCAGGGCCTTTCAAAGTAGACAAATTTTGAAAATTTTAAATTCATAGTTTAACAAATAGTCTTAATTCTAGGAAACTTGGGGCAATTGTGTGCATTATTTTTGACTGTGATTCTAGAAATGTTATTTAGGGTTACGGTTCCAAAGTTTAAATGAACAAAAATAATAAAAATTAACCACAATAACCGAAAAACGGTTACAGTTTGACCAAATTTCTAGGTTTTTCTTAAATGCCCATAATTTTCAAACTGCATGGGATAGATTTTTTTTTTCTGATCTTTCTCATGATGGTTACAATCAATCCTGTCAGCCCGTTTCGGCTTGACATTGAGTTCTGGGACACCCTGGATATGTACCGTTGTGTTAAAAAAAAAGGGTTTATTTTTTACCAACCGTTTCCCAGAAAAAAATTCTGAATGTGGCCATTTTTTTGGGCCTCTAGATAAATATAGCCCCTTAAAAGGTTATAGCTCGAAAACGAAAAATCCTCGATTTTTAAGGGTGCATGTTACTCCTTAAAAATGGGATTCCACCGATATAAAGAAAATACGTGCCCACTATTTTGACGATTTCGACATTCCACAAACATACTGAAAAGAGGGACACCTCGCACGATTTTCTTGTAAGTGACATACATGTGAATATAGTGCCTCATCACTCCAAGTTGGAGCACGCTGCATTCGAAGGGTTAATCATTAATTGGAATTTGTAATAAAGCCACGGGTATGGGAATATCTTTGTGAGTTCTTTCATTAGCTTATATCATTATAATGTTTCAACTCATCCTCATACACTAATCTGTTTTGTGGAACTTTCAGGGCATTTCAGAAATAGTGGCCATTATCTCTTTGCACCGATGTGACCAGTGATGGACCCATACTAATAATCATAAAAATGAATCCAATCCACGGGTAGCATACTCATTTATACTTGCCACCATCTTTTATTATTTCTGAGTATCTTTCCTAGACTCAGACAGAAAGTCATAGCCACGAATAATTATTTCAAAATATACTGCACAACAGTGAAAAATATTTAAACATTTAAGCTCAAAGAATCATATGTAGATCCTTGGCTATTGACCTTCATGCGCATACACAATTGGTCTTTATGCGCAAATAATACACAATTATTTATACAGTAAACAGTTGAACATACAGTTTTCGATCTATATCCAGACATTTTTACTGCACTTGGCTTTCTATCGGACGAATAATTTGCTCTTATTTATCTGAATACATTGCAGTACATACATGCATACCAGTGCTGCAGATTTCAGAGACAAATCTCAATTAACACAATTTTTTTTCAAAATTTAGTAATGTGCACCTAAATTGCAAATTCGGTTTTGAAACTCAATTATTTGCATTCGAATGGTTGAAGTTTTAAATATTAATTGAATTGAATTTTAATTGAATTTAATGGTCATTGAATTGAATTTTAATTGAATTTTCAATTCAATTCGAACCTAAACAAATCCAAACAAACACGTTAACTCGCTAGAACTCAACCAAGTCTCCCTCCTGAAACATGCAAGTTAAAATGGACTTAACACGTTATTTATTCAGAGAAACTATTGTTCTACAGACAAAGTTAGGGAACTAATTGTTTCTTGCTGTGTGGTTCTATAATGAAATGAAGAAAAAAAAATTACACAAATCGTTGGATGATTAATTACTAAATACTCATTGAGAATTTCGAAAGTCAATAACTTTTACAACTATTCGCATGGGTATGCTTCTATATATGTTGGATCCCACGTTTTCAATGTAAACAACCAATTTCATTTTGTTTACAACAATGTGTTGTCGTGTAATAGGTTCTACGTAGTTCTAAAGTACTCAGATTTGTCGAGCTTGAAAACACAAGCGTCAAACTTCGAGCACGTAACTAGAATCTTTCCATAAAACAGGAGTTGAAGTAACTTACGTCGGCTCGACGCAAAATATCGACTGTAATAACGACTTCCATTTCTTCGGCGCCATCAGCTATTAATAAAATTGCATTTTTCTTCGCCATTTTAATAGAGCCACCGAAATTAGGTTTTAATACAGCCTGAGGGGCGGGTAACAATGGATATTAATTATGAGTGCAAACGACGGTTAGGGGGTTAGGAAAAGTTTTGCAGCAATCATGGAAACAATGGAGCTAGATCACGGTCACGGTCTTACATACAGGTCTGGAAACTCCCGTCGTGTGGCTAGTTCGCTTATGGATGCCAGACGTGTAGTTCATATATTGTCCACTGTGATCGCTGCGACCTAAACTCCGGCGCGATGACGATGGATGGGGGAAATGAGATAGAGACAGCGCTAGCTTTTCAATCTCTGTCTCACCTCAATGTGCATTAATCGTTTTTAATATTATTGTAGACTATTATAACACGCAAATGCTTATTTTACAAAACCTCTAACCCCAACCCGCTGACCGCAAGCGGGTCCGAAAAACATGAACGATTTTGAGTTATTTGAACGGGATATCGAATTTGGCTCAGTGGCAAACGACACCTTTGCATTATCGGCTTTGCGGCCGGTATTGCAATAAGGAACCGCGCACCGTCTTGGCATTTTTGCCAATTTTTCAAAAATCTTTTCTTTTCTTATGAGAGCATAATATCCGACACCGGGATTTTGAGGTTAGGTTTGAGAAAACGCAGTAGGCTGATAGATCGCAGAGACGAGTAGTGACGGGATTACGAACTACTCCAGTGCTTCCATGAGCGTTCTACCCCCACCACTTGATTTTGTGACGAGTGTCCAGACCTGCATGTAAGACCGTGCTTTATACATTAAGAGGGAATGGCACCTCATCGCGGTCGGTATGGTAGAACAATTATAGATTCCCAAAAATCTCTGAAACGGCTCTTCAGATCCCGTCGAAACTTTGCCAAACGACGTCAAATAGATAGACGAACAGCTGTCTTCCCCTCAAATTTTCTGAATTTGAGAAAAAAAAACTAGATTGGCTTATCATAAGCCAATCTACATTTTTTTTCTCAAATTCAGAAAATTTGAGGGGAAGACAGCTGTTCGTCTATCTATTTGACGTCGTTTGGCAAAGTTTCGACGGGATCTGAAGAGCCGTTTCAGAGATTTTTGGGAATCTATAATTGTTCTACCATACCGACCGCGATGGGGTGTCATTCCCTCTTAAGATGGCCTTTTAGCAGATAGTAATACACTAGGCGCAAAATTTGAAGCGTATGAAAGAAAATACCAAATTTGTAGGTAATTTTCAAGAGGCTGTAACCACGGTCCTACATACAGGTCTGGAAACTCCGATGGAAGGGGTAGGTAGAGCTTATCGAAGAGAGTTGGTAGTTCACTAGTCGCGCCTAGGTTCGTTGCGATCAGAATACCCGCTGTGGCGCGGCCGGGACGGTCAGACAGAGCCAGTACTAGTCAGCCATGCTTCTGTCTCTCTATCTCTGTCCCACCTTCATGTTCGTTACGCGGATATTTATTATGAGTTCGAACAAAGAACAGATGTTACATGGAACAACAGGTCTTGTGGGGCGATTTCTTCTTCTTTCATTTTAGCTGGCTAGTTGCCAGCCTGGCCACCGGTGGTTACCGCGCCGGCCATTGGGCTCATGGGGCGATTTGGCAAGATTTCTTGGGGGAGTTTCGTAGTTACTCCCCCACCCACTTAAAGCGCTGCCTGTATCGATGTGCACGGACCACGGTCTTACATACAGGCCTTGAAACTCTGGTGGTGGGGGTATGTCCGCGGATTGAAGCACCGGCCGCTTCGCCTAGTGACCACGAGTGACGCTGCGATAGAGTGATGCAGGCTGTGCGAGAGAGATGGAAATCGATTGTTGACTCATAGGAACCTAACCTAGCTGTACAATTGGCTGGTGTAGGCAAATTATGATATTCAATGTCAAAAATGCATGATGGACCTAAATACAATTAATGTATTCAGGTCTTTATCAGGTTTTTATCGTAAACCTTTATTGGTCTTTTTTCAGGTTTTTATCGTAAACCTGAAAAAAAACCAAAAGACTATATTTATCCAAGTGGGTACAATGAATATGAATGTTTTTTTATATAGGTGTCAATGTGAGCTCGTGTTCGGTGCAAGCTTTGTAATGCTGCTTTCGATCCCTGTGCGCTCGGTTTTTAAAAACCATGTTTTAGCTTTTGTAAAAAGAATAGGTTTTACGCGTTGTTTTAATTGACCGGAAAATAAGTGGCAACTATTCCAGACCGAAACACTTGCAGGATGTATTTCTTGAAAATGAAACAAATACTTAAGAAACAGTGCTTCTTTTGCAATTCTTTATTTCCTCTTCGAAAAAATTTAATGCATGTCCCAAGAAACATTTTCAATAATCTCTACTTTGAAGTTTCCGAAACGGTTTGCGTTGGTAAATTTAAAAAACACCTCTTTTCCGACCTTTAAGCGAAGGACTCTCGAGTAGGATAAATGAAAATAATTCACTAACTTAGTTTTATGTTTTCCAGCCTGGAAAGTATTTATTGTAATGATCCCAATAATTTGTCATTTTTTTCACGTTCCCGGCTCCAACGCCTGTTTTGCCCATTCTCGATGAATATATTTCGGTTCGAAATGATTTTCGCACATAACGTGTCTCGGCTCTGATTTCCCAACTCCCGATATCGCGGCCTCCCATTTTTTTAATTGCACCAAGTAACTCGGCACCCGAAACACTGAGCGTTTCGATTTTTCACTCCGAGAGCCTGTTTTACACGTTGGCACAATACACCACTTAGTCATTTTTCAATATCACCCTTTTGTACAAAGTTACAAGTAGAGCACGTCGCGTGTGGTCGCGTGAATCAGCGGTTATGTTTGGGTTTTGTTTACTTTTGAAATCTATTTTCGTCTCTCTCTCTCTCTCTCTCTCTCTCTCTCTCTCTCTCTCTCTCTCTCTCTCTCCCCCCTTGGTTAACTTGGTTAACTGACAACATTAAACTCCCTCCCCTTGGTTAACTGACAACATTAAACTCATGATGCGAGAGCTCGACAAAACCTGGAAGCGATTCGTCTACCGTCGGAAAAGACTAAGTACGGAAAAATCAGGGGAACAAAAACGGAAATCTCAAGATCTTCTGGATAAGTTTAGAGCACTCAGAAATGCCGTCCAAGTAGAAATTCGAAAATCTAAACGCAGGTTCTATGGTGAAGTTTTTGATAGAGTCAGAGACACGGCGTCAGCTTGGAGGAGGCTAAGAGATCTTGGGATTCTTCGATCAAACGGAGATGAGCGTCCACTTGCAGTATCTATTGAAGATTTGAATACGTATTTCTCATCAGCATGTTCTGGAAACGCCGCAGTTAATGGGGGTTGGGACACTACCCCTGTTGCTAACTATGATGACTCGTTTTTCTATTTCGGGGATATTTCCCCTAGTATGCTCTTCAATGCACTCAATCATGCCACTTCAAATGCTACAGGAGCGGACGGTCTCTCGTTAAAACTCATTCGTTTGGCTCTGCCAGTGATTTTCAATATTGTTTTGCATATCTTCAATTTTTTGCTTATGCATGGTACGTTCCCATCCATATGGAAAAAGGCTTTAATAAGGCCAATATCTAAGGTAAAATCTCCTGCCTCGCCCTCTGACTACAGGCCAATATCTATCCTCTGCACTTTATCCAAGGTTCTAGAACGCCTAATAGCTGACCAAGTCACAGCCTTCCTAGAGGAAAAAGAACTTTTGGATCCTTATCAATCAGCCTACCGGAAAAGTGTCGGAACCCAGACAGCACTACTCCGAATATGCGATTACGTGCGTCAGGGCATTGATGACAGAATGCTGACTGTCATGGCTCTCTTTGATTTCTCCAAGGCCTTCGATCGAGTCGACCATAACCTACTCGTCGGTAAACTTAAAGACCTATGGTTCTCCGCGTCGGTCGTGAAATGGATGAAATCTTATATTACTGGGAGGTTTCAAGCGGTTCTGGGATCAAATCGCACCCGGTCCACCTGGGTCAAGGTCGAATCTGGTGTCCCACAGGGATACGTGCGGGGTCCGCTACTATTCGTGCTGTACATGCATGACCTCAGATACGCACTTTCGTCCTGTGCTTATAATCTTTATGCTGATGACCTGCAACTATTTCTACGATGTCCGGTTTCCGACCTAGATCGTTGTATTGCAAATGTAAATAAAGACACAGTCCGAATTCGGATATGGGCGTCACTGAATAGGCTGTCACTTAATGACGAAAAAACACATGCAATGATACTTGGTAGTAGACCCTTAGTACGGGCCCATGAGTCATCAGACATTCCGCCCATAATCAATGGCAGAACAATTATTCAGTACAGTCGATCGGTCAAAATTCTAGGCATCTGGCTCGATAATACGCTGAGCTGGAAGCAACAAGCTATCAGTGTAGCAAACACGGCAAGTTCGAGGCTGTATATGCTGAAAACCTGCCGAGGCTTTCTTCCACAGCGTGCTCGCGCTAAGCTCGTATCCGTTCTCATCTTACCGGTGTTTGATTATTGTTGTTGCGTGGTTTTTGGCATGGCTGATGTATATGATACCATCCTAAAAGTCTCATTAAACTCATGTGTTCGTTTCATTTTCGATGCCGTTTGGTTTGAGCACATAACACCATACTGGACCAAACTATCGTGGTTGAGGCTGGAAGCTAGGCGAAAATTTTTCATCCTGCGGACATTATATGAAGTCCTCCGCTCGGGAAGACCGGTGTACCTGAGGTCACTTTTTAAAATAAACGGTCCCAGTACGGGTATGTCCCTGCGGCAATCGCCCGAATTTCTTGCCATTCCTCACTTCCGAACGGAATACCAAAGGCATGCTTTTAGCATTTCCGCCGCGTACCTGTGGAATTCGTTGCCATCTGGCAGCATTCATTTAGGCAGGGGAGCTTTCTCTGCTCTCATACACGAGCTGCTCATTGCAGGAGCTATTTAGCCTCGAATTGGCGTTAGTGTGTAAGGGCGTTAGTGTTGCCGGCATGCGCAAACCATCGATCGCTTTATATTTACACCATCGTTTAGAGCTCTAAATTTGTTTTGTATAAATTCCGTAGTAATACCAATTTTCTTTGTTTTGTATAGAAGCTTCTTTTTTCTTTTTGTATTTTATTATTATTATTGTTGATTTTTGTAAAATTGTAATATTATGCGAGGATTGTGTGCCAGAGGATTTATCCTATCCTAGTGCACTAATAAACTATCTATCTATCTATCTCTCTCTCTCTCTCTCTCTCTCTCTCTCTTTCTCACACACACACACACACATACACAGCCTGCATCACTCTACAGCAGCGATCCTCGTGGTCACGAGTTGAAACAGTCGGTGCTTCAATAAGAGCATGCTTCATAGCATGCTTATCGTTGATCTGATTGGCCCGAACGCGGTCCAAAATTATGCGAACCATGACCTATTTGGTCGTGCGTAAATAAAATGAACCAAACTATTGTATGCAATGAAGTTTATTATTACATGCAATTTTAAAAAAACACAAAAGTTAAAAGAAACACTGTTAATCACTAATGTAAAACAACCGTATATCTTCAGACGGCAAGATAGAACTTGAGGAACCAACTTTCGACGGCAGGCCAGCGGGAGTACCAACGTAAAGCTCAATGCCCTCAAAAATGAAAAATAAATCTTATTGTGTATTGCGCCGTAGCGGCAGCGGCTGTAGCACAGCATCTCGCGGACGTGAACGCACTTCTGACCGCGACAATTTACTTTTATATTGCATTTAAGTGTATCCAAATAAAGCGTTAAAGACTGATCAACCGCCGGGCGCTGTGACGTTCGTGGTGAAATTTCATCGCTCCAACACGAAGCTTTGAATTTTAGAGGTTATTCCGACCGAAACAATTGTCCGACCAAAAAAAAACGTCATTTCGTCGATTGTTGACGAATGAACTTGCGTTGACAATTGAAAAAAGTAGTATCGGTGGCGCGAGCGGGAAAAACGGTAATACTTCCGATCGCCGAGTTGCGAATGGGCAATAAAACATCAACGATGATCGCGATAGAATTTTCAGTGTTTCTTTGAGGTTGCAACTTGATTGAGAGTCTCGGCTGTGAAGGTGAAGGAAAAAATTAATCCACCGAAACCAGCACGGTTTCTTCTCGATCGCACATCTTCGCTTGTCAGGAAGATCGGGCCTTACCCTTTGGTCGTTGTGACAACTTTGTGATATGGGCTTTCCGGGAAATTTACAAAAATCATGTAAGCGTCGACAAGGCGAGTAGCACATGCCATTCTCGCTTCTAGATGTTTTTCATCCCAATTCGAGTTAACGAATAAGCCAATTGCAGCCAATTTTTGCTTCAGGTCCGATCGCAGCTACAGCATGGGTTCAGCTACAGAGATGATAAATGACTTTGACGACGAGCGCACATTGGACGAGGAAGAAGCACTGGAAGGTAGCGAAGATTCGCACAACGAATTATCCAATTTACAAAAGGTCTCGTGGGCAATTCTTTATTTCAAACCCATCGTTTTAAGTTATTAGGTTGAGGACGCCGACTCTGAAACAGCTTATTTGATGCTTGTTTATTTTGTCGGCCAATTTGGATGTCGATCGGCACTTTACGGAGGTAGGCGACAGTGGCAAACTTAAAACCCGAATTATTGAAGAAAAAAAAATTTGACGGGATAAGGAGGCTGATTGAAAAATAGTTCAGACGTTTATTCGTATGTAGATTAATGAGGTTGGAGCATTAGCCACAATCCAAGATTAAGTATTTAAAAATATATATTTTATCGACTAGACTATATTGAGCCTTTACGAATTTAAAAAAAGTTTTTCCCTACCACACACCAGAGATGAAAAATAGTTTGATGTATGTAATTTAACGTGCGGTTAGATGGGCAAGACGATCACGCTACAGGTGATGTAATTGTACTGGCTATTTACCACCAAGATAAACCATTTTTAACAACGGATTAACACAAACTAAATCTTTGTAAACATTTAGAAAAAAAAAACCAATCTTGCCAATCATAAGCCATATATATTCAATATTGAACCAACAAGGTGTTATGAAAGATTACGACTCTCGCCTGGCGAATAAAGTGCATCGTATAAAACATTCCCTGACACGGTTATTTTCATAATCATTGATAATGTTATACTTCTTCATGTTGGTAGTAAAACAAAAGTTGTTGTAACTTATGTAATAAAAAAATAAAAATGTAAAAATTCAATTATATATTTTATGAAAAAATTAACTACTACAGAAGAAATCTATACCTCGTATGGATTTTTCTGAGGTTCATTGAAAAAAAAAAGCATCAACCGCTATTTGACTCAACTGGACCGCTCCAACCTCCTTAAGAAAGTTGTATAGCAAATTTCATTAAAAAATATGAATAATTAAAGAAGCTATGAAGAATCTCTAGAAAGACGTTTGAACGTGAGCGCTCAATGTTGGACTTGATTTTGGTCACCCGGTTGATCTGAAACAAAAAAAAAGATTCTTTTCTCGAAATAGATAATGTTGGCTAAGACTTGATTCGGCTTTTTTTGAGATCGCGTTTCAACTATCGAGAAAAAAATTCAATTTTTTTTCTCGATTTTTCTTGGAATAATGAATTATTATTATTGTCAAGGTTTTCCTTTCGCGAAGTTCCGTATTTTGTGGGACTATAAGGAGGGCCTTGTTGAATAATTGGTAAATTACTGCTCCTGGAATAAACGGGGAACAGTCAGGGAATTTTGTCAGACTTTGCTTTTTGCAAGAATTACAAAAAAATGAAACCGACTTGAAAAAAAAAAAAAAAAAAAACACAAGTATAAAAATTGATATTTTTCTATATTTTAAATATTTATATTATTCTTCGTTATATACAAATTATGTCAGTGCCAAACATCGAACCATTATTAAAACTAAAACTAATTTACTCCGAAGCTATATACATTTGCATTCGATTTGTATCCACACTTTGTATCCACACATGCACAACCACACAATTATTATTGTAGATGCGTGTTTATATTTATTTTTTATTTATTGGCACCGGCATACAAATTTCCGTATATAATGAAGAACAGGTTCTGCATTTGCTTTTAATGGATTTGTTTTTTCACTTTACAGTGTATGGATTATTTTTCGAATTTCAGTTTAAAAAAAATTTATTATGATATTCAACATTTTCATATATTTGATCTTGAAACAATTATATTCTTTATTTCACCCCAATCTCCCTGGAATATTTGCAAAACCTGTGTGGAAAAGCTGAAAAAGTCAGCGAGTTTGTGAGCCAATAATGCGTAACAGCCATGAATGAAAATAAGTAACAATCTATTAATATACCTAATGATAAACCGGAATGAAAAATTTTGCGCAAATTTAGTAGACATTTTTACATTTTCTCTGAAAAGTCGCGGCTACGAAAATTCTTCTGCTAGTCACATTTTTACAAGATTCATTATTAACATTTTCCTTAAACATTTGGTGACGCCCTGTTTTTATCGTCGTTATTGAATCTTAAAAAAAAATAACACGCGTGAGCATTTTAAATCAGGCATCTAGAGTTATTTAGCATTCTTAGATAGAAATGTGGCCAGCGCGCCATCTCCATAAAGTGCCGTATAGGTGAGACAATTTTTTGGGTCGTAATTTTTCGTTAAAAGTTCGATAACCTGACTTGAAATTTTACCAGTATACTGCGGTGTATTTTTTACTTCATTGTAGAAAAACATAAAGCTCAATAACTAATGGAACAAAAATGTTAGGAAGGACAACGTCGGTCAAGACTATACTACTATAACACTAAATAAGTGCATCAAATTTCAAGTCGTTCCGTTTATTAGATGTCGAGAAATCGTGTATGCGGTTTCAAAAAGATTCTTTCGAGACGAACGTATTTCAAGTTTTACCAGCAGTTCCATCGTTTCCTAGCCGTTTTACCAGCAATTGCTGCACCATGTTCTACCTTCCTCTTCAATTTGAGTTGCCTCAAGCGACTATCGATTTTTTTAAATCACGTTCAAAGTTCTACATCTACAATTGAGTAAAAAGATCGTGCAAGGTTCGCTCTAGAATATATGCTGGCATTTTTCGAAATAATTCAACTTTCCATATACTGGTAGAAGAAAAATTTCAAAAATCTTTCTACCAGAGAATCCCTGGTATCCCTGCTACTCTTATTCACAGGGTAGCCCTCAGCTCAATGTATACCTTTAAAGCAGTGACAGCCGAGGTCAAACACTACCAAAATAACTAGCGTTAGTAAGCTCTACCGAGTTGTAGTTTTTGAGGTATATACATTTGCGTGATTTTCTAGGAAAGAAAGCCACCTGTCCCCGCAAAGAGACAAAAATGTACAGCTATATAGGAATCTTTATTGACATTCCTGTTCGCTGAGTAATATATAGAGCTATAATTCGGGAAACAACGAGGTAAATAAAGATTCCAATGTCAAGTTTGTTATTTTACGTCAGCGGCTAGCGTTTTTCGGAGAAAATCACAGAGGCTTGAAAAATCTGACAATTAAAAGTCTCAGTGCGAATAGTAACATTTGTTATTTCGTTAGGATTTGACCTCTTCTATCATCATCTCAAAGGAATACGTCAAGCCCAATGTCACTTACGATGTAATCGGGTGTTGGTGTAATTTCTTGTTTACGAGCACGTAAACAAGAAATATAACTGAGAATATCGCAGGAGGGTGATATGCCATTGAAAGAATTGCTGGCCAAATACGGATGCACTCAGATGACGGCAGAGAACTCGGACAGTTTGGATCAGTTGAGCGTGATGCAGGGCGAGGAGAGGCTCCTGTCGGCCGAGAAGTGCGACAACGAGGTGGAAGAGTACGAGGACGAGGACGAGGACGAGGAGGACGACGACGAGGAGGTCGAGGACGACGAGGACGACGAGGACGATGAGGCGACCGTCGTTAATCCAAAAATCCCTGGCGACAAGATGTTCAAGCAGCTGAGCTTGAGAGAATTTTATCTCGAAATGATAAAGATGGACGCTAAACGTATGTGTATAGCGGACGGTAAAGGGGACGAGGGGACGAATCGGGAGAGCGTCGATGAGTCTCGTAACGAAGTTGATCCCGGTTTGAGTAATCGTAGACGAACGGTCGGTGGTAATCCCGGTGAGGATAACGAGGTGCGACCAAGAGTGAACGACGGTGCGACCGGTAACAACGGAAATCCATCGTCGCAGAGTGGTGCGAGTGGTGAGGGTGCTGGCGGTGGCGAGGGTGGTAACGGTAGCGCCGGCGGAAGTGACGGCAGTGGTAGCGGCGCGAGTGGGGGCGGTAACGGTGGCGGCGGAATCGGTGGGGGCGGCGGCGGCGGCGGCGGCGGCGGCGGAGGTGGCGGAGGTGGCGGTGGCGGTGGGGGCTCGTCGAGACTATTGAGAAGCGTATCGCGACCGCAGAGCGAGGAGGAAGACGATGACTGTGATTACAGTCCCGACGAGGAGGAATGGAAAAAAACGATAATGGTCGGTAGCGATTACCAGGCCACGATACCCGAGGGTCTTTGCAAGTACGACGATGCCCTGCCTTACGAGAACGAGGATAAGATACTGTGGAATCCTTGTTTCATATCGAAGAAGGAGGTCGAAGAATTTCTCGAGCGCGCACAATTGTCCAGCGTCAAGAGCAATAATATACCGCCAACCGGTGGACACATAAGGGACGACGAACAGGCACTATATCTCTTGTTACAGTGCGGCTATAATCTCGAGGAAGCACTGAGACGGCGAAGAATGAACGTATTACCACCTACAGACGCCATTAGCCTCTGGTCCGAGGAGGAATGTCACAACTTTGAATCCGGTCTACGGACTTACGGCAAGGATTTTCATCTCATACAGAGAAATAAGGTGAACGATCGTAGATTAACTACGCTACACTTACAGCTGCTCGTATAGGGCTACGAATTCTTTTCACTCGAGAATTTGTGATATTTTATTCTACAGCGAAATATAAAAGACACGTATTTTTGTATACCGGGGCAAAAGCTGTTTCACGGGGTGAAATTCGTCCTCAAAGTTGCACATCTTCGGTGTGATTTTAGGTCGCCGCGCATTTATCAACTCGGCATCTGACCAGCACCGCCTCGCCGCACGGCGCGCGTCTTAAGGCATTGTTGAGTTATCGAATAGTTCACTTACCGTCCGCACATCCGGACAGCTTGCGAGCGTGGCGATTCGGTGATGCTCCGGAGTCAATAAGTGAGTGCATATGTATGGAAAGCCCATATGAGAAATCACAACCGCTCGAAGCGAGGCGGTGCTGGTCGGTTGCCGGGTTGATAAGTGAGCCACGACCTTTTGCCGGTTGCGCATATAGTAGAACCTCGATTGTTCGAACCCATTCTGGCAGGTAGCGACACCCGTGTAGACTAACCCCTTAAGGGGGTGAGCCCGGACACCTCGCTGATAGACCAATATCGACGAGAGCGAGGATCGTCAATTGGAAGTGGTACGGTCTTCCCGTAGTCACGAGGATCCCACCAATGATCCAGAATGGTACCGCGGGGAATAGATTGCCCAAAGTCCTATGGGGTGCGACTAGCCGATTATGGTTGGATTCGCGGTGGCAGTGGTTCGCCGCATGCTGGTTAAGGCTCCGATGGGGCCCGGCGCGTGAGCTACCTTGTTATTAGCTCGGGTAGCACTTGCAGAGTTGGTAGAGTGTTGGTAAGTCACTCGGCTCCACCAGTAGTTGCGCTAGGACCCGCTTCCAAATGTAAACTGGTAGGCCTGCATACGCTTGTCGCGTTGATCAGCGTCTTCCGATCCCGTGTTCGTGGGGGCCGTGTCTTTTAAGATCTCTGGCTAGGTACAGTACGTAAAATCGATGATATTATCTGCCCGAACCCATCCAGACCGAGCCAAGTTCGTATTATCGAAAGTTCGGTCAATATATCGTTATTTTGTGTGGTCTTTATTTTCGTTTTTCAGCTATAACTTGTAAACGGGGTGATAGAGAAATAAAGTTTAAATGGCAATAATATTGAATTCTTCGATGGCTCTACATTCATCATGATAACAATAAATATGACAAGTTACGCATGGTTTCTTGCCAACGTGCATTTTTTGCATGCGTACCTATAAAGATTTTTATTACATTGGAATATAACTTTGTACATGTATAGAGGATGAAAAAGTAGCCGAGACACGTTTTTTGTGGTTGTTGTAAATTGTAATAAACAATATGAAATCCGTTGTCATCTGCATCGATCTCATCACCAATGTATAGTACTTGAAAAATGAAACATTATTGTCATTTGAAATTTCTTCGTACCTTGTTTCGCCAAAAAGTTATTGGCGGAAAAAGAAAAAAAACCTCGATTTTCAAAGTTGCGTTTCACCTCTTAAAAATGGGGTTCTACCGATATAAAAAAATACGAGTCGACTATTTTTCACCTACTCTACGAGCATGCCAAAGTTGATAAAAATCGGGGGCGGGGACCTCGCGCAGTTTGCTTGCAACGGAGCTAAAAAAGTAGGATACGTTTTCTCACGATTTCGGAACACCTGGTTTAAGCAGTGGACCACCCCTATATGATACTATGTCCGATGCCCTCCTCCGATTCCGTTCACTATGGACTGTTATTTTCCATCGAAATCTAAGTGACACGTTTTTTTTTTTTTTTTTTTTTTTTTTTTTTTTTGTTTTTTGTTTTTTTTTTTTTTTTTTTTTTTTTTTATCAGCCGTAAAACGGCTCAAGGATGAAGTTATTAAAAAGTAATTGTTTCAACTACAGGCTGCGGCAGCATAACTCCCTTTTTTCAAAACTTGACAAGACCCATTGTATGAATCGGAACATTTTTATTTGTTTTTTGTCATGTAGGCGCATGCCTAAAGTTTTGTTTTACACAGTTTTGAACATCAAATCAGATAGGTGACGTCCCCCATTCTCCATACACCGAGTAAACCGATTTCTGCCGTTTGTCATGACTCTTGCCCGCATAACAGGTGTTATGTTGGCAATGTCTTCCCGGATATTGGTTTTCAGCTCTTGTAGGGTCCTTGGACGGTTCACATAAACACGGGATTTCAAAAAACCCCATAGAAAAAAATCACAATCGGCCAAATCGGGAGAGCGGGCCGGCCACTCCAAATCGCCCCTAATTGAGATGAGGCGCTCTGGGAAGTGTTCCCTCAAAACAGCCATCGATGCTTTTGAAGTGTGTGCCGCGTTGCACCGTCATGTTGGAACCAAATGTCCCCTAAGTCCAACTCATCTGTCCGTGGGAAAAAAAATTCGTGTAACATGCTGACATACCGGTCCGAATTCACTGTCACTGTGACTTCATTTTCCTCAAAGAACCAGGGACCAATAATTCTAGCTGGGGACAGGGTCCCTGTCCTCCAGCTGAGGACAGGGACAGCTGAACCAGGGACCAATAATTCCGGTCCGGCACAGGGGCCAACGGGGCTAAATTAAAGCGATTCCGAAAGGCACGCTGGGTCGCGATCACAGAACATCCACTCGAAAAGTAGGCCTCAACGGCAACAGCACGCTCCTCACCGCTCCAACGCATGATGGCGATTGAACTGTGTGGGGATAACACTCTAGAGTCCCCCCTTTTGAACGAGACCACTAGCGCTCCGTTACGACGTCAACCGACTGAATGGCGCGCATTTAAAAAAAGGAAGTTATGTTGCCGCACCCTGTAATATCCACGGTAGGATGGGAAAATGCTTTGCGCACTGATCGGCAGATGTAGCCGAGTGTGGGACTCTGCTTACGTGTTTACTCACCAGTAAAACTACCTCCTTTGATGCATATGCTTCAAAACAAACGTCTACGCATGTACAAACAGCCCTCTAAAAGCATCAGGAAAAGGATAGCCGGTTTGCGCCAAAGCGCTGTGGCTTTCGCCCTATCCAACGCCCGTTAGGGCAGGCCACTTCTGCCGATGTGAACGCCCGTTTATATCGGCCATTCGATGCTACCTTGCCCAATTTAAGTGGCTTCCCCGGGTATCGCTAGATTTAATTCGACCCAAGGCAAGGGAAGAATGTCACTGCGTCCAATCTGACTTGGGGAGTTCTCGCAAAAGCCAACACCAGGTCGGCATTTTCTGCGTAATACGCATTCCTCCTTTCGTAAGTATCATCCAAGAGTGTTTCTCCTCTGACTACTTCCGGGTCGACAACACGCCTCGGTCCACCTACGTTCTTGCCACTTCTTTTTCATGTCGTGTAATAATTTGGCAATCGTTTGCTTTTCATTCGTCGACAATGTGTAAGAGGCACGCAATTTTTCGGACCATATCATCTTAATGATTTCGTGGACTGAGTTGGCATTGTCATTCAAATGGTTTACGATCAAATGGAATAGTTCCTTTCGAGTGAAGCCAATCTCTTCACTGCTATTCTGAGAGTCTGAAAGAATCAATGTAATGGTGAGACAACAATAAATCATTCGAAAGAATTAATAATCTAGAATAATAAAGATTTAATAAAATAATGAAAATGATAGAATCCGATAGACTAATAATAATATTGTAATAAAAAATTTTCAGCAACAAATTTTGAGAAATCGATCACTTGACGTCGCGGCCGCGCCGCGCCGCGCCGCGCGACTGAGGTGAAGTCCTGTTTCTGTTTATAAAAAAAAATCCCCAAAACGAAAGAGGCAGGTTTAGGCAGCTAATTTTCACCGAAGAGTGTCAATAATGACGTGAGACTTGACAGGTTTAGGCGGTTATGTTTTACTGAAGAGTGTAAAGAATGACGTGAGACTTGAGCGGTCGCAGAATTCTGTAGAATTATTAACTTTCATCCAACCAACATATATTTTTTTTTCGCCGCGGGCACGTTAATTTACAGTAGGTGTTTGAATATTTTGTTGCTCGGTGTCTCGTTGATATGAAAACTCTACTGATATAATAAATGGACTTACTTTCCGGTAGAACTAACATTTGGCAAAATTAAAATTGCTCAATTTCACTTACAATTATTCAATTTTAAACACAGCGTAGTTTTCAGAGGCTAGCGCGCGGTCGATACTGTCTCCTTGAAGGTCACGCCACGGATGAGATCCCATGAGCTAAATGCAACATCTACCGTTACCTGACCCTTGAAAGGAACGTGGAATATACCTCTGTACCTGACCCAGTACTTAGAATTTCTTAAATAGCAACTTCATATTCTGAGTTTCGGCAACCTATTCGGGATTCGGGACCACTGTGCGTCCGTTCCTCGGCGCGAACATCTCCGTTGATCTCTTCGGGGGGCACGAATCGTCGGTGAACTCCCAACCCGATTTCTCGATTTGATGAACCCGAGTTGTGATTAATCTACTCGGGGGTTAGTTGGGATGAGGACATAGCGGTAAGTGCCGCAGAACCGGCGGTCCGAAACCTCCGCTGGAAGTTGTTCTTTTTCATCTCATTTATAAGCTTGCCTTTTCCAAAGAATGAGGGACCGACACACCATCATTCTCGAAATTAGCCTCTCCCGGGACGTCGGCGATTCCGACACCACGCTATCGCCACTCTAAGAATAAGGGAGAAGGTACTTAAGAGGGTCATCCCACGTGACGGCTATTTTTTCGCTTTTTTAGGATTTTTTTTATGAACCATTAAAACACACTAACTTTGAATTTTTACCACACATTTATTAACATTATTACAGTCCCTCAAAACTTTAGCAAACCTAAATAACGAGTTGAACCGACTTTACACCGTACGGAAGACACTCTAGTGTAAACAAAAGTTGGTTGACGGCTGTCATGATTCCGGAGGTGTTGCTTATCTGAAATAAAAACATCAAACGGCATTTTTATTTGTAGATCTGACGCTATCGCTGGAATTAGAGTAAAGTCAAAATATCGAAAAATTGAATTTTTGGCACGGTTTTAAGAGTCTAGTACCAAGTTCCGTAATTTTTTTCGACTTTTTCAGCTTAAAAAAACTATGGCAGCTATCAGAAATGTTCTAGTTCGGGTGAGAACTATAGATGTGCTGCTGACTATACCATAAAAATTTGGGCGAAATCCCATGAGTAGTTATTTAAGATAGGGAAGCTGATTTGAAAAATACAGTTCTGAGAACAACGCGTTAAAAAGTTCAAGTACGATTTTCACAAAGAAAATGTTGACTTACCATTACCCTGCTATGCCGAGTCCATATAACACGCACAAATTTTTTACAATTTGTGCACAAAGCAATTTGACGATTTTTTTGACCCGTCCCATGGGATGGCCGTCTAAACATTTAAAAGAGCTAAAAATAGAGACTTGGTAAGATTAAGAGAGTAAGTAAGAGATTTGTTTTAGCGTTGCCCGAAAAAGCCTCATTTAAGAGATCGACTCTCTATATGAAACATTTCTAGCATCCCCATCCGATTTTGTTCCCTTTGGGTCACGAGATTTCGTTCTCCGAAAAACGCAAAATTACGTATGTTTTGTTTTTTTAGCTCTCTTAAGAGCAAATAGTTTCGTTGAAATATAACAAATAGGTTTCCTGTTATAACAATTTTCAAATTTCAATGCTTATACATTTCCATTGATTTATCCGGTCGGAATCGAAAAAAGTTCGTTTTTGATTATTCGCCATAATAATTATTGTCCAATTGGTTCGAACGAAACATCTCGTCTGCAAACATATGAAATTGCGAACATTCTACTGAGCATGTCCAACTTTGAGAATAAATTTCATCCCTCAAACACGTTTTTCGCCGATAATTAAAACACGTGTCTTTTAGATTTCGATGAAAGATAACATATAAAATAGTAAACGAAATCGCGGGGGGAAACGGTTCCCTTCTTAGTCAGAATTTAGCCCAACCGATTTTGAAGCGTCGTTTGGGATAGATTTTTTACCATCTGTCGAGCAAACATGTTTTTTGAATGCTACACGTTTTAGCAGTATTTATGAGTATTGTATACATCAGTTGTTTGTGTCAGGAATCGTATAACTACGAAATTTCTCAGGTGAAAACGCGATCGGTCGGTGAGCTCGTGCAGTTTTATTACCTTTGGAAGAAAACCGAGAGACACGATATATTTACTTACAAGGCGCGAATGGAGAAAAAGAAATATGCTCTTCATCCCGGTATCACGTGAGTATACAGTATGCGACGTTTCAAGTGCGACCAACTCTTATCTAGTCCATTCGAACGGAACTTTGAACAATTTCATAGAGTATAAAACAAAACCATTTCTCGCTGGTACACCTTTAAGGGGCTGCATCTACCTAGAGGCCCGGAAAAATGGCCAAATCCGATTTTTTTTCCTGAAAAACTGTTAGTTAAAAAGAAACGCATTTTTTAAAACCCAAAAGTAGATATTCCGAGAGCCTTGAAAAAAAACACCAACAAATACAGAAAAACAACAAAAGCATATAGCGGCCGGCAGATGATGAAATTTTTGTTCGCAACCTTTGGCGGTGGACACTCCAGCTTAAACGGTCCATCCGAAATCTACAAACTAAACGGATTATTCAAGTTAACAATAAATGCGAGTCGTTAAGGATAATCGTTTTTTGAAATAATTTTTCTCCACGACGCGGCGACGATTTGAAACTCGCGTGTGCAAAATCTCTGAAAAGAAGTCGTCATTTTCACGTCACTATTAAAAAATGAAGATCGATTTTCAAAAAGTAAGATCGTCAACGGTCTTCAAATGTTTCACATCGTATCGCCGTCTTTGAGAACAGTGTTTCGTGAAAAGCGCGTTGAAAGTTTGAGGGGCTACTGTGACGGCAAAAAAAATAAGCTATTTTTTATTAACATTTTTTTGAAAACTATTGCATGTATCGGTACAAACTCATTTGACGCTTAAAGGTACACTCTTACAGAATAGGAAATAATTTTTTTTTCGTTGCACATAAATGTACATTTATTTTATAATTTATAAACGACGTTTGAAGGCATGAAAAAAGTATGTTGTTGGCATTGATGATTTGTGCTGTCCAGGTAATCGGAAACAAAAAATCCTAAAAGATTCTTAATGTGTACGAGTATCGATGTCGCCCGAACTAGGATTATTATCTTATATTGCAAAATAACAAAATAGCGTCGTTTTTTGCAAGTGTTCGGAAAACACGTTTTTTCCGTCATAATTCGGGCGAAAGAATAAGTTAAAATTAATATTTTTTAATAATCCTAGTTCGGGCGGTGGCCATACATATGCCGAATATGCAGTAAAATATTTAGCCTGATTGGTTAAGCCGATTTTTCCGAAATCACCAACACCAGGTGACAAAGAGTCGTTTCGAGAGAATCGCGTTTAGAGTTTACTATACCATAGAAACCGGTAGAGTGTCCTTTTACTTACACAGCGAAAAGAGAGACTACCACTATACAGTAAATGTATAGAAGTATTCGTGTATACACAGGTATAAATTAGAAACAGCTGTTCCCAATATCTGCCAGGGACGCGCAGCGGGTAGCCGTACTGGAGCGCGTGCACCGCGCGCTTCTACTTTCAAGCGCTGTCTCTGTACTGACAAGGACAGGTTGCGAGGTCGATCTCTCCGATTTCGATGAAATTTGGCATGCTTGTAGAATGGGTAAAAATAGACGACACGTATTTTTTTATATCTGCGAAATCCAATTCTGAAGGGTTGAAACGCCACCTCGAAAATTGGGGTGATTTTCGTTTTTCGTCGATAACATTTTAACGGTACGAGGTATGAAAAAATGTAAAATTGCAAGAATGTTCATTTTTTCGTGTGCGATACATAGGAGATGAGAACGAAAACGTTATCGACGAAAAGCGAAAAACACCCCTATTATGGCGGGTGCGTTTCCCCCCCTAAAAATCGGGTTCCGTAGATATAAAAAAAATACGCGTCGCCTATTTCTACTCATTCCACAAGCATGCTAAATTTCATAGAAATCGGACAGATCGACCTCGCAACCTTTCCTGGAGAGTCGACAAAGTGAAAATTGACATTACCAGCAATTGGATGCCAATTCTATGATGGAATAGAGTTGAAGAATGCAAAGAAAAAAAATCGGATTTTTTCATCCCGTCACAGTAGAACAGCCTCTCAGGGATGTATTGCCCGGACATTCCCCCTACCAATAGTGAGCCTCTGAAAAGTTCCCAAAACGAAATTTTCGAAAGAGGGAAAATTGTTGTAAAAATTGTATGTATTCAGAAAAATATCATAATTCATCTAATGTGATAAAAAATCAAGTTTACCGGAGATTTTTTGAACAAATTTTTGTTTAAACTATTTAGTTATAATTTTTGGTATTCTTATTATTCAAAACCAATGTTCTT
Organism: Ophion ellenae; assembly: GCA_963210295.1. NCBI lineage: Eukaryota > Metazoa > Arthropoda > Insecta > Hymenoptera > Ichneumonidae > Ophion > Ophion ellenae. The sequence continues at coordinate 41,075 of OY723388.1, forward strand.
AGCATCTACAATACGGTTGATTTTTTTCTTCAGATTTTAATGTTATCGCAAAGTACTGAAAATTCTCACGGAAACTCACTTTTGGTAGGGAATGTATGGGCAATACATCCTTAAAGTATGGTGCTGACACCGCTCGCCCAGCCGGCTGTTGGAAGCTGAAGCTCATTCAATTCAAAAAGGAATATAGCTAAAAGATGATACTATCGAAGAGAAATATTTTTGGAAAACGCATTTTTTTGACCCACCTAGGTAGACGTATCCCCTTAATATTAGAATATTATTCAACAAAGAATCGCGCATATCGGTCCTTTTTTTTTTTCTTTTTCTTCTTTAAAAGTCTTGCACCACTGTTCTTCCGTCAGGCATGAAAAAATGAACGTTTTTCTCATTGGAATTGCAAGCAGGGACTACATGGACCGTTTTCTGGAGGAGCAAGAGGGCGTTCGCGATCGAAGCAGCTCGCCCAACGTCAATTGTTTGCTCTACGGTGACGCAAAGCGCCATCGCGGTTCGACGAACGCACTGGCGAACAATCACGGCGAAGACGTGAAGTTGGATACGTGGGACGGTGTGATAACGGACGATTCGCTCGGTGATATGACTAGTATGACGGTGGCAACTGCAATGACGACGACAACTACGAGTACCGCGAGTGGTACGAATGCAGGAAATACCTCGTCAACGGTGGGTTCAGCTTCGATTTCAACGTCGTCCTCATCAACGTTCCTTACCGGAACGACGACAACGGAATCGTCAATCGGGACAGCCACGAATAGTTCGCCACATCGTAAGAACGCCGATGGAATATCGATCAATCACAGCCACGATATGCCCCGTCACGGCTACTCACCGTCGCCAGAGACCATTCTATCAAATTTGCCACCTTAGCGCTATATTTGTCTGAAATTTCGTCCCTCAAATTTGTCGGATCCACCAGAGACACAGACGCGCGCCATTATTCTACCTCCGATACTTGCTACCGTACAAGAGAGACGCGAGATCACGACACGGGCGTCGTTTGCGACCCTACGAGCTCAGCACGTCCGCATCAACCGTCGGGAATGACGCGATGTAAGGCATAATATTATCGAGCACCTCGAATTATATTTTTCTACTGTACCGTAAAAAAAGAAAACGAGAAGGCGAGGAAGAAAAACGTTAGGATGAGAGAAAAAAAAACAGATAGTTACATTCATTGACTGGACAAATATTGGAAAACAATATTCAACACTTTTATTGGTTCCTTTTGAAGGTGGCGATGATTCTAGCGCCTGCGTTGTACGAGCATAATTACGCTACTGACATACTTTCGGTTCAGATTGTCCTTTTTTTTGTCCTGTTCCGCTATATCTTTCATACTTTGATGGTTGGCATTTGAAATTGGAGAAAGTCTTGCAGATATTTACGGTTTTTTTTACACGCAACAGTCAGCCTTCCAGTAGAAGCCAGGTTTAGTACTGATATATATATATATATATTGCAATGTAAACGAAATTCGGATCGTGATTATTTTCTTTCGACTTAAAAGCTAGAACGGGTGTCCGAGGGCAACTTCGGACAAGCCTATTCCGAAGACTATTAAAGTATGAAAAATATTTCGACATTTTTGAGAAAATTTCATTCGACGAGTCAACATGAACCGAATTAATCATTGGTTCCTTTCGAAAATGAGGCTTCTTTTTCAATGACCAAAGTTTCAGCTGTATTGCGCCGAGTCCAAAGACTCGAGCATCGATTTGAGCATTTTGCCGAGCAGGGGTAAAAAGCGTACGTTGTTATTGGCGGGAGAAGCAAGACTTCCGGTAGTCACGATATCCTCGTCGAGGAAAGTTTCCGGCGATCCTCCGGCCGAAGATATATCCTTGGAATCGTGATTCCAGTGACACACCGGCACTTTGTTGATTTTACTGTCACGGGACAATCTTGCATTGAGGCTGTTCGCAGATTGACTCTTGACACCGACAGTTCTAACAACGTCGTTAAAGCTCGCCTGAAAACCGCTGCCGACGAAAGCGCCCTCGTGGGTCGTTTCTTCGAGGCTGTCGCCGCGCTGTTCGAGAAAATCGAAGAATACGCCGATCTCGTTTGCCGTCTCGCGAGCGATCAATTGGCGATCCCGCAGAGCCAATCGCGGACTCTTGACGCCCTCGAGGGTCTGACAGAGTACGAGGACGAGATTGACCTCGAGGGCAATCCGAGCGTTTTTCTCGTTCATCGAGGCGAACCAAGGATTCGTCTCGGGTCTGTCGCTTCTGGCGAGGCCTATCGAGCTTGCGTTTTGTCCGCTGTTGGACGCGCCGATATTTTGGACCTGTCCGCTCGTTTTCGACGCGTGTCTGGAACCGTGATGACCGAATTGGGTAGCTCGTGACAATATCGTATTTTCGCAGATCAGCGGATCGTACGGACGGGTCAAAAGACGCGGATTGCCGAGCAATGGAACAGTCACGTCGTGGCCCGTGACGTAATTCGAAAATTCACAGGTCGACGTTGACGGTCTGCCGATCTGCAATATTCGGCGCAAATCCTTCGCGTGTATTCGCCGCGAGTTTTCCGGTGTCGCGCGTTCCCACTCGCGTTTCGCCGAATCCATGGTGTCGGTGCTGGAGTTGGATCTTCGTCCCGTGCCGGGAGCAACGCTCGCCGGTGTACCGCACGTTGGTCGCGAGTACAGAGCTTGCGTGAATAGTTGCGTCGAGCTTATTATCGTACCGTAAGTGAGCTGAGGCGCCGAGTTCATCGACATCTGCGGTGGTCCGAAATTCATTTCTGCCAAGGGCGTGTACCAAAAATCTTGCGTGTATATCGTGTCGACGAGGGCGTTCAGCCTCGGTGAAAACCTCACGAAACACTGCGCGCACCACCAATTCACAATGATCAACTTGTTCACGAGCAGCTTCAGTTCCACACTGAGAAGCTTCTCGTCGCAGGACTGCAACTCTTCGGCACTCTCTACGCTCACACCGTCGATTATGAACTTGAGAATTCTCGGACGTAGCAAGAGATTCACCGTGCTGTCGTACACCAGGTACATACTTTTCTGTGGAAGACAAAAACGTGCTTTCCTTTATATCGATTTGACGTTTAAGGGGGGAGAGAGATACCTTTAGGCGAGGATCAAATTGCGGAGTTTCATTACTTTTTTTTTTATCAAAGATTTCTTCACCATTTTTCATATTTAGTTATGTTTATATTATTATGTATTATTTGTATATTATATTGTTTACACCGGATGTCCCATTTGAATCTTACACCTGATTTATCGCAAAAATACTGCTCCGATCAAGTATTGAGTATAATGAAACTTTCAGGGCTCAAAGGGGGGGGGGGGGGGGGACGTTAGGAAAAAAACTTTTTTGGTCCAGGAGTTTCACGATTTTTTTTAACGGAAAGATTTCTTCAGCTTTTTCGAGACTTAGGGTATGATTTATTCCTACTTTTGGCTGTTACGTGGTATCTTTTTTAAATGAATCTTTCAAAATACAGCGGCGGTATGGCACGGGCTTCTAAACGCATTGCGGCGGATGTTGTCAGACGGCGTGAAACTTAGCGCCGGCGGGATAAACCCGAAAAAAACTTACCAAGATTTTACTTTCGTTAACACGCGTACGCAGAATATGAACCAAGGAGTGAGAGATGTTGAAAATCGATTAATGAAACAAAAACATTAAATTTTCCGAGGAAAAATAGCTACATTTTGCAATAGAATTTTTTTTTTTTAATTTTCAAAAACATTTAGGCTTATGTTTTGGAAAATAAAGTTAGAAAGGTTTATACAAAATGTCATCAGAGTCGGTCGATTAGTTTTTAACTATACGTCACGCCAGTTTTTAAAATGCAGTTGAGAAGAAAAAATATTAAAAATACCATGTAACAGTCTCAAAGTCTCAAAAATGGTGAAGAGATTTTTCCTTTAAAAAAAATCATTAAAATCAGCAGTTTTTTTTCTCGCCTAAAGGTACGCAGAATATGAACCACCAAAAAGTGAGAAATGTTGAAAATCGACGAAATAGTACGAAACAAAAACATTGTATTTTCCGAAAAAATAGCTACATTTTGCAATAAAAAATACGTTTTTTTTTATTTTAAAAAAATTTGGGGTCATGTCTTGGTGAATAAGGTTAGAAATATTTATACCAAATTTCATCAGAATCGGTCGATTAGTTTTTAAGTTTATACGTCACGCCAGTTTTGAAAACGCAGTTTAGAAGAAAAAATATCAAAAATACCATGTAGCAGTCTCAAAGTCTCAAAACGGTGGAGATTTTTTCTATAAAAAAATAATCAAAATCAGCAGTTTTTTTTTCCTCGCCTAAAGGTACGGAGAACGCAGAATATGAACCACGAAAAAATGCGGAATGTTGAAAATCGGCGAAATGATACGCTTTGCAACAAAAAGATTGAATTTTCCAAAAAAAAGCTAAGTTTTGCAATAAAAAAATACCTTTTTTTTTTAATTTTCAAAAACATTTAGGGCCATGTTTAGGACAATAAAGTTCGAAAGATTTATACCAAATTTCATCAGAATCGGTCGATTAGTTTTTTAGCCATACGTCACGTCAGTCTTGAAAATCCAGTTTAGAAGAAAAAAAAAAAATACCATGTAACAGCCAAAAGTAGTAATGAAACATACCGCGAGTCGCAAAAATGGTGAAGGACATTTTCATTTTGGAAAAAATCAAAATGAGCCATTTTTTTCCTCGCCCAAAGGTATCTCACGCCTTAAACGGTAAAACGTTTCATTCGATAACAATGTGTGGAAGTAACGTTACCATCAAATTGTCGCAAACACTGGGTTGCAACGAATCCCATAGGTTCGGACGAAGGCTGAGTGCCGAAATGAGCGCAACGAGTGATTGCACCAGATCAACAGCCACCGAATCGGCCGTGTGTCTTAGAAGTGTCGCAGCTTGTAGTAGATTGTTTTCGTGCGAGCCGAGAAATAGTATGATCGATTTTATGTGAGCCGGGCAGCACGGCGTCAAATCGCAAGACGGATCGTCACTCGTTGCGCAAACGCCATTCACCAGACCCGTCACGAACTCTAGTCCGAGAGTATATACGGACCACCAATCACGACAACGCCACGACCCTTGACTCGTGAGATCCTGGAAAATAAATAATTTATTTTGGTGCATAACGTCACTTGTTAGATCAGCACAAGTATCTCCATCCTCTTTTAAGGCAGCACGAGCGCGCTTTGATTTCTAAAACTTTCGTTCAAATTTTAACCAGACATTGTTCGTATCATTAGGCATATTTAAGTGAAATTTCATAACAATCGACTATTTAGATTGGGAGATAATGCGTTTTGAAATTCCAACTTTCAACACTGCAGGGTCTGCATTGACCGAAAGTCAGGTCATATAATGTGTCATACTATTCGATTGTGTTCATAAATTTTGAAAAAAAAAAAAAAATATTTTGATTGCAAACTAGTTAGGGAAAGCGTGATAGAAAGTTTGGATTATCTTTACTATTCAGTTTTGGTAAAAACATTCAGTAAAGACAGAATAATTTTCCGTAAAAAATATTCGTTCCCTATAATGAGAAGACATATGGCAACATAGCAGAACAGTATTGTTCAATATTTCGAGAAAAAATAATAATTATCGTGTTCCTGAGGTTAAAAAGTTTTTTATCATAAAAAAAAATATTTGCGATATAAATATTAATATTTTACATTGTTTACGTTGTCTTCGTCAACAAATAAAAGTGTTGGTTAATTCACAACTAATTAAAAACGTTGTTTGAGTAAAAATTACTTCCAAAATGAAATTTGTGTTGCAGTATTATTTTTCATATGTCGCGCAAACTTACGGCATTGGATACGTGGAACGATGCAGTGTCTTCTTATTATAGGGGGCAAATAATTTTTACGGAAAATTATTCTATCTTAATTTCAATGCAAACCCTGGAGTGTTAAAAGTTGCAATTTTAAAACCCATTATCTCCCAAGCTAAATAGTCGACTGTTCTGAAATTTCACTCAAACATGCATAATTATATACGTAATGTCCGGTGAAAATTTGAACAAAATCTATAGAAATCAAGAGCGCGCGCGCGCTCTCGTTCTACCTTAAGGGGTAACACCACTGTAGAATTTTCAATAAATTGACTGTTTTTTATATCGGCTTAAGAGATACTTCGAACCATGTAGAATAAGGGGAAAAAGTTTGGGATATGTAAAACAAAGGTCAGCAGGCCCCTGTGGGTCTGCGGTGGCAGTGGCTGTGCGAGACGTCGACCGTTTCTCTCGGAACACAACTTTTTTAAAACGGCCCACAGCATAACTCCAACAATTTTCATTCTTTTCATTCCAAATGTTCAGCACATATTTAAAATAACATTCCGCAGAGAAACAAGTACGGGATTTTCGATGAGTTAATTATAACATTAGTTATGAACAAAAGATTTTCCATTTTTCTGTCGAAAATTGAGTTTTTACTTCAAATGCTTTTCAATTACACAAAATTCATATTTTCAAAATCCCCTACGTATTTCTCTAGCTATACTCATATAAATGAATAGACCTGTTTTTTTTATCGTTTTCCTCCAAATTCAAATTTGCGTCAGTTATACCGCGTGCCGCAGAGCATCTCAAATTCAACATGCCTCGCGAGAATGGCTTCAGCGTCATCATTTTCTATAATGTTCTAATATAATTTTTCTTTCGTTTACTTGAAGATACGACTAATAACATCCTCGAATATTATTATTTTCTTACTTGTCCTTCCACCCAAAAAAACCGCGAAAAATCACTTAAGACGGAATGACACCTCATCGCGGTCGGTATGGTAGAACAATTATAGATTCCCAAAAATCTCTGAAACGGCTCTTCAGATCCCGTCGAAACTTTGCCAAACGACGTCAAATAGATAGACAATCAGCTGTCTGCCCCTCAAGTTTTCTGAACTTGAGGAAAAAAAAACTGGATTGGCCTATGATAAGCCAATCTACATTTCTTTTCTAAAATTCAAAAAATTTGAGGGGCAGACAGCTGTTCGCCTATCTATTTGACGTCATTTGGCAAAGTTTCGACGGGATCTGAAGAGCCGTTTCAGAGATTTTTGGGAATCTATAATTGTCCTACCATACCGACCGCGATGAGGTGTCATTCCGTCTTAATTATCGATGTTTACAGTGGTGGAAGCCCTTAATAATTGAGATACGTCTAGGCGTAGTATTCCGATACAAAAAATGTACTATTTATTGTCATACATAGCATGCAGACATTCGAAGGTTTTCTTGCCGAGAATTCTTGAAGTAATGCAATTTTATTTTTACGACGCGGTCAAGTGTATGTTGTACCGTGTATTGAGGTATTCCTTTCGCGGAGCGCCGTATTTTGTGGAGACTTACCTAGCGCCCTTCTGAAACATTGATTACTGACAGTGGCGCTTGATAAAAATAAGTCACGATCTATTATTATACCCAACGATAAAATGGAAAAAGAAATTTCGCGCAAATTTAGTAGATTCAGGCATTCTTACATTTTCTCTGAAAAGTCGCCGCTATGAAAATTCTTCTGCTAGTTAAATTTTTCTAAGTTGAATCATTGATATTTTCCTTAAACATTCGGTGTTTTTATCGTCGTAACGGAATCTTTAGATGCTTCACACGCGTGAGCTGCTTATATCAGGTATCTAGAGATACTTAGTGTGTAAATGATTGGATAGTTTGGGCGCGATTTGACGAAAAAACATTATTTTGAATAGAAATTTTTTTTTCCGTTAAATTCAGCACAAATAAAAAATAAACCGTTTCAGGCCTGAAGAAACCGAATTGAAAATCACAAAATCATTAATACCATTAATGGAGATTAAAATGATAAAAGTCTCTTGAAAAAAATATGGTTAATTCGGAAAAAAATAGAAAAGAAAGAAAAAATGGGCCCAGGATGAGACTAATCTTAAAAAACATAGAATGGGTCACTCTATATTAGAGAATTAAACAAACAAAAAATTGGAAAGAGGCAATCATCTTTTTAAAAAAATTCACTTTAGAAGCAAAAAAAAAACGTTGACATTGACAATTGATAATTTTTTCATATTTTTCAACGAAAGTATGCTTCGAAATTTAAAAAATGATATAGTGACATTTATCGATATCTCAATTAGTTCAGGAGTTATCAGTGTTTAAACGTTTCCAAAACTTCCGAAATCGACGTTTTTTTTTGGAAAATTATAACTCCTAAAAGAGAAGACACAAATCAAAAAATTCGTGTGGATATATTCCTTTCAAGAGGTACAATTTTACAAAAAAATCAGGTAAACCGAAAATGGTCGGGATCACAGGCTAGGTGAAATGGCGTGGAATGCCCCATATACAGGGTGTCCCAGAAGTAACGTACGCCCTTCTAGCATCTGATAGGGAAAAACATTCTAAGACGAAATGTCCTGTTATTTTTTTATCAGACGCATAGATAATTAATTGTGAATTAAAATAAATAGCCAATCAGATGTGCGCTACAGCGGAAAGGCAGCGTAGAGGGGAGAGATAGGGAAATGCGTTATAATTGCGTGCGCCTGAAAATGTGTGCGGAGGGAAAAGTCCGAAAGCAGTGTGCAAGTTTCTGTGTGCGTGCGCGCGCGCGCGTGTGTGTGTGTAAAATTGAGAGTGTGTGTGTGTGTCTGATTAAGTGTGTGAGTCCGCGTATGCCAGTGTGTGCGTGTGTGTAGGTGTCCTAGTGTGAGTGTACGTTCGCACACGCGTTTGTGTGTGTGTGTGTGCACTTGCACACATGCTTTCGGAATTTTCTATTGGCTATTTATTTTTATTCGTGGTTAATTATCCATGCGTCTGATCAAAAAATGATTGAGGACTTTTCGTCTCAGAATTTTTTTTCCTACCACATGCTAGAAGGGCGTACGTTACTTCTGGGACACCTTGTATATATTTTTTATATATATGTATAGTGTGTGTGCGTGTGTGTGAATGTAATATTTTATAGAAATAGTATATATAGGATTTTGTATATATATAGTGTGTGTGTGTGTGTGTATATATATATATATATATATATATATATATATATATATATATATATATATATATGTATATATATATATATTATAAGTATATATCTTTTTATAAGTATACAAAGTACACAAAGAAGTATACGAAGAACCAATATGTGAGGACTGAATCAAGTGTTTGAAGTGTAAAGCTTGGTACCAAGAGAAATGCACCGCTCATATTAATGTGGGCAACTTTATTTGCGATTTATGTGTCGATTGATGCTTGCGTACTCATCAACCCCCGTGCGTATTCTTAAACGCCCGTATGTCTAAGAGTTCGCAAATCCCGAAGTGTAGTTTATAGTTTGTTATTTTTAAAAAATTAAGATTCCCAATGGGCGCTCATAATTCGATTAGAATATTATATTTTTCAATCCAAACAAAAGCTGATTTTCAAAATGTATTTGTTTGTTTTTTCCACCGCTTTGAAGCTTAGGTGCGTATCCCTATATACCACCTTACCCTACTGGGATGTATTTTTAACTTGATTATAGACGAAAATGAATTAATTGTTACGTATTCGGGTTCGTAAAAGAAATACCTCAAAGTGGGGTTTCGAAGATTGTTCGATGCACATGTAGTTATAATATTGAATGACATTTTACATCCTCCCACTAGTTCGCGAATTCGTCTGGTGTTGTTTGTAGAATAGCATTTTAAAGACACCGGTAATTATTGAAATTTGACATGCCATTTCTTTCCAAACAGATACTATGGCTTAAAATTAAATATGTTTCCTTCTTTTTCGCAATTCATTATTTTGAGGTATTCCTTTCACGAACCCGAATATTTAACAATCAACTGATTTTCGTTTATAATAAAGTAAAAGTACATCCCAAAATACTGGTAAAATGTCAAGCCAAGCTAGCGAACTTTTAACGAAAAATTGCGACTAAAAATCGTCCCATTTATACGGAATTTTACGGAGCTGGAATGCTCGCCACATTACTATCAAATAATTCATACACTAACTACCCTTTAGATGCCTGATATAAACTGCTCAACGCGTGTGAAAAATTCTAAAGATTGCGCAACGACAATAAAAGCATGGGGTGTGACCAAATGTTTAAAGAAAATATTCATGAGAAAACTTTGAAAAATGTGACTAGCAGAATTTTCGTAGCCGCGACTATTCAAAGAAAATGTCTAAATCTTGTAAATATGCGCGAAAATGTTCATACCAGTTTATCGTTGGGTGCAATAATTGATCGTGATTTATTTTTATCCAACGCCACTGTACTTTACCAATGACTCAGAAGGGCCCTGCTTACACCCCCACAAAGTACGGCCCTGCGAGAAAGGGCTGCCTTAAGACGGAATGATGAGAAAATTTGAGGGGCAGACGGCCGTTTGTCTATCTGTTTGACGTCGTTTGGCAAAGTTTCGACGGGATCTGAAGAGCCGTCTCAGAGACTTTTGGGTATCTATAATTGTTCTACCATACCGATCGCGATGAGGTGTCATTCCGTCTTAAATGAAGCGTCATATTGGATTGCCATAAATTCTTTCAGATTTCCAGAGAAAGCTGCGTGTGGAGGAGGACAGATGACCATAACGAAATTATACTTACGAATGAAAAATTGACAATTGCGATAAAAGAGACAAACTCACGTCATAAAGTGAATCGAGTAGGCTGTTGCGGAGACAATTCGGTGGTACAAGGGCCAACCACAGTTTGGCGATCGATTCCTCATCGTCGATGGGACTCGGGGATGGATTGTAGTATGGCGATCGTGCGACAGCTCCGAGTAATTCGAGTCCAGCATTGCTGATCATGAGAGAGCGATACTTTTGCAGAGTCACGCCGAGATAGGCCATGAGTTGAGGTATCATCTGACGCAATTGAAAGCAGGTAGATCTACGCCCGAGTCTCGAGTTCTGTCTGGGGCTCGCATTGAGATCGCATCTCAACAATTCCGTGACCATGCTTATAGCGAGTGTACCAGCCGCGCATTCGGCATTATCGTCACCTCGTTTTCGTCCTTTCGACAAGTTTTCATTGCTCGTGTCGAAATTCGAAGAAGCCTCTGGCAAAATCTCCGTATCCTCGTGCTCGTCGTTGGTATCGTTGATGCGCGTGCGCGCGAATTCCTCGAGTTTGCATAGCTCGACGCACGATATATTGCAGGCCTGAGCGAGTAAATACTCGAGGCTGGCGCTGTCGTTTGCGATGGTGGATTTGACGAGTTGAATACAGCCGAGGACGAGGGCCAATAGGCTACGCCGCAGGGCGAAACCGTAAGCCGCGTACGAGTGTATCATGTCCTGCATCAACTGAACAACGTGTTCGAGAAAATCCTCGCTCGATTCAACGCAATCGCTCTTCCACGTGGTGACGCAACGAAGAGCGAGAGAAGCAAGTAGCATCGTGATCCGTGCATCGACGATCTCAAAGACGGGCTGTTTGATCCTAGCCGAGAGTGAGTCCAAGGTGAGTCTGGTCATGTCGCGTATCCTCTTCGCTTCGATACGACGTACGAGATGATCGTTGCTGATCCGAGGATCCGTGAGTGTAACGATCAAGTTGTACCAAGCCTCGATGTTAGCCTCGTAGAGAGGCGTCTCGATCTCTTCGACGTGGCGCTCGGTCGACGACTCGTTGCGATTAACGAGAACGTATTTCGTCACGCGTTCCCAATGATCGGACTTGAGCAGCAATTTCTCGAGATTAACAGCGAAATCGTTCTCCTGGATCGAGGGTGGCGACGTCTCGAAGAGTTCCAACGTAATGATGTTGATGAGCTGGGCGTAGCCTCGAGCACGGGCGACCAACGGTCGCAAAAGCGGCGCGAACAGCTGACTCCAAAATTTCTCACGTTTGCGAAAGTAATTGACGAGTATTTCGTTGCGATTGTACCACATGGCTCGCAACAGGCTCATCGTGCTGTCGTAGAGGCTATCATCGACGATTCTCTCCTCCTCGTCGATGCGACGAAGATAAAGATCGAGGAATCGGCTGCAGCCCTCGGTGAGAAATTCGTCGGCGGACCGGGGGAATATTCGATGCCTCTCGGCCTGGTGCATTATGTTGAAGAGGGCCTCGGTCAAGCCCGGCTGACGTTCGAGGCACACCGCGACGAGATCGAGTATAGCCACTTTGACCTCGGCCGAGCACGTTGGTGACATGAGACGGGAGGCAAAAGTTTCGCGTATCGCAGTGCCATCCATACCCATGCAAACGAGTAGCGACATGGAGAAGCTCTGGGCAAACTTCTTCAAAAGTCTCACGGCCATAGCTTGCAACGCGGGACTGAACCATACGTACAGGTAATCGACTATGGTCGGTACGATCAGGAGACCGTTCGGCACGCAAGGCGAGGCGTAGAGATCGATCTCCAGGGGTGATCTCTCGTCGTGCCCGAGACCGAGGCTGTGACGAAACATGAGTAATCGATTGACCAGCGAGAGCGCGAATTGCACGCTCCTGATGATTCGGAAACCCTTACCGCTCAACCAATCGGTCTCGTGCATCATTTTACACTGCAAATTACGTTCTCCCGTTCTGACGAGTTTGAGAAGTGCGTGGCGCGGCTCGAGATACAAAAGACTGTAAGCGACCACAAGCTGAAGTTCCTTCCGCGGCTCGCCCTTCGGCAAATTCGAGTCGAGAGCTCGATGCAGGCAGGACATACTCTTGAACCAGAGATCGACTCTCTCGGCTTCCGAGGCGAAGTACCAAGAATCGAGCTTCGGCAGCACCGTCTGCAGAAGAAAAACCATCCCGGGTATTTCCACGTTGTACATAGTTTCCTTGCTGTGCTTCATCGCGAGGTAATTCGAAAGGGTATCGAGATAAGTACTGAGTATCGTGTAACGATGCTCTATCGTCTCGATCCCCGAGAGCCAAGAAGCAACGAGGCCACCGTCGAACGAGACGGCTCGCGCCAGGTCTCTCGTACTCTGATAAGTGTCGTTGAAACGCGGATAAACACCCAGTCGCATTCTCGACAGTATTTCCTCGGGATATTTCAGTACGAGCTTCGACGTGATGCGACAGCAGGCCGCTACGACCTTGTAGATCTTGAGCGGTAATACGGGATACGAGAAACGATTTATTACTTCGAGACTCATTTCCGTGGGTATTACCATTCCTGGGGTAATGTCGAGATCGGCTGCGAGCAGCTCGACGAGCAGGCAAAAGCCCTGATAAACGAGCTCCGGCAGCGAAGTCTCGAGCTCGCTTACGTTCGTTATACCGCCACCGGCGCGCGAAAACAATTGCTCGATTTTGTAGTGAAAAGCATCACCGTAGCGGGATCTCTTGCGCCACGTGATGACCTCGGTATCCGCGGAGGTTACCTCCACGAGCTGGCGCTCGCACTCCGCCTCGATCGTGAAATCGTTACGATGCATCGTACATTCCCGCTTATAGGGTCTTAACGGCTGCCGCGTTGAACCGATCATGCCGCTGTTGTTGCCACTGTTGACACGACTTCTCGGCATCTCTAACGTCACCGTTTCCAGCCTCTCGAGGGCGTCTGCGATCTGGGCCAAAGAGTCAAATCGAATTTATGTTACAAGTATCGAGCAACTATTACGTGTAGTCGGGGGCACGTTTACGAATTATGTGACGCCGAAACATAAAAGTGGATTTCGATAGCGTTTTTGCGAGGATAACGATTCTGGTTTTAAATCGATATCTAGATTACTTTTCGAGATATTGATAAAGGGGGAAAAACCGTCATTTTGAATACATTTTATTTGATCTCGTATTCAAATAAGTTTCTTTTGAACTAAAGATGGGCAGCGTACTAGTGTAGGCGTGAGACACTTGGATATGCGATACTTTCGCCTTTTTTATTGAAGATTTCCATGAAGACGAACAGTTTGATTTGGTGAGATTAATACCTAAATCCTTTTTTATAACAGCATTGGTACATAGTATTACAGTAGATATGGAGTATAATAGGCAAAGCTGGGCAGAAAAACGTTGGTCCGCCAATCTTTAAATAACGAAGTTAACATATTGCTTAACGATTTAACTTTAAACCCTCAATCCCTGAACCTCGGTCGTTTTTGTCCTGCCCAAAATCATTTTCTTCGCAGGATGCTTAATGCTTAAAGAAAAAATAATAATAATAAGAAAGAACAAAACCCTGTTTCCCTTGAAAAGTACGGACCATGCATTTTTTCAGATTTTTTTCATTGACAATTGTTGGTTTGGTAGTGAAACGAAAGCGATCCAGGTTCACGGGATTAAGGTGTCTCAAATACCTTCACGGATTGAGGGTTAAGTTCAATTAAAAAACTATTAACGGTCTTATTAACTTCCGTTAATTTAAGTCCGTTACTTCGCCTTCGCGATGCGCGCCACGCTCATGGGGCAGGCAGCAAACAAGTGAACTGCGCGGCGCAACTGCGAGTAAGATGAGTAGCTATGCATAGCGTGCGTCCAAGCAAGAAGCCTATACTGCGTTGAACAGTAGCGAGAACGACATACTTCCGAACCTAAATTCGTCCGGTGCGCTCAGATCCTGCTTCTTTTTTACCTTCTCTACTTAGTTTTTTGTTTATCTTCCTTACCTAGCCTACCTACTGTAATACTATGGACCTATGCTGTTATGAAAAAGTATTTATGTATTAATCTGACTATGAAAAGTTAACTTTTCGAGTAGCGCAATAACAATTAAAGAAGTTAATTTTTTTTATCAACTTTGCCCACCTTTGATGATAGGGTCGAGTAGGGTAGGCTAGGTACCGAAGGTAAATGAAAAACTAAGTAGAGAGGGTAAAGAAGAGGCGGGATCTGACCGCACCGGACGAATTTGGGTTCGGAAGCGTGTCATTCTCTTGTTGAACGCAGTATAAAGTTTCTGCTTATTCGCACGCTATGCATAGCTACTCATCTCACTCGCATTTGCGCCGCGCACTTCATTTGTTCGCCGCCTGCCACATGATCGTGGCGCGCATCGCGTACTTAATTAAGGTGTTACGTAGGGTTGAAAATTTCAAAAAATTATTTTAAAAAAATTTTAGTATCTAATAATACATTATGTCTAGAATATTCTCCCAAAGTTTTAAGTCAATCGGAGTAAAAGTCTAGGAGAGAGAGAGAGAGAGAGAGAGAGAGAGAGAGTCTTTGGGAATTCCCCCCGTCGAGAAAGACCGGCCGGGAGCGACGCAGGTAATCTCATTTTTCTTAAAACACTATTTTTGAAGTCGGTGGACACGATTCCGCAAAAACTAAAGCACCGATCTTATTGAAATTTTGCACGCTTCTTCAATATATCATTGACTAGTGATTGAAAGAAGTTTTTTTTTTCGATTACAGCTAATTTTACATGGCTTTACGTAGTGTAAATTTTACCAAAAATTGAACTATTTTGCATACAACTCGGCCAAAAATTCATATTTCAATTTTTTTTAATCCCTCGTTCAATCTACCGACAGAAAAAAAATTGGTTTTCAAATTTCAGATAGAGATATCATGAGTTATCCTGACCAACACGAGGACACTTTTTTTAGGGCTTCCGGAAACCAGGTCCCACCGGCAGAATTTCCCAAATTTTTGGATGAAATTTTTATTAAATATATTGTTGAAATGTTGCAGTCAAAAGATGCTTAACATTTTCGAAACCCACGTAACCCCTTAACGAAAGTTATAAAGACTGTTCATAGTTTTTCAATTTTACTTAAAAATTGAATCGTTAAGCAATATGTTAACTTCATTTATTAACGATAAACGGATTAACGTTTTTCTACCCAGTTTTAGTTGTAACACAAGTTTTTCTTATTCATTTGATAAAAGTATAAAACGCATAATTTTGCCCTTTAATTATATATTTTATGAAAAATTAGCATATCCATAATAAATCTATACCTCGTATGCATTGCTTGAGGTTCGTCGAGAAAAAAAAATGCATAAACCGCCATTTGACACAGCTGCACGGCTCCAACCTCCTTGAATAAAAAAAACGTCGTATTTACCTTGGCCGCACTGGATTTGGAGGCGCTGGCGAGTCCAGTAGCGACAACGGTAAGCGGCTCAAATCTATACGGGAAAAGTGCAACGGCTCGATTATAGAAGGGCCACAATCCCGCATCTTGGCCCTTCGCTTTCCAGAACAAATCTGCAATCTCGGGATATCTCAAAGTCGAACCAACCGCTTCGAAAATACAGTTGAAGTTGCTGACCCTAGCATCGTCGACGAATGAAGACAGGAGGGTCAAAAGATTGAAAACGGTGTGGCGCACGACGCGCGCATATTTCGTGTCTTCCCGTATCATTTCAGTGTCCATGAGCGTCTGCAATTGACGAAAGACGTCCAGTTGAATAGCCCTGACGCCGAATGGTCGAAACTGATTGAGAGTTTCTGGATTGTCCGGCTCGATTGCGTAATTCGCCAGCATCCACGCCAGCAGGAAAGGGCCATCTTGGCTGTTGCTGTCCTTCAGACACTTGTGCTCCAAGGTGTCTTGCATACTGCTACGCAGTTCTTTGATCAATTCGAATGCACTCTCGTGCCTCGTGACGTCCAGACAAACGACAAGCAGTGCCGTTCTGCAGTGATGTATTTCCGCAAGCTTCTTCGCGAGTAGTTCCTTGTCCTCGTGGCTCTTCGTACTGACGAGACGTCTCGGCTCGCCGCATATGCTTCCGTAGATGGCCTCGAACTCGCTCGCGCTCGGTGGTCGCTCTTCGAGCAGTACCGTCAGTACGTGCAACAGTTCCCTCATCTCCACCAGGATGCTGTTGTACAATCGATGAAGATGATGATCGCGGAAGTGGACGACGCGACTCGGCGGGCTTGTGAACTTTAGGCTCTCGATCTGCTCGCGAACCGACGTCAAAAGTTCATTCCCCGAAAAGGAAGCGAAGAAACGCTCGAATTGCTTGCTATGAGGATGACTGTTGTTGCGATATTCAGCCATCAGCTTCAGACACTTTATCAGTGTCGTCCTCTCGAAATAATAAAAATTCCAGATGTCCTCTATGAGGTTTTGCATCGACGTCGTATCCGCTAGCTGCGATGCGAACGTTTCCGCACAATTTCTATACTCGTAAAGCATGAAATTGCACGTCAGATCCCAAGCTATCGTGGCATCCAGGTTCTTTGGTAAAATTGGGCAGAAAATAGTACGGTTACGTGTAGGAAATTGCTGGTTTCGAAACACATGGAAAAATATTGAGTATGGCTCTTTTTCGACTATTTTTAGATGGAGCGATTGTTGTACGAATTTTCAGTTACCAAGAGCGGCGCCAGTTTTCCGATGAGGTCGTACATTCGGGGAGGTGGGTTGGTCTTGTAGACTTTCTGAAGAGAGGCTTCTGAGTAATTCTTGAAGTAATTTATTCCCTCCGTAAGTAGCGGCGTCGCATTTTTTATCTCATGTACTATGAGGGCCTTGTCGCAGCGACTCGTAGTGCCGCATATCACAGTCCAAAGACCCTTGCAGTATCTACAATATTTGTATAGTTACACCTCTGCAATTACTTTTCACATGTGCAGGAAAGTGACTAAGGGATCATCTTAGACGAAAAACATTAGAAAATGGTTGTTTGAAATGGTGTTTATTTATATCGGCTCATGGTTTTCTAATCTTGTGCGTGGGTGTAAAATGTTAACATACGACATATATTTGGAAGTGGTCAGTGCTAAACTCTGTTATAGGTACAAAGCCCGAACCCCGTCAGAATTTGAAGTTGCATTCCTTTGACAAGGAAATCAAACAGTTTTCTTGGTCTGTGCATGCAATCCAGAACGCGTTAATCAACTTAGCCAAAAGTTAGTTTTATAATCATTCAATGTGTTCAGCAATCGTACGGTTTTATTCCTTTTATTTATTTATTTTATTCATTTTTTTTTAAAGAAATACCTTCCAAAAAGGTATTCCTTTAGAGGAGAGCCGTATTTTATGGGAGCATAAGGACCTCTGTGAACTTGGCAACCGGGTATCTCCGATCTCAATTTTTTTTGGTGATTCCCAAGGTCTTCGTTTGTCGCTGATTGTAGTAAACTTAAATTCGTTTGTAGTAGCGCAGAAAAAAAATTAGACCACAAAAAAACGGCATCCCCCGGAATAAAAATAACGAACTTTAAGAATTTTTTTCCATTCGGAACCGTTTGTAGTTGATTGTAGTAAACTTATTTTCGTTCGTAGTTGAAGGGGTTTTTTTTTTATTTTGGACAAACATAATTGCTTTTTGGAAAACATAATTGTTTTTAATCAGAGTACTTTTCAAATGCATCATTATATTTGAATATACTTTTTGTAAAGATAATTTCGGGATGAATTAATATATGTTATTTATCTCGATACAAGTTTATCGCAGTGTCAGGTGAAAGTGACAGCTCAAAGGCCGACAGCTGTTTCACAGCGGTGTCCAATGCACGTGAGCGTGACTAATGCAAACGCGCAAATTTTTAATGCCTAGGCCCTAAAAGACCTTTTTTAGGTCCTGTTTACACGCACGAAAAAGGGAGGAGATTATGGTTGTAGTATATAAAATAATTTTAGGCTCATTTTTTTGGAAAAGTCACTTATCTAAAGAATTACCAAAAATAAGTCGCAATCAATTATTATACCAAACGATAAACTGAAATAAAGAATTTCGCGCAAATTTGGAAGATTTCGACATTTTCTCTAAAAAGTTGCGGCTACAAAAATTCTTCTGCTACTAAAATTTTTCGAAGTTTGATAAAACTTCGAAATGATAATTAATATTTTCTTTTGAACATTCGGGACATTCGGGAACAGAATTCTTCGAATGTTTTACACGTGGTGAGCTGTTTATATCAGGCGTTATATCTATTATATCAGGTTTATATCTAGAGTTATCGAGTGGATAAATTATTAGATACCAATATGGCCGGCCTTTTATCTCCATAAAGCGCAAATGAGACGATTTGTAGTAGTCATTTTACGTGCAAAGTTTGGTAACTTGGCTTGAAATTTTACCAGTATACTGGAATGTAATTTTACTCGATTATAAACGATAATACGTTAAGTGTTAAATATTCGGATTCGTGAAAGGGATACCTTAAGGAGCTATACCAGTGTGACACTTTCGAAAAATCGATTTTTTTTGTTGCCTTTTTCGACAGTATATACTTTTAAGAATATCATTTTCATTTATATCAATATCATTTCATCTTGCAAAAATCGATAGTTAAATCTTCAAACGCGTTTTTGTCGAAATGAGATTTTTCAAATTTGCTGACCTTGTAACTCAAAGAGCAATTATCCGATTGGATTGAAATTTGAACTGAGTACAGTGGAACCTCGATTATCCGAACCTCGATCATCCGAACACTCAATTATCCGAACGATGACTTAGTTTATCCGAACGCTCAATTATCCGAACGTTGGCGCGAAAGATACATTGTTGCTCGCTGCCACCGCCATGAGCAACCCAACGCAACTTCTCCTTCTCAAACGGCTGCGAGACTTAACTGCTTTAAAACGCGTTGCAGCCGTTCGTCAAATAAAAATTGACGATTTTATAAAAAAAATATTTAAAAAAAGCATTCGACTTTTTTCAGGTGTTTAAAATACACACGCACGCGCGTGTGTGTGTGTGTGTGTGTGTGTGTGTGTGTATGGGTAATTCCACCAATTCCGTGTCAAAGTTTCACCTGGTGGTCTGAATTTAGGAAAACTAAGAAGATCACCTGAAAGGTCATATTAAAACAAGCATCCATATTTTTTTCGAATTTTTTAATCCAATACTTTTTTAGTAATGGCGGCTCACAGTTTTCAAATTTTGTAAATCGCCAAATTTTTAATACCCATAACTTCTCTCCCATTATAGCTAGAATTTTTTTTAAAACGATTTTTTAGAGAAAAAACATGGTGTTTGAAAAAAATATGCTAAAATTCTGGGTTGTTTTAAAAATTACAAAAATCACGTTCAAAGTATAAAAATCGATTTTTCGGGCCTTGCCCCGTTGTTCCCGATTTTGAAAGTATTTTTCCCGAAATGTTCAGAATTTTTTACATCAAAATAGATTTTAAACGAGATGGGATCTCTAAAACATCAGCCTCCGAAAAATTAAATAAAAAATTTCATTTTCTATAACATTTATTTAAATCAACCTTAAATCTTTAATGGAATTTTTATTACGTACATAAACATTCAGAGTTTTTATAAGGTAATGTCATGTCACGTGAGCAAATAAAAAAAAAAATATCTTTTAATATTAATAGCTACTGTTGGTTTTGAGGTTATAAAATCTCTCACTTACAAATTTATAAAATAATAATAATAATAATAATTTTTATTTATTTACGCATTTATTTACGCACATTTATTATACGCAATAGCCACCGACGTGCCAGGCCAACCACCTAGCACGCCGAAAAGTAGGTTCGAACACCACCTAGTCAGGCCCCCCACAGCCGGTCCCTCTCGGATGGGGACCAAGGATCAGTTGGGAGGGGCACCCGGATAAGATCCACGGCAACGACCACAACTCGAAATTGGCGCCTCGAATGGACGGAGGAACTCAAGGAGGGCCTCATCCGCTGCTCAAGGGATAGCGTACCGTCGCGGCGGGGCTACATGGCGAGGTTGCAGGCCCTGTGGAGCCAAGTGCACCCAGAGCTTGCACACCTCTCGAAACAACATCTGCGAGACTAGGCTGCCCGCTTGCGACGACAAGGCTACGATCTCTTGTTACTACCACCAGAGCTGTCCGGCAGGCGCTCTTCCGCGCGTTCCGTGCGGAGCTCTGCCGGACGGCCTCAAGATCGAACCCCCCGGCAGTCGGAACCCCCCCGCTGGCGCGTCGATTTGACAGAGGACTGGGGAACAAGGAGGGAGAGAACCACTGGAAAATTTTCTCTTCAGCCTAGTTGTATCACGCGGCTGTTGAGTCGAAGCCTCAGACACGCAATGATAAGGCGGCGTTCGTGGCTACGACTCGGCGGCGCGTTGCACAGCTCCAGAATAAGATCAATGAAGCGTGGAGGCAGGCATCCCGTGTTCAATGTGTGTTAGACTTCATTACGGCGGGGAGGGCGTTTACCCCTAAAATCCGAAAAATCAGCTGGGAACTGAAATGCCGTCACCACCCATTGAACAAAGCTATCCTTCTTATTGTGAAGGAATGCTACGTGGAGAAGGTGCGGAACCTGGGGGTTGCGAAGCAATCCCTAGAGAGGCGGCTGGGTCGGGCGTTAGACAACGCCCTCTTCCGTTCTGACCCAGGCCGCTGGTTCCAACCACCTACGCTTGCCCCCGACACAGCGCCAACAGCTGTTCAGGTGGAGCGGTTTTGGGGAAAACTGTATAGCGAGGAGGGTCATTTTGATGAAAGCACTCCAGCTCTGGGGCGGTTCGACGCGTTTTGCCGGCAACAGCCGAGTGAGCGTGGCGACTGTCTTCGAGTCACGCGGGGTGAGGTGGAGAAGGCGGTGAGTAGTAGCATGAGGAACCACGCCGCTCCCGGACCAGATGGGATTAACATCTTCTGGTGGAAGAAATTCACGTGCACCCATACCCATCTGGCCCGCATCTTCTCGTCGTTCATCGATGGGACGGTGCCCATCCCTGCGTGGCTGACAGAGGGAAGAACGGTGTTACTCCCCAAAAAAGGGGGTTTGTCTCGTCCGGAGAACTAGCGCCCTATAACGTACCTGAATGCGCTCTGTAAGCTCTTCACAAAGATACTTTATAAGCGTGTTTTGCGCGAGATCGAGCCTACATGGCAGTAGATATACGAACAAAGGGGATCCAAGAGGGGGCTGGGAGGTTGTAAGGAGAACCTGCTGGTGGGTTGCTGCATTACGCAAGACGCGGTCCAGCACAAGCGTAACCTCTCAGTCGGTTGGATAGACTACCGCAAGGCGTTCGACACTGTCAGTCACAAGCTGATTATACACCTACTCGAACGCCTTTCGGTGAGTCCCTACATAGTAGGATGCATTAAACACCTCATGCCGCTCTGGAAGACACGCTTCATAGTTAAGACTAGTGAAGGTAACGTGTCGACCGGAATGATGGGGTATAGGAGCGGTATTATCCAGGGAGATTCTCTCAGCCTCCTCCTGTTTTGCATCTCGCTATTACCCCTATCAATCGCCTTGCGAGCTGCACGCGGATACGAAGCGGGGGCCCCCGGGGAGCGTGGGCGAGGGATCACCCATTTATTTTATATGGATGACCTCAAGCTATACACTCCTGGGGAGGGGGGGGGGGGGGGTCCTCTTGGACATCGTAGCGACGTACACGCCGGCGGCGGGAATGGACTTCGGATTGGACAAGTGCGCTGTTTTTCATCTCAGGAGAGGGAGAGCAGAGGGTGTCACGGCTGATGTTCGGCTGGTGGACGGGAGCGTCTTCAAACACCTGGACGCCGGAGGGTCTTATCGATACCTTGGCATCGATCAGCGCTCTGTACAAGACGCTGAGAGTGTCAAGGAGGCCCTCCGCAGCGAGTATAGGCGGCGTCTCAGACGGATCTGGAAATCAGATCTGTCTGGGAAAAATAAGATCACTGGCACCAATATGCTCGCTGTCCCGGTCCTGCTCTACTCCTTTGGTGTCGTCAAATGGCGTAGAGACGAGCTTGAACAGCTCGACATCGGCACACGCAAGATAATGAACATCTAGCGGAGTCTGCACCCTCGATCTTCCACCCCGCGCCTTTATATGCTGCGTCAGAGCGACGAGCGCGGGCTCTCGGGATTGGAGTGTCTTAATGACCGCATGGTCCTCGGAATAACAAGCGATGTAATAACGAGCTAGGACCCGCTCCTGGAGATTGTGCACCAGCATGAGCTTCATGGGGCGGGGGCTTTTCTCTATAAGGCGGCAGATCGTGCGGCAGAGACCCTCGGCTTGGAGTTCCGCCGGCGCCGGCGTGGCGCCTTACCAACAGACTCCGTTGCTCGGTTGCTCAAGTCCCGACGTCGGCGGGCAATCAGGGCTGCCGAGCAGACTGTCCTGACTCGGCAGCACGAGGACAGACCCAGGCACGGTGTGTTTTTTCGCCACATCGAGGAGCAAGGGCTGTCCACCCAGCTGACCTTTTCCTTCTTGCGGTCAGCTGGACTGATGTCCGAGACCGAAGGGTTTATAAGCCTGCCAAGACTGAGTCATCAACACCCTGGTCTATCGCAGTCGCGTTATGGGTCAGCCTCGGTCGACCACTTTGTGTCGTGCATGCAAACAATCGCCGGAGACACTAATGCATCTACCGTCGGCCTGCCCGGTATATGCAGTGTCCGGCTATATCCATCGCCATAACGCGGCCCTAAGGGTGCTGTACTACCATCTACGGCACTCTTATGGGATAGACCGGGAACCCGTGCCGCCTTATTGACCAAGAGATATTGAGACCGTTGTCGTGGGCGAGAGGTGCAAGATTTATTGGAACTTCTCGTTCGCGACCATCGGGCCGCTTCAAGCGACTAAGCCTCTCACTAAGCCGGGCAGTTGTCCTCTTCGATTTCGACGACAGGACGATATACGTCATTGAGTTCTCGGCTCCGGCCGAAGTGAACGTGTCGCGAAAGAAAGAGGAGAAACGGCGCAAGTATAAGCCTCTCCTGGCCGAGCTGCGTCGTTTGCACCGAGGATTCAGGGTGACTCTCGTTGTCCTCATCATCGGCGCCCTAGGAGGGATGAAAGAGTCTTTTGTGTAGGGCCTCGCTGGCATACCAGTTTGCAAACCCGGTGTCCGGTTGCTAGCGGGTCGGATGCAGAAGGCGGTCATACTTGGGTCCCTCCGTTTACTCAGGCAACACGATTGTGAACTGCGGCAGCCGCTCACCCTCTGGCTTGAGGGAGCGGCTATCGCAGAGCGATATATTGGACTTTTCGTGCGACTTTTTGATTAGGCGGCAGCCGAGGTGATGTCGGAACCCTCGAGCGCCGCCTAGCGTTATTGTTCCGGTCTAGGTTAAGACCGAGCCTAACCCCCGGGGGTAGGTGAATGTTTCCCAGTGCAAACTGAGGAAGTGCGTTGCCCGAAGCAATAAAGTCTGTTATGAAAAAAAATGTATTATCAAATAAAATTTAAAAAATTGGGAAGAATGTTTATTTATTTTTTCTGAGGCTGATGTTTTAGAGATCCATTCTCGTTCAAAATCCATTTCGTTGTAAAAAATTCTGAACTTTTCGAAAAAAAATACTTTCAAAACCGGCAAAAACGGGGCAAGGCCCGAAAAATCGATTTTTATACTTTGAACGTGATTTTTGTAATTTATAAAACAACCCAGAATTTCAGCATATGTTTTTTCAAACAATTCATGTGTTTTTTCTAAAAAATCGTTTTTTGGAAAAATGTCTAGCAATAATTGGAGAGAAGTTATGGGCATTTGAAAATTTGGTGATTTACAAAATTTGACAACTGTGAGCCGCCATTACTAAAAAAACTATTGTATACAAAAATTCGAAAAAAAATATGAATGCTTGTTTTAATATGACGTTTCAGGTGATCTTAGTTTTCCTAAATTCAGACCAGCCGGTAAAACTTTGATACGGAATTGGCGGAATTTCTATATATATATATATATATATATATATATATATATATATATATATATATATATATATATATATATATATATTTAACGTTAATATGTATGTATGTCAAATTTTAATATATATGTATGTACTGTTTTTATGTAAAAAGGTGTTGTTTATGATCTCGTCCCAAAAAACCCACGTTTCGATTATCCGAACTCTTGATTATCCGAACTAGTCTCGGTCCCAATTGGTTCGGATAATCTAGGTTCTACTGTACTCTTTAATATATTTTCTCTACAATGACATAGGATATTTTTGATTGGATGAAAATTGACGATTTGGCATTGAAAAAAACGACCATTTGATAGGCAAGAAAATATACTTTTTTTTCATCACTACACGATTTTGTTAGATTTCGATATTTTTCGAAAATCCTACGTCATTGTACAGGAAACACCTTCCAGTTTAACAAAATTTTTTCCTTTTTCGGTTTCAGCTACTCAATCGGCCGGAATCATATCAGCAGTGGAGGAACTTTTTATTTGGCGCCTTCGAAGGCAGCGCATAAGTCACTTGGATCTCATTATTTTTGTTTAATATAGGTCAAATATATAGGTCAAATATAGCAAAATATAGCAAAAAAATTCCCGACAATCACCCAAATTTTCAGCTTTCACACTCGTAAAGCCCCTTAAAGTGATATGGAACAGATACAGGTACGAGAACTATAGGAACGACGGCACTAATAGAAGGGTGAGAGAGATGAACACGGAATATGTTTCACGCCTTCTACTTTGCCTTAAGGGAGTCGAGGACATTTTTTGCTAATTTTCATGATTTTTTCTTTTTAAAGAAAGATTTCTTCACCATTTTTGAGACTTAGGGTAAGTTTGATTACTACTTTTGGCTGTTACATGGTATTATTTTGACTTGATTAATATTCACAAATGGCGGAGGTATAGCACGTTCTTCTAAACTGCATTTTCAAAACTGGTGTAAGGGTATAGCTGAAAAACTAATCAACCAATTCTGATGAAATTTGGTATAAATCTTTCTAACTTTGTTGTCTAAAACAAGGCCCTAATTAGTTTTGAAAAAAAAAAGGTATTATTTAATTGCAAAATGTCGCCATTTTTTTTACGGAAAATTCAATAACTTTGTTTCAAAGCGTTCCATTTAATCGATTTTCAACGTTCGTCACTTTTTCTTGGTTCATATTCTGCATATGTGTGTTAATGAAAGAAAAATCTTTGTTGGTTTTTTTCAGATTAATCCTGCAGGTGCTACGTGTCACGACATGTGACGTCTGCTGCAACCCGTTCAGAAGACCGTGTCATACCTCTGCCATTTAAAAAAATTAATTGAAAAAAATACCATGTAACAGCCAAAAGTAATAATAAAATATACCCTAAGACTCAAAAGTGGTGAAGAAATCTTTCTTTTTAAAAAAAATTATGAAAATCAGGTATATTTCTATCCCCCCTCTTAAGGCTTAAGATGTACCAGATGATATATGGACTGCGAGAGAGGTAGCTGAAATTTTCTAACAGAGACTTCTCAGAGATGAATAATCGTTAGGGCAAAAGAAAATCGTCAAGCGCTGCGCCGGACAATTCTACAATGCCTCACGTTTCGGTTTTTCAGGAAAAACGTAACCATCTGTCAGAAAACTGTTTAGAAAATTATGAGGTTATGTTGATAATGTACATATCCCTAACCGGCACATTAAGCATTTGCAGTAACTTTTTCTCGCTGTAATTCAACTATGACGATTTTTAACCTACAACGTGTGTACAAAGATTACTTTCTGTATATTCGCTAGCAAATAAGCGTAGGTAAGCGATAATTGTGATATATTTTACACAAGGGATCAAGAAAAATAAATGATATTTTAGGTTATTGTTTATAGAAATTACTTACGGTAATTCACCGATCGCTTCGACTTGCTGCATTTTTTCTGTCCTTTTTGTACGACTATTTGATTGTTTCACATACCAAAGAGGGCGACCTAACACTTATATTTACACGACACTATAAACATGTATTATGAGTTTAAAAAAAACGTTTATACGATAAGAGGTTAACATAAACAATGTGAGCAGATTATCGGATATATTGTATCAACGAAGTCGAACTTGTACCTATGAGCATAGAGTGCTCTAGAAAAACACGGCTTACCGGCGAATTGAAGACCAAAAAGGTGGGGTGGGGAATGAACGTTAACACTAATGGCCAGGTGTCACTAGCGTCTTATTTGCTTGTGCCATGGAGACCAGATACAGGAGTCCAATCTCGTCTTTCGAAAGTAATTTGCTATATATATATATATATTTCGTATTATGCCATGGGGGGCTAGAGCGGGGACCACTGGGATAGGGGCCGTCCATATATTACGTCATCGATTTTTGCTGATTTTGCCCCCCCCCCCGAAATCATCATATCCTTCCTATGGTCATAATGTAATTATCGTTACCGTCATCCAATGCCTAGACCCCCCCGCCCCCGCCGCTATTTTAAAATGACGTAATTTATGGACGGCCCCATATTGGCCCGCCTAAATCGACTTCATGAAAATTTATTTCCATAAATCGTTTGTCGGCCCCTTATCGGTGATGGGTGGATTGATCTCAACGTTTGTCAGATAATTGTTTATACAGAAAATCAAAATAAATTTTTCTATGAAGTTAGCCGTTTTTTTCCAATTGTGTCTTATTTTGAACGTTTCCCAAGAAGCAATTTCCGGAAAGTTGTCCAAAAGTAGGCTGAATGGGTACCAAACATCCGCCCAAAGGTTACCTTGTACAACCATCCAAAAAGATAACGTTTGGAGACATAATTCTTATAGGCACGGTCTTACATACAGGTCTTGAAACTCTGGTGGTGGGGGCATGTCCTGGGATTGAAGCACCAGCCGTTTCGCCTAGTGACCACGAGTGTCGCTGCGATAGAGTGATGCAGCTGTGCGAGAGAGATGGAAGTCGATTGTTGACTCATACGAACCTAACCTAGCTGTACAATTGGCTGGTGTAGGCAAATTATGATATTCAATGTCAAAAATGCATGATGGGCCTAAATACAATTAAAAGTAACTGTATCGTAAACCTGAAAAAAACCATAAGACTATAGTTATCCAAGTGTGTACAACGAATATGAATGTTTTTTTCTATAGGTGTCAATGTGAGCTCGTGTTGGTCGAAGGCACGGTCTTACATACAGGTCTTGAAACTCTGGTGGTGGGGGTATGTCACCGGATTGAAGCACCGGCCGTTTCGCCTAGTGACCACGAGTGTCGCTGCGATAGAGTGATGCATGCTGTGGAAGAGAGATGGAAATCGATTGTTGACTCATAGGAACCTAACCTAGCTGTACAATTGCCTGGTGTAGGCAAATTATGATATTCAATGTCAAAAAGGGATGATGGACCTAAATACAATTAAAAGTAGCTTTATCGTAAGCCTGAGAAAAACCAAAAGACTATAGTTATCCAAGTGGGTAGAATGAATATGAATGTTTTTCGTATAGGTGTCAATGTGAGCTCGTGTTGGTCGAGGGGTTCGGTGCAAGCTTCGTAATGCTGCTTTCAGGGGTTCGATCCCTGTGCGCTCGGTTTTTTAAAACATGTTTTGTCTTTTTTTTTAAATAGGCTTTACGCGTTGTTTTAATTGACCGGACAATAAGTGGCAACTATTCCAGACCGAAACACTTGCAGGATGGATTTCTTGAAAATGAAACAAATACTTAAGAAACAGTGCTTCTTTTGCAATTCTTTATTTCTCCTTCGAAAAATTTTAATGCATGTCCCAAGAAACTTTTTCAATAATCTCTACTTTGCAGTTTCCGAAACGGTTTGCGTTAGTACATTTAAAAAAAACCTCTTTTCCGACCTTTAAGCGTTGGACTCTCGAGTAGGATAAATGAAAATAATTCACTAACTTTGTTTTATGTTTTCCAGCCTGGAAAGTATTTATTGTAATGATCCCAATAATTTTTCATTTTTTTTCAGGTTCCCGGCTCCAACGCCTGTTTCGCGCATTCTCGATGAATATATTTCGGTTCGAAATGATTTTCGCACACGTGTCTCGGCTCTAATTTCCCAACTCCTGGTATCGCGGCTTCCCATTTTTTTAATGGCGCCAAGTCTCTCGGCACCCGAAACACTGAGCGTTTCGATTTTTCATTCCGAGAGCCTGTTTCACACGTTGGCACAATACACCACTTAGTCATTTTTCAATATCACCGTTTTTAGAAGTTTACAAGTAGAGCACGTCGTGTGTGGTCGCGTGAATCAGCGGTTATGTTTGGGTTTTGTTTACTTTTGAAATCTATTTCCGTCCCTCTCACACCGCCTGCATCACTCTACAGCAGCGATCCTCGTGGTCACGAGTTGAAACAGTCGGTGCTTCAATAAGAGGCCATCCCCCGCCAATGAAATTTTGAGCGAGTTTCAAGACCTGTATGTAAAACCGTGCTATAGGTAACTTCCAAGCGGACATTTGGTAGCCATTTAGAAAATGCCTGGATAACTATTTGGAAATTTTGCTGTTCGGTTTGATAGCTTAATTGAAGCGCTATCGTTTATCGGTTAGGAATTTCATGGTTGGAACCAGCCCCCTGACACTGGTAGATAAATTCTGTTCGCAGACATGCATATATATGTATGTTGCGCCGGAGTTTCGAATATTTTACATGAATAAAAGTCTATTGACATGTCTGGAATGATTTGCCGTTCCAATGATTTTCCGTTCGAACACAATAAATGACGTCGCAATAACGTTAACAGGACGTAAGCCACGAAAGTATCGAATCGCACAGGTAATTGGAGTATTTAGAGCCGAAGGCTGTCACATAACAGCTAACGCCAGGTAGTGGCGATTTTAAGAACTAAAAAGCCGGGACAGAACGCGTTTTCGTTGATCGTATAGGAATAGTAGGTAGTGTCAGGGAGCACGGTCTTACACACAGGTCTGACAACGGCGGTAGTGGGGGTAGGCATCCTTAGCGGTTCTGTTTTTTATTCCGGTTTCTGCCACTTGGTGCGTGACGGTAAGGCGAAGTAGTGGTGCGACGAAGAGAGAAATAGCTCTTCTGTCCTTTTCCCACCTGAACGCAACGCATGCGCCGTTTGCCGTAACTTAATTTACCATGCTGTCGTGTAAACTGCATAATTTACGAAACCAATTTTAAAAAATGTGTTGATTGAAAAAACGATAACTACTTTCATAAAAAAAAACTGAAATTTTTTTGAATACATTAATTCATACCAGCACATATTACGACCATTTACATCCTTTTTTCTCCAATGTCTCACAATACATCGTTCTTCGAAATGTTTTTCGCACACATACTGAGACTCTTTCAGTCCCGGAATAGCATCGAGCCATTTTTTGTATCGTTCGACGTTTCTGGGGACACGAAACAGGGAGCATTTCTGCTTACAATTTTTGTACCCCATTCTACAATTGCGAACCGCGCAACCCTTAGCCATTTCGCATTTTTTCGCAAACACTACCAAAAAAAATTCACACTTATGCGTAAAAACACGATAAAAAATGTATCACGGTAAATCGCGTAGAACCTTCTGGTATATGGTCGCAAATAGAGGTTATTTCGACAATCGCGCCACAAAAACATACGTAAACACCTTGGGCCCATTCGCCGGTAAGAGGTAAGGGGGAAACTACTTCCCCTTACTAGTAGCGACGCGTAGCGGCGCCTAGTCAATCGAAAAGTGAAGCCGATAATCGTGCCTACCCCCACCACGAAAATTTAGCTTCGTTGCAAGACCTGTATCATGGAGACTAGAGTAAAGGAGTGCGAACGCATATGGCGGAATGGGTGAAAAAGTGACATGTAAAAGCGATGATATTTCCTAGTTTGAAATTCAGCCACGGTAGCGCTCTTGTTCCAAAGATACCGCTGTGAAGTTTCGCGTTTGTCATACAACGAAGTGAGCTCCGAGTTTTATTTCCGTTTTATACGTCTTTATTCGCGGTTTATTTCTTTCGCGTGTGTATAAAGTATGTATAACGTGAAAAAAGTGCTCCTGCAAAATATTGTGACTCGTTACCTCGTAAAAGATAACGTACTGGTAAGGAGAAGGCATTTTTTTTTACATATTTAATGACATTTGGGGTAATATTTTGTTATTATAATTTGCCGGATAAATAAATTGAGGTTATGGCGCCATATGTGAGGTTTTTTTTCCACGCTCGAAGCCGGCGTAATTTCTATTGCAGTGAGGGATTAATGTGCATATTTCGAGTTGAAATATGTACAAAATTAATAAACAATACATATTTTCAATTTCAACCATTATACTAGCTTGCAGCGTGGAAATTAGACGCCAGTTCAATTTATTCAACCTGCATATTACAATAACAAAATATTACCCCGCAAGACATCTAATATTTACAATAACGAATTTCTTTATTTTCGCAGATTGCTTCATCGAGGTCGAGATGGGTAAACCGTGCGCGTGTTCGGGATGCCGAACTGGGCGACGTGCCGTCAGGGCGGAACGGACGCGTGCTGGTTTACGGCAGCTATCGGTTTTTCAAGTACCCGGAGCAAGTCTTTTGCTCTACATTTTTTTCTTATTTTCGACAGTAAAGCACTTAGCAGCGCTGCTCAGTATCCAGTCAACGCGGTTCCCCTGTCGAGCTAAAAATCGCATAGCAGTGCCGCCAAGTGCTTTGTTGTCGATTATGTGATCAATACAGCAAACTCCCTGCTAACTGTTTAATGAATAACTGTCGCTGACCCTCCCGCTTGAGGGGAAAGTCTCACTCATGCTTTTGCTCTTTAGTGGCGGAGAACGGTCCTTCGGTTACTGTCGCACCGCGCCGATCAGGATCCTGACAGTGCGAGAGTTAGCAGAAGATGACTGCACTTATAATATCAGTGCATGTCACTGACATTTTTTTGTGGTTTGAAATTAAATATTATATTAAATTGCAGAATATGCTGCAGCAAAAGAGCGAGGCCATCCCACAACACCAGCTTGCTCCGAGTGATTTAGTGTGCGAGCTTCACTTCTCTGACTCCGATGTGGTCAAAAAAGATCGTACGCAAAAAACAGGCAACACGAACGAGAATAATGAGGCTCAGCGCAAGAAGTTCGAGCCTCGCTCGCGAAATCGGCGAAACACTTTTTGCAATGTTTAATTTCTGAATTTTGATACCCTTCATGTACGCACGCAGACATTGTAGATTAATTCATTGAAAACAAAGAAGAATTCATTATCAAAATGCAGTTGATATACGCGGTTGAGAATTTCTTGTATCCAGCAAAAGTCAGATGGCTATAAAAAGTTCAACGAACGACCAACGAGCCTCCAGCCTGTCCTGCGCTACATCAATGTATGGGCTGTTCCACACCAACGCGAAATATTTTGAAAGATATATAATTTCATGAAATACAAGCCATTTTCGTGAAAAACAAATCAACGAACTACAAATGATTAATTATACAACCAACCATCGTAAATGTACAATCTAATCGGGAAGATGTACACATTTTTTAATCCCACAACATCTCTGTCACCTTCGTATCTGTTTTTTCAGCATTGTGAACATTTGATGGGCGTGTAAGAAACAAATAAAATATCGGTGGTCTCAAAATTAACGTTTATTATTCATTCATCGTCAGTATTTTTGTTTTGCGAGAGTTTTCGTCAATAATTAGCAGTCCATAATTTCCATTCAGTTTTTTTTTTAATTACTTACATTTAGGAGCAAAAATAAAACTGATTTTTTCATTTCGACACTTAGTTTATGAGCAATATTTATTGCGAAAAAAAACTTTCCCGACGAGGGTGCGATCCCGGGCTCGAGCGCACGTTACTCCAGCGTGCTAACCATTGAGCTATCACTTACATCACGAGAATGAGTAGTTTTTTAATATTTAAGCAGTTCCCCCCGGATGCAGTTTAGCTTCGGTTTGAATTGTTGGTTGGTTTAAGGTTCAATGTAAATTCTATATTGTTTTATTTTTCTTTGTCGTGGCTTAAAAAAATATTTCTCTTTGAAATCGAATAAGCGATTAGGATTTGGTTGGGTTGCGCATTAGGGGTTAGGTTGCGTTATGGTTATTTAATTGTTCATGTCACCGAATAAAAATAAAACATTTGCAGTATCGATCGGCTCCAAGTCGACAAATGACTGATATATTGACATTTCATAACTATGAACAAAAGCATATCAATATAACTCATCAATTTTATAGAAAAAATGTACGACAAACTATTTCAAATCACCGCGTTTCCCCGCGTTTCCCGGCGTTTCCGGTATCGCCGCAGTAGAGGCGACGCCACGCGGTAGGTGGTGTAAGTCGTTGCCGTCATCGCTTTTTCAGACCATTTCTCCAACACTGCGTTCGGGCTCCTTTACCTCTAGTCTCCATGACCTGTATGTAAGACCGCGGCCAGGGGGCTGATTCACAGTCTTATAAACAGGTCTGGGCACAGAGGCTAAAATCTTGTGACACTCAGTGAGGCCAATTGAGTTCCAAATTCCGCCACGTCGCTAGCGTCGGAGCGGCCAATTTGCTTATATATACTAGTGTTGTTGTGTTTGCTAGTATATTGTGTATAACCTTGTCGCCACCTACCACACCGCGTACACCGACGCGGCCAACAGAAGTGGAAATGATTATTTTATTTGAAGTGTCTTTCATTTAAGTGAACCGATAATTCAAGTGAATTGATAATTGAAGTAAAAAAATTTTGCATATCTGAAAAATCCTGTATTGCGTGAAAAATGGGCGAAGGCAGTATCGCCACTCTAAATGAATTAAAAACAACGCACAAAATATGCGAGAAGCATTTTAATCAATCCGACATTGTGCGCCACTTCATCCATAAAGACGGAGATGGACAAATTATCGCACAAGTAAGTTTCTATGATAAATGCTATATGCAATTATGTAAAGGATGTATTCTCATTACAACCATGAAGACAGGACGCATGCGCTAGTATATCGCTCTCTGTCCCACAATCGGCCGCTCCGACACTAGCGCTCCAAGTAGTGTGGCCCGCTTCGGAACGTAAATGGCCTCACTTTTTGTCACACGACGGCCTATGCAAAGAATATGGGAGTGCCCAGACCTGTTTATAAGACCATGGGCTGATTGGAACATTTGTCGGTTCTTGGATCGTGTAATATTAAGGAGGTTAGAGCCTTAGCCACGATCCAAGATTTAAAAAAAGACTAAATGTTATTGTCTAGAGTCTTGGCTATACTGAGTCCTTACGAATTTCTTGGAATTTTTTCACCACGAAACACCAGAGATAAAAATAGTTTAATGTGTGGAATTAAACGTACGTTTAGATGGGCAAGACGTTCACCCTACGAGCGATGTAATTTTTTGGCCATATAGCAGCAAGATTACCCATTTCTAACAACGGATTAACGCAAACTAAACCTTTGAAAACATTTAAAAGAAAAAAAACTCTTCTTGCCCATTGCTGCCAACAGCAACGCTCTTCATTTGCCAATTAAAATTCGCGGCCTTATTGGTTTGATAAAAGATTCGCCAATCAAGATTCTCGGCCAAGGTTTGATAGAAGATTACGAATATTTATGCGCTTAAATTACAGTGGCGCTTAATAAAAATAAGTAACAATCAATGATCATACCCAACGATAAACTGGAATAAAAAATCTCGCGAAAATTAAGTGGGTTTAGACAATTATACATTTTTTTCTGAAAAGTCGCGGCAGCGAAAATCGGCGACCCCCTGTTGTCATTGACGTTGCGGAATTTTCGGATTTTTTCACACGCGTCGGCAGTTCATATCTCGCGTCTAGAGTTATTTAGTGTATAAATTATTAGATAGAAATGTGGCCAGCGTGTCATCTCCATAAAGCGCCGTATAAATGAGACGATTTTTAAGAGTCGCAATTTTTCATTAAAAGATCGATACTTGGCTGGAAATTTTACCAGTATACTGGGATGTATTTTTACTTGATTATAGACGAAAATCAGTTAATCGTTAAATATTCGGGTTCGTGAAAGGAATACCTCAAAGCAATTGTATGCGAACGTTAAAGAATCCAGAGACTAATCGCGCGGTCTATTTCGTATAGCTTTATAGTATATGTGACCGCCAGGCGCTGTACCGCGAATCACAACGAAGCAACATTATCTTTAAATTGTAAATAATCTGGCCGAGGGAACGCATAGAGAACAATTGTATACGCAGTAAGTAAAACAGTAATCTGTTTCGATATAGCAAATATTCGTTCTCGCTATCTTACAGTGTTATCTATTCACATCATAACCTCACTTTTTTTGTACGTAGATTGTGGCTTTCCGTGCATTGCCCAACGCTGACTAATAGTGATCGACTGTTAACGTGACAGCACTCTCCATCAAAATATTGGAGATAACTTTTTTAGTTTAAACAAATAAGTAAACAACCAAAGTATTCAAGATGTGCGCGAAAATGGCATTCCAGCATCAAGCTGGCACGGTTATGGAATGCCTGAGTGTAAGTTTTACTGCTTTTTGAATCATACTGTTATCACTAAGCCTCGAAATGGAAATTAATTGTATTTCTTATGTCTTATCTTATCTTGGCTTTGGCAGTGCTCTATGATCAATGCCAGGCTATTTTGCATGACATTGACATTCACATAGTTGGAATGCCAGGATTTTTCTTTCTTCTCTTTGTTGTCATTATTATCCAAAGCCTTTTGTCGGTGTATCATGGCCATAAATCTCTAATTAGAATATGTGAAAATGTTTGACAAATTTTTACAGCTCAAATTGGCAAAAGAACCCGTGCGGTTAAAAAGAATAAATTTTTCATTGCATTCCAACTATGCAAACTTCGACGTCATCATTTTGCAATTAAAATGCTTTAATGATAGAATACTTAGATGGACGTTACAAAACCTGAGATGCACAATTTTTAGTATTGAATTTTGAAACTAATTTAAAGTATTTTTACCTTTAACTCACAAGGGGGGACAACATAATGAAGTTCGAAACGTCAGTTTTTCCACACCGAACAGCATTTAAAAAAATTTATAATATGCATAATTGTTGAAACTGATTGCCAGGAATGATCTGTACACACCTTTGAATTTGAAAGAAAAAAGAAAGTTGCCATCAGCGTGATTGGAAGCACGGACACGCTCATGAAGCAGAGAGCATACTGGCTGCGCCACGTGCTCCTTGAAATTTTCTTTACGTAGAAAGTATTCGAACGCAATGGAATATTTCAATGCCGATTTTCTCGACAATGGCTAAGGAGCGCATGTAACTTCTTTGCCACATAACACCTCTGGCCCGGAGCTTTTATTACACGCAGTATGAATCAAATCTGATTTTGGCAATTAACAGCCTCCCCTTGTCAGATTATGGTAATAAAACCTTAATAAGAATATGTGAAAACATTTGAGACATTTTCACAGCTTAAATGGGAAAAAAAACCTGAGCCATTATGGAAAAAACCATTTTTGTTGCATTCCTATTATGCAAATTTCAACGTCATCGTTTTCGTTGAAATACTTTAAGGGGGGAGATACCTTTAGGCGAGGGAACACATAGGATATGTTTTTCTTACTACTTTTCGCTGTTACGTGGTATATTTTTGATTAATCTTTAAAAATGGCGGAGGTATAGCACGGTTGTCTATACAGGTTGCAGCAGATGTCAGACAGTGTGACACGTAGCATCGGTGGAGTTAACCTGAAAAAAAAAAAAAAAAAAAACCAACCAAGATTTTTCTTTCATTAACACTCATACGCAGAATATGAACCAAGAAAAAGTGAAAAATGTTGAAAATCGATGAAGTGGTACGACTTGAAACAAAAAGAATGAATTTTCCGAACATGAACGGCTACATTTTGCAATAAAAAAATACTTCTTTTTTTTCAACTTTAAAAAATATTTAGGGTCATGTTTTAGCCAATAAGGTTAAAAAAATGTATATCAAATTTTATCGCAATCGGTCAATTAGTTTTGTAGATATAAACTTGATAAAAAATAAAAAATACAATGTAACAGTCAAAAATAGTAATGGAACATGAAAATAGTGAAGAAATCTTGGCATTTAAAAAAAAAGTCATGACAATCAGCAATTTTTTTCTTGCCTAAAAGTACCTCCCCCTTAATCATAGGATACGATCGGCACTACTAAACCTAAGATGCACAATTTTCAGTATTGAAACTTGAAACTAATTCAAAGTATTTTTACCTTTTACCGCAAATTGAGGTAATAAATCTCTGATGAGAATATTTCAAAACGTTTGAGTGATTTTTACAGCCGAAATCGGCAAAAAATACCTGGCTAATTGAAACGAACCAATTTTTGTTACATTCCAATTATGCGAACTTGAACGTAATAATTTTACAGTTGAAATACTTTAATGGCGGAATACTTAGATCGACGTCAAAAACCTGAGGGGCACAATTTTCAGTATTGAATTTTGAAACTAATTCATAGTACCTTCCTATCAAGTGTATAGTGTAAAAATCAATGAATTTATAATTGCTTATGATAATGTTTTGTCTATAAACATTTTGGACACCTACATCTATACTGCCGTTATATGGAAGAAGGCGGCATGTACAAAAAAAAAGCGAAAATGCGTATGTGGTACCGTTGGAATGAGTGCAAAATGTCCCATCGTTCTGTATAGTAAAACGCATTTTCGATTTTTTGTAGATGCCGTAGTTTTCCATATGACGGCAGTAGAGAAGCAGCTACCATACTAAACGGAATTTTCCAAAACCACAGTATTCTAATACAATAGCTAAGTTTCAAGGACCACCCGCCTAATAATTAAATTATTTCATATTATTGGTCAGTTAATATTGATATAAGCATATTAGTTTATTTATCGACTAATAAAAAATCTCCTGAAAATTATGGTAGCATTTAGATATTCATTTGAATAAACCTTAAATCTCTACTTGTTGTTATGGAATCGGCTTCGATTCGGCCAATGAAAGGTTCCAAGGTCACGATGGAAATAAACGTTTTTATGTTTTACGTTTCGATCCTTGATTCGGATCCTCTTCAGAATTTTATTTATTCTATAAATTATGAATTACAACTTATATAGATAGAGTTATATAGATAGTTTCTCTCGAACTCTCAGAGACTTCACTACTCGACATGTAGAACATTGATAATTTCTAGTTATCCTCCTTGTGCTTGCGAAGATATAGTGATGTTTATTTTTTTTAATTTAAAATTCAATTGGCAAATATCACATTCACAAGACATTTCATTAATTCAAAACAAATTTTTTTCATAAATCAAACCAAAAATTTTCTTATAATATTAAACTTTCACAGATTATAGAAATCGCCAATAAACAATAAATCTCTCAATCGTTTGAAAATAAAGGTTCCGAATCAATCCTCCGATTCACCTCCATAAGACAGTATTGTACCAGCATCAATACTGTCTATTTTAATCATCTTCCAAGCACAAACATAAAACTGGAAATATCAACAATATTCTGGTTAGTTATTTGACATATTTCTTAACCTAAAAATCTATAATAGATAATATCACACTTTCACACACCGCTCTTGTCACGCAATAAATAGAATAAATTAACATATTACAATAAATTACTCATACAATACCACTATTATTCAAATTAGAACAAAACTAACATATAGTAGTAGTAGTAGTAGTAGTTTTATTTGCATGACCTTCTCAGTCTTTTACAAAGGTGTTACAATTCCGCTTTTCTTTTTACTTAGCCGCAGTTCTTCGCTATTCCTCGCATTCATCTTCATATTTATTTTCGTCCTTACATATTGTTTCTATTTCTCTAAAGTATTTACATAGGTTTATATCCACTTCGCCTCTTATTGTTCTAATTAACTTCTCCTTTACTCGTTTTTCGTTTGTCAACTCTTTCGTCCACGATTCTATGTACATTTTCGCCTCCCTTGAGATCATTCGCCTTCCCGTTTCGCACATAATCAGATGGTATATTGTTTCTCTTTTTCTTTTGCACATTCTGCATGACCAGTCATCTTCCCCTTTCTTTCCGTCCCTCCCTATGTTGCCGCATCTTATCCTCGCCCAGCTTTCTTTATGCTCTCCTTTAACCCCTTGGTCAGTCCAGTATCTCCACGGTGCTTCGTCGTTTTCTATGATCTCTTTATATGCGCTGTTATATGTCGAATTTTGTATTTGTATCCTTTCCTCCTCTAAGGTCTTCTGCCTTGGTTTTTCTAGTCCTTTCCTTATCACCTTCTCAAACTAACATATAAAATACACAAATCATTATAACCCATTTATAATTCGTTTATAACACATAGCACAATTATATAAAATCTTGTAATCTCTATCTATATAAGTTGCAATACATAATTTATAGAATAAATAAAATTCTGAAGAGGATCCGAATCAAGGATCGAAACGTAAAACATGAAAACGTTTATTTCCATCGCGACCTTGGAAACCTTCATTGGCCGAATCGAAGCCGATTCCATAACAACAAGTATTCGTCAACAAGGCCGCACACAACTCGTACTGAACTTAAATCTCTACATAGTTATTTTTATTTCATGAGTCTGCTAGAAACATCTGCTTTTGTTTCTCTCAAAGATATGATTATGTAAGGACAGTGATAGTGATAATTAAGCAATCCACAACTTTTCATGTTGGAGTGCTAATGCATTTTAAATTGCCAGATAATTTTTAAAGAACAAGTTCCAATGCACATATGCATTTCATATACAAAAACAGCTGCATATAACTTAAGAGCCGTCTGAGTTATCGAGCTGAAATCTTGCACATACCTGGAGTGGAGAAATAGTATGTAGACTACAAATTAGAATAGACATTTCGTTGGGATGCAACAATAGCAGTATGTTACACAACAACATGTTATATCAAAAATACAATATTTGTTGTCTTTTGCTCTAAACTTTAATCTGAAAATATTTTATCGAGCTACAATGTGGAAAAAGAAGCAGAACTATTGTGGCTTAATTTACCATGGTAGTAGCTATAAGATTAAGATCGTATTTTAGTTTTAATACTCATTTTTAAGCCGATTTTTTGAGAATTAAATTTAGAGAAACGATTAAATCTACAGTGTATTTCACAGTCACATGCGTGAAGTAACATTCAAACAAATTTCAAAGCATTTTATTCGAAATTGTACATGATATTTGTGGTTGCGCAGGTCGAGTCGCGAAATTTTTTTATCGTCGGGCGTTTTGATTTCGTCCGTTCTTGTCATATGAAAGGAACGATTTTTCAAAATTCTATTCTTTACGAATGTGGTTATCGGTCGGCCCTCTAATAATTATTTTAAGCAAAAATGTACGGAATGGCGGCGTTTAAAAAAGAGTACTCTGATTTTTACAATAAAATTTTTCACAAGGCCTGTCTTGTGATTGTCGCGAAAATGTTCGCGCCATGACCTGAGCAACATCAAATATCATGTACCTACAATTTCGAATGAAGTGCTTTGATAAAATTAAAGATGTAACGTCAAACATGTATAAATATAACTGTGAAATACTGACACGGTGGATTTACCCGGTTCTCTGAATTTAATTCCCAAAAAATCACCGTAATGTTCACACTAGAATATGGCCTTAAGGCCTGTTTCCAGAACTCTCGGTTAACCAAGCTAACGCGAGTTTAGTGCGTTAAGCGCGGCTCCGATTGGTCCAGCCACCCTGACACTTGTAAAAGCCTTGTGAAACCGGGCCTAAGCAAAGCACGTTGACGAAATATTGAAAGCACACAGTGCTGTCATGTTGTGGACAACATGAAATCAAATTATTCACAAATGAGGTGAATTTTATAATGCACCGGATGCGAGATAGTAAGATTGCTGTTATGAAAGAGACAGCAATGTGTCGCGCTGGTATGCAATGTCATCATTAAATGTGTGACTTGAAGAAACAACACATTTACGTGGGTTTTGTTATAAAATGCGAAACTTCCACTTATATCTAGGACTTAATTTAAAAGAAAACAAAATACGTATTTATTTGGAACTTTTATAATATTCCTAGGCATTCTCGTATTACATGCTAAACTTGTTACACATCAAAATATTGATTAGGTTCGCCAATAAAAGGGCATATAGAGCCTTGGCAGCAGAGTTAACAATCAATGTGCAGGCTAGCACTAGTCGTACTTTACTCTTCATTTGCCGAAATGAATGGCTTAATTGGTGAACTCGAACCAAACTTGAGGTTTGCAGATGAAGAAAAATATGACCTTGGAGGACCTGAAAATTTCAACATCGGATGAATAGTCTCCAAAGTACATTGCAAGCCAATTTGGAAGACAAATCTTTCAAAAACAATGCACCAGCAGTTCTACGTACCGAAAATCTATACTTCTTGGATATTCACAGCTATTCGAGGTTAATATGCTATTCCAAGCTTTTGCTTTTGCGTAAATGTTCTGCTGGGCTTTTTGGGCCTGCTTCCGAGTTGTCCGCGTCTCTTTTGACCTGCATGCCACTTCGGGCATGTGACTCGGTGCACATCCTGTGCTTCGGCTAAGACTTAGTATTGCGCGCCTACTCTGATTTCCAGTGTGTTTATTATTATTAAGACGGCAAATAGCCTTCTTGAAGAATACCAGCAGCGATCAAAGCGGTGATTTCTATAATGTCTAGTCGTAATGCAGATCTTCTGGCGCTAAACACCTCGCCATTGCATTGATGCTTTCATTTGCGTTCGGTGTGTGTCTATCGAAGCACTTTGTTGGAAGATCTTGGTTCAGAGATCCTTATAAATAGGCAATATGTGCTTTCGTACACCCTCATGGAGTGGAAGTGGATGATCAAATTTGTTCAATGTAACGGTAGGCTTAGCGACAGGCGACTTGCACCAACTGTCGTCTCGTACCAAACAGTTATCATGCTCCGGATATTCATCCATTGATGTGGAGGGGCTACATCTACCTAGAGGTCTGAAAAAAATTTCCAAATACCGATTTTTTTTCTGGGTTTTTTTCTCGCTTCGTGATAAAGAAATCCATTTTTTTAATCCAAAGGTACATATACTGAGAGCCTTTAAATAAAGATCACGAAAAAATACAGAAAACAACAAAAACATGGCCGACAGCAGATGATGCAGACATGCTCTCCAGCTCAAGCGGTCCATCTGAAATCTAAAAAACAAACGGGTTATTCAAGTTAACAATGAATACGAATCGTTGACAGTGGTCGATTTTTTAAAATCATTTTTTGTTAACAACTTGGCGACGAATTGAAACTTGAGCATACAAAATTTATGACAAAAGTCGTTATTTTTACGTAACTATTGAAAAATTAAGATCGATTTAAAAAAAGTGATATCGTCAATGACCTTTGAATGTTTCTCGTCGTATCTCCGGTAAATTTGGAAACAATCTAGCAAGTGGGTTTCGAGATATCATGTCCACCGACTTCGAAAACTGTGTTCTGAGAAAAACGCGTTTAACGTTTGAAGTGTGGTGCTACAACCGCTCGCCCAGCCGACTGTTAGAAGCTGTAGCTCACTCAATTTTAGGAATATTTCAATGAATTTTTCAGG
Organism: Ophion ellenae; assembly: GCA_963210295.1. Classification (NCBI taxonomy): domain Eukaryota; kingdom Metazoa; phylum Arthropoda; class Insecta; order Hymenoptera; family Ichneumonidae; genus Ophion; species Ophion ellenae. Next base: position 83,033 of record OY723388.1, read on the forward strand.
GAATATAGCTAAAAGGTGATACTATAGGATAAAAATATTTTTGGAAAATGCAATTTTTTGACCCACCTAGATGTAGATGTAGCCCGATAAAGTTCGAAAGTTTCCATAATGGCTTTATTGATATCGTTGACGGAATCTTTATATTATTCAGTAATCCATGATATGCCCTTCATTTTTTATCAGCGCATCAGTAGGTTTTCCTTTTCCACCATGTTTCTCTTCATGTTTCTACCTCAAAGAAACGCGCCTATTCTCTTTTGCATCTGCCCAATACACTCACGTTTACGACAACTTATCCATGTGGTTCAGTATCTGATATTCCCTTATAAGTTTGAGAATCTCCATTGCCAACATCATTGGCGTCTTTTACTCCACATGCCTTAGCCCCATGGTTATGCATTTTGACGCGCTCAATGCGAAGGTAGGACATTCATCGCAGCTCTGGTAATATTTGGAGTTTCGACCTGTAACTTTGAGGGTACGTTCTTAAGGTGTTTGTCTGACAATTTGTGAAAGAAAAAATCGATTGTTTTTCACCCGCTAGAGCATAAACCCCTCCCCCGTAACCTTTGACTTAAAGCTGTGACCGTTACCTGCTATCAATAAATTTATATATACACAATCTACCTTGAGGTTTGGCACAGAAAATGTAGTTCCGTTTTCTGTCTGTAGTACATGCGGTGATGTAGCAGTGTGCTCTACATGCTCGAAGGGTCATAAGCCAAGACTCTTCGGTCATCTCGTTCTCGCAAGTGCTTTTGGAGCAGTCACGCTCTCCCGCCTGCTCCAGTGCTACTGTTGTGCTTGAGATTGGCGTGAGAATCGCCCGCCTTGCTCACTCGCACATACGCCATCACTAGAGATCTGAAGATCCCCAGTAATTGCTCAAAATCGATTAAAATCATCTGTTCGAATTTTCGTATATATTTTCATCTAATATTACACATGATATGATTTTTAGTTGAAAACAGTTCGTCAATATAATAAATAACGGGAGAAATGCTTCAGAAGACGGCGCATTGCTCGTCTGCTTTTCAATTTAAAAAATTACATTTCAGAAATGGTTATTGAATATACGCTGTAAACACATGGGAATTGGAAATATTGTATTTAACAGTCGGGTAATAAAAAGTTATTTTCTTTCAATCTTTTTTGCAGCGTCTCAGGATGCCGTAACCCCTTGTTAGTTCATGATTAGTCCATTGTTAGTTCATGATCGTGCAAGCTGGTAATATCAAAGTTTTTATATTAGAGCGTTCATTTGATTTCAGATACCCATAACTTTACACAAAGAAAGCGAATTAAACACCAACGGCGAAGAAGTCATGAAATGCGGTTTCAAAATAGGTGGAGGAATCGACCAAGATTTCAGAAAGAGCCCACAAGGATACACGGATAATGTATTATGATTTTTTAATATATGTATGTATATATGTTAGAAGCCCGAAAAAACGGGATCAAATAGAAGCAAGCCGATAAAACGCGTGGCATGCCTGAGACGGGATGCGAACCTAGGACTTTTCGATTGCCGATCGACTGCTCCGACCACTGCGCTACACCAGCGGTCGGAGCAGTCGCAGGTGAATGCGCGGTGCGCCCGTGCATGCGTACGTGCGTGCGTGTGTGTGTGAAAATTTCTAAAAGTAATACTATTCGCGATTTCCAAATGCCTTGGCGCCTCTCGCGGCCTAAGGCAGTACTAGTATAATAAACTTGGTCAAAATCACGGTCTTACATACAGGTCTGGAAACTCCCGTCGTGTGGGTAGTTCGCTTATGGATGCCAGACGTGTAGTTCATATATTGTCCACTGTGACCGCTGTGACCTTAACTCCGGCGCGATGACGATGGGTGGGGAAGTGAGATAGAGACAGCGCTAGCTTTTCAATCTCTGTCTCACCTCAATGTATATTACTCGTTCTTAATATTATTGTAGACTATTATAACACGCAAATGCTTATTTAACAAAACCTTTGACCGCAAGCGGGTGCGAAAAACATGAGAGCGATTTTGAGTTATTTGACCGAGATATCGAGTTTGGCTCAGTGGCAAACGACACCTTTGCATTATCGGCTTTGCGGCCGGTATTGCAATAAGGAACCGCGCACCGTCTTGGCATTTTTGCCAATTTTTCAAAAATCTTTTCTTTTCTCATGAGAGAACAATATCCGACACGGGGATTTTGAGATTAGGTTTGAGAAAGCGCAGTAGGCGGATAGATCGCAGAGACGAGTAGTGACGGGATTACGAACTACTCCAGTGTTTCCATAAGCGTTCTACCCCCACCACTTGATTTTGTGACGAGTGTCCAGACCTGTATGTAAGACCGTGGTCAAAATACATTGGTAACAATGGACAAACCTGAAGTTAAAGTCTGTTAAACAAATGGTTGTTCGCTCTGAAAATGACTCTCTTTGGGCCATCAAGGCGAGTTTGTAGTCACCCCACAAGATTTTTCTTTCCATGTTTGTATCTTTATAACTAATAAATCGAGCAATTTTAAAAGTTATTTCTGTTATATACAATGTATAAATCTAATTTCAGAAGACCCTTGTAAAAAGTATGCTCTGAAAAATATAATTACGCCTTCTCGAAATCTGCGAGTGACTCTCATAACCTCAAAAAATCTAAATGCAGAGCTGACAGAGCTAAAAAAGAGCGGCAAGCAAAATTATTCACTGCAGTAGCATCTTTACAATCTACCATGGAGGGCAATCCAATAGCCAACTGGCCGGAAATCAAGAACGAAGTATTTTTTTACGTTTGACGTTATACTTTGAGCGGCGATATTGGAATATCGCTGCGCCACTTCTAGGACGTGAAAATCGCGAATCGTTTTGAGATGAAGGAGTAGCTGTACCACGTGATATATCAGTCAAGTTCTGCGTCAATGACAGACACTGATGCTTCGTTTTTCCTTAAAAACTTAACCATTTATGAAAACGCTTTGTTAAAAAATGTTCGAGGTCTCACCTTATACAATGGCCTTAAATAGAGTTTATTTAGAACCAGGTCAACGCGACTATGGAAACATAGTAGACAATACAATTAGTTTCATTATGATTTCACATAAGGGAATTCATGATACAAAAACGATTTTTATTGAAACGTGAATAGTTAACGAAGTTAACTATTTAAACTTAAATAGTTAACGAAGTTAACCGGTGTGCTGATCTAGCGTGCTTGCCTCTAAACCAGAACATTGGAAGGGGGCGGGTTCGGGCCTCGGAGAAAACATGAGTACGGGCGCGACGTAGCTCCAGTTGTACACGAATGTTGCACAGGCGCATCGGTACGTGTGTTTATATAACCTGTGGCCCATGATTCATTTCTGGACAAAGCGCGACGTTGCTCCGAAACTGGGAAATGAACCTGGGACCGACTGAAAGCAATAAAGTGGGGAAACAGTGCTCGTAGTATTCATTTTCCATAGGACCCAATCGGAAATAGTCCAATAACTGAAACTATATACATGAGGTAGTAAAAAGAGATTTCATCGAAAAAGTAATAGCATATATTTAATAAGATGGGCGCAACTGCGAGCATACGTTGAATGAAATTAAATAAGGTATTCAGGACATATACGCAAAGGTGGGCAAAGTTAATCTAGAAATTAACTTCGTTTATCGTTATTGTTATTGCGCTACTCAAAAGGTTATCTTCGTTAATCGTTAGAGCGTTAGTTTCTCGAAAGTTTCACGCAAGTTAAAGTTATTCTTATGATTATGTTTTACCTAACCAGTCAAACTAAATCAGTCAAATAAGGATTTCATAGTCAGATTAACAAATAAATACTTTTTTATAGCACCATGGGCACATAGTACCACAGTAGGTATATATAGAGTATAGTAGGTTCTAGTAGGGCAAGCTAGGTAAGGGAGGTTAATAAAAAACTAAAAGTAGAGAGGGTAAAGAGGAGGCGAAATCTGACCGCGCCGGACGAATTTACGTTCGGAAGTGTATCGTTCTCTCGTTAAGGGGCTATACCAGTGTGAACGCTGAAAATTTGGGTGATTTTCGGGAATTTTTTAAAAGAAAAGTACTCAATTAAATGTTTCGGGAAATTAAGAATATATTTGGCTATAATTGACCTATTGCATATTTTTTTCATAGAAAAATATTGAGATCCAAGCATCTTATGCGCTGCCTTCGGAGGCGCCAAAAAAAAAGTTCCTCCACTGCTGACATGATTCCGGCCGATTGAGTAGCTGAAACCAAAAATGGAAAAAATGTCGTTAAACTGGAAGGTATTTCCTGTACATTGACGTAGGATTTTCGAAAAATATCAAAATCTAACAACATGGCGCAGTTATGAAATAAAAGTCTGTTTTCTTGCCTATAAAATGGCCGTTTTTTTCAATGCCAAATCGTCGATTTTCGTCCAATCAAAAGTATCCTACGTCATTGTAGAGTAAATATATTCAAGAGTACTCAGTTCAAAGTTCACGTCAATCGGACAATTGCTCTCTGACTTACAATATCAGCAAATTTGAAAAATCCCATTTCGAGAAAAACGCGTTTAAAGATTTAACTATCGATTTTTGCAGGATAAAATGATATTTGAAATTAAATGAAATTTTTACAGGATATTATTGAAAGTATGAACTGTCGAAAAAGGCACAAAAAAAATCGATTTTTTGAAAGTGTCACACTGGTATAGCCCCTTAAATGCAGTATAGCGTTCCTGCTTACACCAAAGCTATGCATAGCTACTCATCGAACTCGCGCTTGCGCCGCGCACTTAATTTGTTCGGCGCCCGCCACATGAGCGTGGCGCGCATCGCGAAGACGAAGTAACGGACTTAAATTAACGCAAGTAAATAATTCAGTTAATGGTTTTTAAATTTAACTCAAAAGTCGAATCGTTGAGCAATACGTTAACTTCGTTAATTAACGATTAACGAATAAACGTTTTTCTGCCCAGCTTTGCATATACGGCCCATTGTTTTATTAGATTTTCTGAATTATTATATGAATTAGATTGTTCGATAAGTTATGATTGAAATTATGTTGATAGTTCCGAAAGAAACAATCGATAGGAAATATTAAAATCGCATGTGCATTAAGTCGGCTTTTTTGTAATTGTTTATCCAGGGTCGCGTCACACGAAGTCCATCCACTTTTATTTACATTTACCGCCGCTACGGGGCATTGCTCTCAGCGGATGTGCAACAAGGACAGAATAGCTTCTGTCTCTCTCACTCTCCGGAACAAGGCGCAAGAGTCGTCGACCTTTCCCCCTAGTTTATCGTATATTCGATAGGGATGCGAATTTAAAAAAAACCAAATAAACAAATAATAAGCTTACTGAAGACCAAAATGATTGATAGACACCATCGTGATTGAGGTCATCTGCGTGTCATATGAGAATTTCCGTTCGACATCCGGCACCCGGTGTGACACTTGGGTATCGGGCACGGCTTACTCATGTCGACGAATTTTCTGCAAACCCACTCGAACATCAAATCACCTTTACCTCTAGAGTATTATTCCTTAAGACGGAATGACACCTCATCGCTTTGGCCGATCGTAGATTGGCTTATGATAAGCCAATCTACGTTTTTGTTTCCTTCAAATCCAGAAAAATTGAGGGGCAGACAGCTGTTCGTCTATTTATTTGACGTCGTTTGGCAAAGTTTCGCCGGGATCTGAAGAGCCGTTTCAGAGATTTTTGGGTATCTATAATTGTTCTACCATACCGACCGCGATGCGGTGTCGTTCCGTCTTAAAGAATCCCACTGGATTCAGTATTCATTCCGAAAATGAATAATGAATCCAACTCAATTCAGTATTCGATTAGTATGCAATTCGAAATGAATAACGAATCCTACTGGATTCAGTATTCATTTCAAAATGAATAATGAATCCAACTGAATTCAGTATTCATTTCAACATAAGTAATGAATTCAACTCGATTCAGTATTCATTTCGTATTCGGATATAATCAAATTGAATAATCTGGAAAAATGGACAATAAAAATGGGACAAATATAATGTCCCATTTCTAGCCCCATTTCTTCAGTTACTAGATACTAAGAGAGCAATTCCCCTTGGGTAAATATAATGTAATAGGACGACAATGTTTCAATAGAATAAACATGTTTTCTGTCAATTTTTGCAGATTATTCAATTTGATGATATCCAAATACGAAATGAATACTGAATCGAATTGGACTCATTACTTATGTCGAAATGAATACTGTATTCAGTAGGATTCATTATTCATTTTCGGAACGAACACTGAATCCAACTGGATTCATTATTTATTCTCAGAACGAATACTGAATCGAGGAGAATTCATTATCGAAAAAAATGAATATCCATCCGACATGTATTCGGTATTATTTCCCTACTCGAATACTAAAAGTATTCGAGTATGCCCATCTCTGTCTGCAATAATACTATAATCTAATCAGATTTATGTAACTCGTTAACACGATCTTGAAAGCATGAAATTATACTCGGACCGAGGTTATGTTCCACATCACGCGGAAAATAATAAGCGGCAAGGGGGGTAGGGTGGAAGCACAGACAACCGTGGGTGGGGGAGATCCTTCGACAGCAGTGACGCATGTGGAGGCTAGCGGAAAGAAAAGAGAAGCTCTCTATGACGCATCACGGCATCATTGAAGTCTGGCTTCGTTTCTGTGAAGCGATTTCGGTGATAAAAATGAGGTACGATTAATCATGTTAGCGGATGCTTAGCTGGAAGAATTATCGGAAGTCGTGGGTTGGTACGATATGCCTGTTTCGAAGAGGCAGTCGGACTGCGAAGCTTGACTGCGGACTGGAAGTCATAATTTAGTTGGAAGTGCTCATCGCAGGTGAGTCCTTTCTCGAACAATGCCTGACTCGGTTGTATTTCTTCAATCTGCCAAAATCGTTTCAATTGATCCTGGAGTTCATCGACGTTGGAGAAACCGCAGAATTCTCAGATTGGCATTGGTTAGATTTTCACAACGTACGGCCCATCAATGATCTGTTCTATAGTTACGTTTCTTGAATTACCAGTTGGTTCTTGCTGCTCCTGATTTGCTCTGCGCATAGCAAATCTTAAAACACGCCGGCTCCCATCAACAAACCAGTATTTCTTGGCACTATGTATTCAGCATTCGCCATTAAGACAAGCGACAGATTTTTTAAATGATTTTAAATCGAAAGTTATAAGTGGAATGTGGTGTATTATTTTATCGAGTGTAGAGAACAATAGTTCAACTGAATACCCATTGAATTAGTATTTGAGAGTCGCATTTGTCGCAGTTGAAAAGTGCGCCACCGCTTGAGGAATGGCGCCCACAATTGTATTTTTCTCATTGCAAGGTATTAGTCGCTCAATTATCGAGTCATCAATTTTCTGTGTGTGAACCACTCTCTAGCAGCGCTCTTGCTTCGTTTTCTCGACCGGAGCTATTTTGTGGCCCTTCTCGAAACAATTCAGACTCAGATTGAGGCGTTCGATTGGAATGGCATGGAGTGTCGAATGCCTTCATGTTTGCGTCGAATTTGATCTCAATTGGGATAATTTTGCACTGATTTCTTCTTCGCCGTTTTTCTGCTGAATTGCCTCGGAAATTCGACACATATTAACAAAAAATTCTTTAAGGCATCCTGAGCTTGTCTAAAGGTCAAATTCTACACGAGAAAGGATCCCAACCCTCGCAATGTTGCGAATGTTTTAAGGTAGTTCTGTACGTACACGTATGAGCCGAAAGTTTCGGTCGAAGCGTATAGTAACATCCAATGCCTATACGATGCTGTTGGTTGTACATTTTTGACAGAGCTTGTACCCTCTACATGTCCCACATATTGGCACCTCATGCATAGATAGGTCTCATACTCGTATAGACAGCGGCGCTGTAATCGTGGCAACAGCGCGATTTCCCTGCAGTCATAGCATTGAGCTTCCTACGATCCGTCTTTCGCGAAATATTTTATATAAATAAGAAAAGCGTGAAAATGTCAACCCAAATGCGATACAAAGGAAAGTTTACAAGAAAAAAGGCGCTTGCTAAACGACTGAAAGCTGTGGCAGCTATGTGTCGCGATGAGAATAACCATAACCTCAACGATCAGCAACAAAAATTCGCTGTCGAAAGACGTCAGATCGTGAATTTACAATATCTTGCCGACAGTTTAAATTGCATTCGCTGTAGCAGAGATACATTCATGCATAAATTGAACAAATGATATTTGTTTGCAGAATAAATTTATTTCACATCGGTCTCGGAATTACTAGAACTCGGGGAAAAAACACGCTTCGAGATCCCAGACCACGCGCCGTTCAGCTGGCTGTAGCGCACACTGTTGCCATTGCGTTACAGATGGTTGGGCCCGAGTTCGGTGTGGAATAAAATTACCACTTTTCATAAGTTGATATCTCCTAAACTGAACGGTCAAAGTTTGTCATTTTTTAAAAATAAATCCCACGATAGTACTGCGTACAGGTGTGTTTTTATTTTGAAATCCTATATCGAAAAATGCGAGCAAACTCCTATCGGTTTACGTGTTAGGTATAGGGATCGCGTACAAAAATACCCATATTCAATTGCAATTATCTCATGAACTAAACGGTGCATCGAAATGAATTTTCGGGCATCAGTCCACGAAGGTCATATCTACACCATACTTAGATTTCAGCCAATTCCTAAGATTTGACCAAAACTACAGAACTACCTTAATCAGGCCAACGGCATTACAAAGATTGATCAATTTTTAATTCAACACATGAATTTGGGAGTTAGAAGAAAGTGGAATATTATGGCGTATTACAAAATGTATTGTAATCACTTTCGGGGAATCAAGAACTAAACGATTTGTTTGAAAATGAATGTGAACTGCAACGGAAAAGTTTTAAAAAATGCGAAGAATATTTTATGAGTTCTGTAGAGTTCTGCGATCAAAGCTATTGTATGTGCCGACGTAACTATTATTTAATGAAAACAACTGCTACTAGCTGTTACCCTGCTATGGGTGCAACTGTTTTCTTTTTTTTTTTTTTTTTGTAATAAAAAGCATTTTTCTGAATGTCAACCAGAAAATACGCAAAATATGGAAAAAGTGTTTCTGATAAATGTGGCAGGACTTAAAAATAGCTATTCAGAGGCTTATAAGAAAAGATTTTTAAGGGGTGAAACGCACCCTCAAAAAAGGGGTGTTTTTCGTCAATAACGTTATCATTCTCATCCCCAATGTATAGTACACGAAAAAAAATTAACATTGTTGGAATTTTCATTTTTTTCCCATATCTCGTACCGTTAAAACGTTATCGACGAAAATCGAAAAAAAACCGATTATCGTGGGCGCGTTTCAGCCCTTAAAAATCGGATTCCCCAGGTAGAAAAAACAACGTGTCGCCTATTTTTGCCCATGCTACAAGCATGCCAAATTTTATCGAAATCGGAGAGATCGACGTCGCAACCTTTCGTTGTAAGAAGTTAATTTGATATTGGCACCTTGTGTTCATAATTTAGTAATATTCAAAGGCTAATAAACTTACCGGACGATCACAAAAGACTAGAATGATCAGAGATAATTTAAAAAATTAGTTTCGACCATACAGAATAACTGCGATTCCAGCGCAATAGAATTTTCCTTAAAATCACATAAAAATTATGAGAACCCTATACGGTTTCGTGATAAGGATACGAAATTATGAACAGCGAATTTTTACTATTTAATATTACATCCAGAGAAATGTTGGGAAATTAGTATCAGAACTTAAACTTGTGAAGGCAGCTTGAAATGTGTCATTTGTATCGATTGAATGTACCGCTACAAAATGCTTATGTTCTCAATTTTTCAGGGGATATATGTGACCGAAGTACACGAAGGATCTCCAGCAGCAAAGAGTGGATTGAGAATGCACGACAAGATTTTGCAATGTAATGGATACGATTTTACGATGGTCACCCATAAAAAGGCTGTCGGTTATATACGGAAGCATCCTGTATTAAATCTACTAGTCGCACGCAAAGGCGTTACCAGTACTTGAGAAAATCACTTATAGGAGGCCACTGTATCGTCCCATTGACTGTATAAAGACTCTATCCCGTGAATTCTCAACTGACAGTTGATAAAGAAACACAACGCATAGAATATTTTTTTTCGAAGTAATGCATATAGTACTTGTCAGCCAATGTGGTATACTTGTCTTTTAACAGTTTTGCAACGATTATATACGGGAAATCCATAGTTACCTTTAAGCATAAACCATTAATCGTACTGTTTAAAATTCGCTACACAATACTACATGATATTGTACGTGTCCCGTTTTTTTTTAGAGTTTTATCTTCAATAGGACCCAAACAATTAAAGTGCTGCCAAAAAGTGATCTTTCATATGTTATCGCCGTGAATTGGCATGTAAGTTTAGACTCGGATGTGAAGGAACATAATCCAAATATATTTATTCGATACTATACAGCGAATTACAACTGTATTATAATAATCAGTAGTCTTCGAAATAATAAATTTATTCATGTTGTCGTAAAGTATATTGTTATGTCCTTGAAATAAGGTAAGTTACTCAACCGATCCAGACACAAGTTAATGTAAATAACCTGGACCCGACGACGCTTGAGCGATAGTTAGTCGTGGCAATGGCAGGAATGGCCGCTATTGCTAAGTCTATGGGTTTTGTTCTTGAACAAAATTAAAACACGTTCATGTTCAATAGCAGGAATGATGATTATTAATATCATTTATCGACTGAGAAATATTTTTCAACAATATTATGAGTTGGTTATTTATTTTCTACCAATAGGTGGCATTAGATTACGGGGGGCAAATTCATCAGCTGTAGCGTCTATAAAACCATTTACTTCAAACACGTTTGTCTCAAAACCATGTTTTTTTTAAACTGTAGCTTTTAACTGTAGCTTCTCAGATTGCTTCGACAGTCAAGTACGAGCGCTTTTTTCGATTAATTGACAATGGTCGAATATCACTTTTGATATGAAAATTATGGTCGAAAAAAACCAAGTTTTTTCAAACCCGTCTCTATTTTCTCTTTTTCATTTTTTTCTTCCCCCCGTACTTGACTGCTAAAACTAATATAATTACCGAAAATATTTTACTCACAGTTTCAGCGTTAAATTTACGACAGTTCTACTGTCGTAAATTAAAGAAAAAGCCTGAGTGCTGGGGGGCTTTTAGAGGCCTCCAACCCAGGTATAGCACGAAAATAGTCTCAGGGAAGAGGAAAAGCTGGCGTGAGTTCTGTGCGAGTAAGGAAGGTGCCCCGGAGGCATCCAGACTCGGAAAAATTCTCACTGCCCTGCATCACGTTGTGAACAAGGCCGAGAGTCAGCTCGCAAACAAAGGGTATGCACTGAGGGTGTTTCTAGATATTGAGGGGACTTTCGACAGCACCACATACACGGTAATTGAAGAAGCTATGGCCAGTCACGGAGTGCCTAGAGCGCTAATTGAGTGGACACATGATATGCTGGCAGGCAGAACACTGACTGCCAAGCTGTTGCCGCCGAGGGGCTGTCAGCTCTTCCCCCTGTTGTGGTTAACTTTGAAGTTTTCTCGTATAATCAACAACAAAATGATTGCCCGTTGAGAAAAAAGATTTCGCAACTTTGACTTTCAAATAAACTGCACGTTGAAAGTGACAAATGATGTAGAGTAACTGTTTCCCACACAAGGCGGGAAGAGTTACGTAACCGGATTAAAATGTGCCCTTGCAAAATTTGGTTTTATTGAACTACAGCGAGTCGCACAATCGTGTACAGTCTTCTCCGCTCGTGCCGCACGCGTGCGATGCCTTTCTTGCTCTGTTAGCCCGAGCCCGCGCTCTCCCGGTATTTTTCGGTTACATCCGCCTCCCGCGCGACGTCGCGCAATCTTTCGCGGTTATTTCCCAGGCAGCATAAATGTCCAATTGACGTCGATAAGTTACCGTTGTCAGGCTACCTTTAAGACATGACCGCAAGATAACTATTCGACATCTCGTAAAATGCTGCCGTAAAGTTACCTTTTTTATGATATCTTTCGGCGATGAAAACGGATGTCTAAAAGGTATCCCAAAATATTATCCAACCCATTTTTAAGTTATCAAAAAGTTATCTATTTACTGTTATCTATTGTATCTAGTTCAACGTTATCCAAAGGATAGCATAAAGACGAATTACATAAGACGTCTTTTTCATGACATCTTTCAGATATCGGTAATATGCTGTCTTTTAAGATATTTGGTATTGGCGGGAAATAGTAAAAAAGTCATCCGAATGTTGTCCTAAAGATCACATCCAACGGATCACTTTTATCATAGTGCGAATGTAGCGTGTCATATTTCATTTCACCGGCAGAAAATTGTGTGTAACAACAAGTAGTTGAAAAAATAAAGGTGTTGAAAGACATATACGTGAGTGCCTTTTATCCTACTATTCTTTTCGCCGCTGTGAGTACATATATGTGTTTAATGTACTATCTTTTTATTCTAAAAGCGTATGTCTGCTTTTGAGGTTATCGACGGGATCGCTTGGAGCATGGCAACCACCAAAAGACGTGACTGCAACGGGAGAGACGTCTAATAACGACTGTACCGTTTTTATAATATTAAATTACACTTTACTTATAATGAATTAATCGATGTTTTATTTATAATGACCTAGCCCACTTCGAAACCGACATAACAATATCGTATCAATTTCTTCATGATAACAATTAACTTATTAACAGTCTAGATTATTCAGCCGTATTAAATATTCTATACTATTAATAGGTTAATTTTTATAAAGAAATGGATAGGATATTGCTATACATATATATCGCCAATAGATATCTTTTCGATAGTACTCTTCGATACCGTTTAGATGTCCTTTTTTTAACCTCAATCGGATGCCTATTGGAAGACTTTTAGATGGCAGTGGTATCTTGGCATTTTTGTGCCTTTTAGGAGATATCTTTAAGATATATCAATTTGATGACTTTGCGCCAACGTACCGACAACCGAAAAGAGTTAACCTTTTGTCGACACATTGTTAACAATTAAAAGTTTCCGTATAGTTAACTATCGGACACGAATAAGTTATCTGCCAAGCGGACATAAGTGATACGTTTTGTAATACAAAACGGCGTCTTTTTGGACAACCAAAAAGTTATCCGTATCCGTTTCGCATATCTTTCGGATGCCATATGGATAACATTTTGCTACCTGGAAACGGGCTGCATCTATCAAGGTGGGTAAAAAATTTGGATTTCCCAAAAATATTTTCATTCTATAGTACTACCTTTTAGCTATATTCCCTGAAAATTTAATTCAAATATTCCAAAATTGCGCTTTTCTCGAAACACTGGCTTCAAAGTCGGTGGACGTGATATCTCGAGAACCGCTTGATGGATTGTTTCCAAATTCACAGGAGATACGATGAGAAACATTTAAAGGTCGTTGACGATCTTACTTTCTTTTAAATCGATCTTCATTTTTTAATAGTGACGTAAAAACAAGCACTTTTTTCATAGATTTTGTATCCTCGCGTTTCAATTGGGCGCCACCTTGTTAAAAAAAAAACTATTTTAAAAATCGACGATCGTGAACGACTCGTATTTATTGTTAACTTGAATAAGCCCTTCGGTTTTTAGATTTCGGATGGACCGTTTAAGCTAGTGTCCACCGCCAAACGTCGCGAAAAAATATCGTTCGCCTGATTTTTTAAAAAGCTCTCGATATATGTACCTTTGTGCTCATAAAATGCGTTTCTTTTTCACCAACCGTTTCCTAGAAAAAATACTCGGAATGTGGCAATTTCCTGTGGCCTCTAGGTAGATGTCCCTAGGCAGTTGGCCCCTTAACCAATACTCACTGACAACGTGAATAAAAGTCACGTGTACAAACATCCATAGACCAAAGTTGCCTTCGGGAATTTTTTGCTGTCTCGTTTCCTTCTTTTGCTTTTGGTATATTCCATCAATGATAAACTATTACCTCTAGAAAAACTAAATATCAGCCCGAAAATGTATAGATTCCTTAGCAGTCGAAAATCTCACACGAATATTCTTTTACGTAAATGGTTTATTGTGCAATGACAGAACAGCCAATATAATACGTCAATATAACTTACATCCATAGAATAGTTAATTCAGCGATGTTGACCGTATAAATTTCATTTCGCAGCACCGATAAAAAGCATTCAAAAAGCCACAAGGATCACAACGATACTGTCATCCGAATATGACATTTTGGTAGCACCCCTCGTTTTTGTGGAGATCCAATATTTCTGGGTAGACATCTCGGAAGTTGTTGGTGAGTTCAGCAGACTCTAGTTCCCTCTCGCCATGAGGAGATGATTGTCCTCGGATTTGTCTACCCGTTTAAATCGTTCTTGACTCACGATGTATACGGTAAGCGCTCCAAAAATCACAAAAACGAGACCGATAATATTTATAAGAACTCCTTCGTTGGATAGTTCGGAATATGTGCCCCTGATGGAAAAAACATGGAAGTGATTGAACCGATTAGTATGGAGCGTTTCATGTGATAAAAGTGCATAAAGAAAGTAGAAATCATCTGGATTTTTTATTATTTTCGCGTAATTTATTACGTACTGAAGCGCAAATATGGCTTTTTCATTAAGACCGATCAGACACGAGGCAATAACACCGACAAATCCTGCTGTGCCAAAGTATACATGAACCGGCAAGTATGAGGCCCGGAGAGTAGTTTGAATTCCCGGCCACAGGAACGAAGTGAAACCAGCCACCCACTAAAGAGCGAAAGTAGAAAAAGATTTATGGCATGTGTTTAAGGTGGTCATCACATGTGACAGCTCTAAAAAATCGAAAAAATAAATAAATTATTGCACGAATTAAAAAAGATCTGGTCGTGTTATATGAACTTGGCATAGCAGACCAACGCTGAGTCAACATTTTCTTTGTATAAATCGTACGTGAACTTTTGAACGCGTTTTTCTCATACATATGTTTTTCAAATTGGCTTCCATGATATCTCAAAAACTATTGTACCGATTTCGTTCAAATTGTAATGGTATAGTCAGCACATCTATAGCTCTGACCCGAACAAAAATATTTCTGATATCTGCCATACCTTTTTTTAAGCTGTCAAAGTCGAAAAAATGCCGAAATATGGAACTTAGCTTTCAAAACCGAGCCCAAAATACAATTTTCGATATTTTTACTTTACTCTACTTCCGGCGATAGCCTCAGGTTTACAAAATAAAATGCCGTTAGACTTTTTAATTTAAATTGGGCGAAACCTCCGAAATCATAGTAGCCTTCAAACAACTTTTCTTACACATGAGTGTCTTCCGAATGGTGTAAAGTCGATTCAAGTCGTTATTTTGATTTGACAACATTCTCAAGGACTGTAAAAAATTAATAATGTATTTTATTGTGTAATATATTACAATATAATACAATATAATACAATAATATACAATATTACAATACAATACAATATTTTTATACATACAACATATGTATGTTATATGTATAAAAATGTTAATAAATGTAAAAAATCGAAAAAAATAGCTGTCACTGACCGTTAAAGCGGGATATACATTTACAACGATCAAAAAATCGATTTCTTTTTTTCTTTAAACGATGGGACTATATATGTAGAACATTTTCCCAAAGTTTCAAGCTTGTCAGCATTGTGCCTCTCCGCTCAGATTCAGAGCGTGCGCTGCAGGTAGAAGCGAGAGTGCAGAGGGGCAGGCAGAGGTGGGCAAAAAGTAATTAAATTAACAACCAACAATTACAATTACTACAGTAATCGATAATTCAATTACTTAGTAACAGATTATTTAAGTAATTATATACCACAAGTACCTAGTGCAATTTAATTCAATTTCAATGTAAGCTGGAAATGCATTGTTCTCAAAACTGTATTTTCGAAATTGGCGTGCAGGATTACTCAAAAACTATTGAGTCAATCCAGTTGAAACTTGATAGTAATATACCTTTTACTTGGCGAGAATTGTTTTTGAAAAATTATTTTAAAAACGACTTTTTTAACCCAAATTTTGCGTGAAATGTTTTGTTGTTCTTGTTGTTGTAAATTCATCCCATTCTGTAAAATTTGGCATTTTCTTCATTTTAATTACTGTCGAATAATAACTATACACGTTACAACTGAACATGTTTAACATTTTTTTACACGGCACCGTCATTTTTATGATAAATAAATGTAAAAAAAATTTTTTGTATACTCAAATGTACTATTAAAGTATGGCTACACTTTGAAAAGTGTAGAATAATTACTCCCTAGTTTAAAAATTACTCTGCAGTTTAAGAAATCCCTAAAAATTGCTTAATTTTTTACCCCCCGTAAATGTGTATCCCGCCGTAAGATAAGATAGTTAAGCCGAGTCGACTCACCTGGCAACAAAATAAAATAACACTCGATAATCCGACCCAACTATGGAGAGTGTACATGTTTGGCACCGGGACGGGTCGCAAATTGTGGCTATTGAACACAGCTACCAGAGCAATCACAGTCAAGAGAACGACAAACATCATAATGCCACCGTGGATCAATTTCAGACTTCTCTTTCGCATATTTCTTCTGGTCCGATAAATAAGCATTCCTGCAAAAAGTGGCAAGCGTCGTTTCAATTGAATGTTAGCAAAACTGTATACAATACGGCCAGGTTATTTTCCCACTGACCATTCGCGTAAAGAAATACAAGGCCGATAGTCATCAGCAGAGGGTGCCAGTTGAAATGATGGTCCAGGTCGTCCGACCATGCAAAACCACCACGAAAACATTTCAGCCAGACTAGTACAAGTACTATGAGTACTCCGCCAAAAAATTCAGTTGTCCCAAGCAGCAAGTCGAAACCTTGAAGGTTTTCAGGATTCGCCGGTACGCCAATCTGATCCATATCTGAACGATTGTTACGGTTCTGCTTTCACATCCCCTAGTTACTAAAAACAGGTTACGTTGAAACGATAGCATTGACATTACCGCTATGAGCCCGGCATAACGATTGAGAAAAATGTTTAACAATATTTTCGTTGTGACAATCACTAGTCCCATTCCTGGAAAAATAAATTTTTATAAACCTTCGGAAAAATCAAGTTTCTTAAAAATATGCAGAGTATTGGCATCGTAAAATACAATCGCAAACAGTCTTAAACGACTGCAACAAGTTTCGACATTTTTTTATATTGCAGAACATATGTTTGCGAACTGATGCATGTATTGTTGGTTAAGATGGGAGACTTGAACTACGCATCGTCGTTATAGCGTGTAATGCTAGTAAAATTAAATAAGACGGCCGTGCAAACGTACTCACTGTTAATATAATTGCGAGACTAATTCTGATTGCCAATTCAAGGTAATTCCCGAATCGTAAGAAAAACAGGTGCAATCAATACTTGATTGTAGATGTCAAGCGACGAATTGAAAAAATGTTGTTTTTATCATTTCCTCATTGTGTACATGCGATGCAGCTCGGAAGAAAGGCATCGTACGGCCTTAAGTTATTCCTTTCGCGGAGGGCCGTATTTTGTGGGGGCATAAGCAGGGCCCTGCTGAATCATCGGTAAATTACAATGGCGCTTAATAAAATATAAGTTACAATCGAGTATTATGCACAACGATAAACTGGAATAAAAAATCGCGCTCAAATTTAGTAAATTCGGACATTTTTACCATTTATCTCAAAAGTCGCGGCTAGGAAAATTCTTCTGCTAGTCGCTTTTCTCACTTTATCTCACGAAATCCCACGATTAACTCACGAAATCAATGCATTTAACCCCCGCACCATATAGGGAATCCGTGCGGATCGAACTTTGGAACGGAGATCATAATAGTTTCAGATTATATCAGAGCTATGCAAAAAGCGACGAATAACAAGAAAACTGTCGCGGTCACGTATGTTCCATTAAAAATATAGGTTACGGGACATTTCGAGCAAATATCATCGATTCAATCGACTCATTTTTTCGTTCGCTAGCCGCGTCTGCCATTTCTCTTGTTACAATATGCACATTACACCTACACAATAACACACGATTACACATACGGTAAACAAACACGTGCTTGACATGTTTTGAAAGCACCGGAATACACCGTTGCCACCGATATTGCCAGAATTATGAAATGGCGGCCTGTGACAACTCAAGTCAAATCTAATTGTGATTTTACTTCACTGACCAAACTATAATACAAACAGTTATCACATGCACTTCTCAATTTTCTGTATCGTGTTTATTATTATACCCAAATACATTATATTTTCAGATTCGATAATTTATAGATTTTCTAAATTCTTGAATTCAAACGATACAAAGAGTCGCGAGAGGAACAACAAAAACCTCAAAACACGCCGAATTGTGAGCGCTGATTACTTACTAAAACTTTTCTTGTATTGGATATTGTTTTTTTTCCAAGATAATTAAGGTATTTCTCTCGCGGAGGGACGTATTTTGTAGGTGCATAAGCAGGGCCCTTCTGAATCATTGGTACATTAGCGCTTGATAAAAATAAGTAAAAATCTATTGTTATACTCAACGATAAATTGGAATAAAAAGTTTTGCTCAAATTTATTAGATTTAGACATTTGTACATTTTATCGGAAAAGTCGCGATTACGAAAATCCTTCAACTAGTCGCATTTTTCTAAGTTTCATCATTAATATTTTCTTTAAACATTTGGTGACCTCCTATTTTTATTATCGTTACGGAATCTTCAGATTTTTTTACACGTGTGAGCAGTTTATGTCAGGCATCTACAGTGAGTAAAAAAGTATTTGTACATCTCACTCGAAACTGTTGTTAATTTGGCTTTATTTTTTCCCCAAGATGTTTGTTAACAGACCCCATGTATATTTAGGATACGCTATCGAACACAGAAACTTATTAATAGAGCATTTTTCTTTTTCGAACGATAATTTGAAAAAGACCAAGATTACGAATACTTTTTTTTACTCACTGTAAGTTATTCAGTAATCGTACTTTAGCAGAACTACTTTAGAATATCAGTAATCGTAATTTTTCGTTAAGAGTTCGCTAACTTGGCTTGAAATTTGTCCAGTATACTGGAATGTATTTTTACTTGATTATAGACGAAAATCACTTAATCGTTAAATATTCGGTTTCGCGAAAGGAATATCTTAAGAATACTTCGCGTTAGTTCAAATGGTCCGGTTTTTAACTATTCATTTATTGTTCATCTTTTCTGTGTGTTTAAATAATGGTTTTTGATCATGTATTTCTTCAACTTTGTTTCAACAAAGAACTCTTGTAAAATTAAAAAATTATCATATTCTTTTACTTATTATTATGATTTCCAATGTTCCTTCATAATCTGAATTCGCTTGATCGTATACCTTTCACTTTTATGTAACACTTGCTGGTTCAGTATTTTGTTTTCTGAAGACCTCTTGCCTCTTTCCCTCGGAGCTCGCCAAATAATTGAGAAGAAAAGTTAGGTAGGGGCGGCAACTTGGGTGCGATTCTTCGTTATTGATTTCACGAAAAACAGGATACTACTTAACGGTTTCCTGCACTGCCATATCGTGTTGAACGATTGATCCGAAAAAATTCAAAAATTCAAGTGGGGAGGATTTACTTTGGGTACGTGTCACAGCGTGGGGTGCGACAGAAACTCGCAACACCGCTTAACGAGAATTACGATACAAAGGACGAGTTCTATGGAAACACGGGACCTGTACTTTTGCTTAAAGTCTAAAAACATGAGAGATTAGATACAGGCGACCAAGCTCAGCATTTCAACTCGTCCCCAAAATTGCGAATATCAAGGGTGGCGCTGTGGTCTTTTGAAGCTAATATGCTATATATATTTCGCATGTATATAAAATATCGGCTCCGATGACTAACAAGGAACATCACTTAAGGTAATCCTATCGCCAGGCTTCATTCCACAGGATTTTCATTTTTTTTAGCTTCGATATATACATTAATAATTGTCACTGTAAAATTTCAGGGTCAGTTATCGACCTAATTACAGCGAAAAAACGATTAAAATTGCGTATGAATTGCGTAAATGAATTCCGAGACGGCATGCAAAAACCCAATTTCCGGTTGCTATAAAAGTGTACATAATAGTGGGAATCTGTAAGATTCTTAAAAATTATCAGATTTACATATTTAACACTTGTAGTAATCCAATGCCCTTAGAAAAAATTACGCTTATTGACCCAATGTTTATGTAATGTCAAGTTTAATTTGAACTTTCGGTATTGTATTTATTACCACTTGCTACGATAGAGACATGACAGCAAGGCAACAGCTGACTGTAAGCCTAACCTCATCTTACTCATTCGAACTTATTCGAATTTCCACACATATTTCATTTTTAACCGACATATTTCGCCGACACAAATTTTCAACGCTCTCTACCAGTCGTCGCCCGAATACAATACTTTATATTTCCTGCGCCTGACATAGTTTTGACAGATCGACGTTGAAAAGCATGGAGGATAAATTCGCCTGGTTGAGTAAAAAGAAACGGGCATAGGACCAATGTTGCCAAATATCAAACTTAGAAATACTACGCGAATCGGTGGATTAACTATTCTTTTCATTTTTCTCATTAAATGTGAACATTCATTCAACAGTTTACACATGGAAAATTGTAGTTATTACAGACTTTTTTGTTGCGTATGTTAAAAATATGAATTGTAAAAGTCTCAAGTATGATCAGTGGTATGACTAGTGTGAAGCGATAGGATTGACTTAGGCTGGGAATAGACGTCCGATTTTTTCTTTCCGACAATCCGATCCGACTATCGGAAGGCACTCGTGCCATACATTTGAGTGAGCATGCGAATACACATCCGATCCGACTATCGGAACTCGGATCCGACTAGCGGATCGGATGTGTATTCGCATGCTCACTCAAATGTATGGCACGAGTGCCTTCCGATAGTCGGATCGGATTGTCGGAAAGAAAAAATCGGTCGTCTATTCCCAGCCTTAAAGTGTTCCTTTCGCGAAGGGCCGTATTTTTGGGGGGCATCAGGAGGGCCCTTCTGAATCATTGGTTAAAAATCAGTGACGCTTAGGCACGGTTCCACAACTCTCGGTTAACCGACGTTTAAGGGCGACTGGACCAATCAGAACCACGCCGAGCTGGCTAAACTCCGGTTAAATCGGTTAACCGAGAGTTGTGGAACCAGGCCTTAAGGAGGTACGGTGATGACCATGCAAGTAAACTTAGAGTCTACTTACTTAGAGTAACTGACGGGCCCAGCTCTGGTTATCCCTATATATATTATTGCGCTCAGTTTGGTGCGAATGGTGGGGTCCGTGAAACACTGGTGTGGGCGCAGGACACCTCGGATGTGCGTACGGAATAGTGGTGTGCGTGAAACACTAGCCTGGGCGCGGTCACCTCGAATGTGCGTGAAATATTGACATCGACACAGAGCGTCGTAGATTCATTTTTTTGCAGGTGTAATAGACGTTTGTTTTTCCACAGTCGATTTTTTTGCAGGTGTAATGTAGCGTTCATTTATTAACTTTAAATCGTTCCAGGATTTTTAATATTTTCTTTTTGCTTCTCGTTTCCGATATTTTTCTTTTTCGCCAGTGTTTAAGTTTTTGGGATTGTCCGCAGTTATAATTTTGTTTTGTTGTTTTCCATTTTTTAAAAATGTTACCTGGTATTTCCTTATGCTTGGTAAGCGGCCGCTGCAGCGATGGGAGGGTTTCTACCTATAACATATATAGGCATAGCCTGAGTTGAGTCCTTCTGCTATATAGTAGGAGCGCGGTAAAAAAATTACTTTCAATAACCGATATCTCGGAAACTATGGCGCGTCGCCAAGAATCGTTTTAGTCGGGGTCTCCAAAAATATTAAAAGAAAGGTGTATGCCAAATTTCAGATTGAAATTAGGTTTTCGTTTTCCGGAAGTTTAGCCGCTCATTTTTTTTTATAGAACTCTCCAACCAGAAGTGGTATTGCCAAACTTTCGCGGATTTACTCCGTATTATGTTCAAAGATACGCTTGCTGAAATAATTGAGATGTAAATCACGTTTCTATTAAATTAAAGCGTTCATTTGATTGAAAAAATGCTTAAATTCTTGTTTGACACCTCAGTTGGCGAAAACATAACCGCACCCTAAGATTACAGCGAAGTATGCAATATTAAATTCCGAATTATAAGATTCTCTAAACCGGGTTCAACAAAAGTACAGGTGAAAGTTGATCGGAATATTATTTCCTTGTGGTAGGCACACCGGAGGTGCGAGGGACTCGTGGAAAGCCACATACACGAATATTCGAGTGCTTTTCTCCATTATCTAAATAATCATGTCTTACAAAAATATTCTAGTATTAAAATGATCTCGGAATAATTTGTCCTATATTATTCAAGGTTGTTTTATTTCATCTCTCAAGATTAAGGTACAATGAAAGGCTGTAAATAGCGCTTTATTTTTCTTCAGGCTTATCGAAGACGAGTGTGTATCCGCATTTGCCACAATAATGACGATCCTCCATAGCAGCCATGAATACTCCAGCGCCACATTGTTCCGATGGACATTCTCGCCGCAAACGATGGATCTTTCCATTTTCGTCAACCTAAGACAAATTTAAAGTTCAGGTTTATAGAATCTGTTGGTTATATTCACGAATACGTATATAAATATCGTAGTACATTTGAACATTTTATAAAAATAAAAAAATTGTTGATGCCCATGCGTAGCTTCAGTGGTCGTCCATGTCTTGCAGCATCTGGCAAATACTCGAATATCGGGTTAAGAAGGTTGGAGCATTAGCGTAATTCCGAGAATAAATTAAAAAACTATATTTCAATGTCTAGACTACATTGTCTTTACGATTTTTTTAAAAATAGTTTATTGTATGTAATTTTACGTGCGGTTAAATGGGCAAGTCGTTCACGCTACGGGTGATGTAAATTTTGTTGCTTTTATAGCACCAAGATAAACCATTTCTAAGAACGGATTAACGCAAACTAAATCTTTGTTAACATTTAGAAAAAAAAATCCATCTTGTCCATCGTAAACTATATACACTGCCGGCCAAAAATTTGGGTACACTAGTCGAAATTCCTTACCGCACTAAAAGTTAGATAGCGGCCTCAAAAATAAAGATAATTGAATTTTCCAAGTGGCGTTTTAAAGAAAACAGATTTACCTGTATTGTGCTTTTTTTTAAAGAAAATTCTATACGATTTTTTTTGCCCTGGTACGCACTTTTGAATGTGGCTATTTTTCGGCTATTTTTTGGCCGTCGAAAATTAACTGAAAAGTTTGTGGAAATTTTTTTCCTCGTTTTTTCCCATGTTAAACTTAAAAAGGATATCAAAACCCACATTTTGGTTTTTCAGATAGCCCGGGTCAATTTTTTCGCCGCAGTATTGCATTTTTAGCTAAAAAAGACGTTTAAAAAAAAGCCGTCGTCGAAGGACTATAGGGTTTCAGGGGAAATGTCAAGAGGTCACAAAGTTGCACGGGTTCACACTGGAGTAACTCAAATTTTTGTTGACATTTTTTTTGCCATTTTTGGTTGGAACTTTGATGAGTGTAGAGGGTCCGCTTGGCAATTATGGGGTCTAGGACAATATATTAAAAAAGGAAATTGCTTAACATTTTTATTTGCAATTAACTACAATTTTTAGATTTTTTCGTTTCGGTGAAACTCGGAGAATCTTTTTTCGACGAAAAACTCGTATAGAGGAGGTAAGAGACTTGATTGACTATTTTTTTGCGTTAAAAAGCAAGTTCAAAGGTTTAAAGTTGTGTGGTGCTGAATTTGTGATAAAGAGTAAAAAAAGCACCTTGTTGTTCGGGAAAAAAATCACGGCAAAAAAGTTTTGAAAAAGAAATCTGAAAAAATGTCAGCGAATCTAAAATGAAAAATTACAACTTTTTTCTTTTTAATATTTTGTCTTAAATCCGCCAGTTCTCGAGGCACAACAACCAACTGAGAACAAATGATTTTTTTTTATCTAAAAAATTGTAGTTAATTAAATAAAAATAAAAATGTAAACAAATTTCCTTTCTTAATATTTCGTTCTAGACCCCATAATTACCAAGTGGAGCCTCATGAGGGGACTCATCGAAGTTCCAACCAAAAATGGTAAAAAAATGAAGTTCTGAAATGAAAAATTCTGAAGTTCTAGTCACTCCAGTGTGAACCCATGTAACTTTTTACCCTCTTGACACTTCCTCTGAAACCCTATAGTTCTTCGATGACGCCTTTTTTTTTCTAAAACATGTTGTTCTTCAGCTAAAAATGCAATACTGGGGCGAAAAAAAACGCACGAGACTTCTTATAAAACAAACATGCTTGTGTTGATATTCTTTTTAAGTTTAGCGTGGGAAAAAAACGACGAAATTTTTTTTCCACAAACTTTGCAGTTTATTTTTGACGGTCAAAAAATAGCCGAAAAATGGCCACGCTAAAAAGTGCGCAACAATGCGGAAAAAACGTAGAGATTTTTCTAAAAAAGCAAAATAAAGGTAAATTCGTCCTCTTTAACACGCAGCTTGGAAAATTCAATTATCTCTATTTTTGAGACCGCCATCTACCTTTTAGTGCGGTAAGAAATTTCGACTAGTGTACCCAAACTTTTGGCCGGCAGTGTATATTCAATATTGACCCATCAAGGTTTGATGAGAGATTACGAATCTTGGCATCGCGAACGAAGAGCATTGCTGCCAACCTCAATGTCCGCGAAGTTGCCGTATTTTCCGGCAACACTTAATATCAATTAATGGTAATAATAAATAATCTCGCGACATAAATATAAATAGGCATAATTGTGAGTGACTCCGATTTTCGTTCTAAGTTTTATAAAACATTCGCTGACGCAGTTTTTTCATAATAATCATCGATAATGTTATACTTTTTCAAGTTCGTAGTAACACGAAAGTTTTTCCTATTTACGTAATAAAAAAAATCATAAACCGTAATTTGATCAACTGGACCGCTCCAACTTCCTTAAGTAGGCCGAGCACAAAAAACTAAACCTACAATGCCGAAGTGAGATGTGTTAGCCGGTATACCCGTACCTATCGTCGGTGGAGATAGTATTATTTCTATGAAACTTTTTTGCAAATGTCCAATGTAATTTTCAGAATGTACCTTAACATGGAAAAATAGCGTATACGAAAAATAGCCGGGAGTATGTGGATGAATGTGTCTACGGATTTTTTTGTTAATGCAAACGTTCCTCTGTTCAAGATATTAGGCTGAAATAATTAAATTTGACAAAAATCAATGGAGACAGTAAGATGTTACAAAATTTTCATTTTCATAAATGCGAGTTCAAGCTCTTGCAGATTTTCATATAAAAATAGAACATCGTCGAAAGATGTCCTCAGCACTACATTTTGTTACATCTTGTAGGTCGTTTTTTGCATTTTTTTAAATTACTACGAATTGACGCCCAATTTTTTTTCGAATCGGCAATGTGCAAACACAAATGAGGGGGTTGTTATATGAAGTTAAATTTTGAATATACTTTACATATCATCCCAAATACTTTACATATCATCCCGCGAATAAATCTTTACGGTATCCATTACAACTACATTTGAATGAAAAATTTGTTTGCCACGATGATATCGTTTAACGATAGTTTTTAAACGAACCTTGTAGAACTTCAACACAGCGAGCTTGACCTTCTTCTTCTTGTGCTTGATCTTTTTGGGGGTAGAATAATTCTTCTTCTTGCGTTTTTTGGCCCCACCACGCAGCCTCAATACGAGATGCAACGTAGATTCTTTTTGAATATTATAATCGGATAACGTTCTACCATCCTCGAGTTGTTTGCCGGCGAAGATCAATCTCTGTTGGTCGGGTGGAATTCCTAGAAACGGAAATTGAAAATTAAGTGAAATTTCGAAAATCAATAGGGTATTACACCCTTTTTTGAAAGGTGTCTCAATTGGATCCTTTGGTGGTAATAAACTACTGGAATTTTTATTTCTATTTTATGAAATCGATAAGTGCCATGAAAATGCATTTAAATTTTACATTTCCAATTTCCGCGCGCAAATGCTAGCCGCCACGCTGTTTCGGTTCGTGACGTCACTTGCATAGTAAATCGATGCTGCGCCAATTGTGAATACGTAATTTTTTTTTTCTTTGTTAAAAGTGAGTTACAATCCCTATCATTGGTGTGTTGTTCCTAAATGTCAGAATACTAGTGTAAAAACACCGGGAAAGTTGTGGATTAAAATGCCAAATGATATAAGTGTGAGAAAGACTTGGTTAAAACTTGCGAGAAGAGATCCAAAGTCATAGTCCGAAAAAAAAACTCATTTGTACTTTTTTCCAGTACAGATAACTATTTGAAAATGTTCAAGTAACTCTGACAAACGAGAATATATAGTTGTTGACGCTTTCTTTCACAGGTTAGAGAGTAATACGTCTACCGCTTTTTTTGTTCACTATGTCAATGACGTCACGTGAGAATCCATTGTGGCGGCTACCGTTTCGCCAGTTCGTTGAACAGATAGAAAAACTTTTTTTTTAAATGAATTATAAAATTTATTTTGTGTTTTTATAAATCAAAACCAACATTATTCGATTGCTTATTGCGAAAAATACCTTATTTATGCATTTTTAGTATTTTTCTTACACAGAGTATAATACTCTATTATTCCTAATCAATGCTAACCATTCTACGGGGGTACTGTTTCCGTGTAGAAAATTCCATTTCAGTGTCTCAAAACTTAAGGGGGGAAATACCTTTAGGCAAGGAAACAATTTGCTGATTTTCGTGTTTTTTTTGTTCCAAAAAGGAAAGATATCTTCACCATTTTTTGCTTTTTATACATTATTAAACGGTATTATGCCACTTAATGATTAATGAAAAAAAACTTGCCTTCCTTGTCTTGAATTTTAGCCTTCACATTTTCGATGGTATCAGACGCCTCAACCTCGAGAGTGATGGTCTTGCCCGTAAGGGTTTTGACAAAAATCTGCATGTCGGGACCGTGCCGTCAGCAATTCACTGTAAGAACCATTGAGACATTAAAAAAACTAACTCTACGGATCGATTGCAGAAAGAGGGAAAATCATGAGGCACGTTATTATTTGATTTTTGTTGCAGCCACAGTTTTATTAAAGTCAAGCGTGTTACAAAACGTAATGTACTCATATTAACAATACAGCATTGATGCAACCATCGTTTTCTGGATTGTTGGTAACTTGGGCATATTTGCCCCACACAACTTTTCCAGTTTGCGTTACGAGACCTAATTCGGAAATATTGACTTCGATAATCGTTCCCTTCGTGATAACGCCGAGTGTAGTGTAGACAGAGGAATTCGGATTTTTTTTCACGCCTATGATCGGCAAATGAAACGTAGCTTTGAGTTCGGGATGGGTTACATGAGCTTTACGAAACCGAAGTGCCATAGGTCTTATGAATCTTTCGAATTTCGGCGGTTTTCTTGTGAAATTTTCCCCAACGTAAGTGACTTTGGTAACCATCCTTTTCCACGAGTTTCGTTTGGATTTTCCCGTTCGTATGACCTTGAAAACCTCCGACTCGGACTGCGCCTTGACTTTCGGTATAGGTACGTCCCATTTAGCAGTTTTCTCTTTGCGCTTTTGTTTTATCATATTCGAAAGAACTTTCGAGCGCGACGAGATATCACGATCCAAAAGATAAACCGGCAACGCTCCTTCGGGTGCGGTGTCCATCTTGCATTTGTCTTTTTTTTCCTCGTGCGATTTGATCTTTTTCTTCATCTGAATTTTTTCGTTGCGTCTCTCTTTGTTGAATATCTTAGCCTTGATGCCTCGAAGATTACGCGCCTGTGCGGCCCGTTTGTGCGGAAGTCGAGCATCTCTCTTCCGCTTTCTTTCTTCGTAATCCAACCTTCGACCATACAACTTTCTGTGGCGCTCGATGTACTCGTTTTGCGGCATTTTTCGGGCTTTTCCAAATGTACTAGTTCGTTACAATTGCGGAGGTTACCTGGAACAAAAAAATGAACAACGTCCATAAATTCAGCACGGAAATAAAAAAATTATCGATATTTATGAGTGGCTGTAATTGTATGAAGATTCTTGTCCATCCTGAGAACTTACCTCTTTTTAAAAACGTTTTAGGTAATCCGCGTAAATCTTCCTACGATGATTATTTAACTTTATTCAGACTAGAAAGTATATTATGTAAAGAGTATAATGCTATTGATAAACAATACGTATTAGACATCCGGGTAGTTTGTGCAAAAATCGCTCCTTAAGCTTTTTTCCATCTTTCATGGATGTGTAGTATGAAACCGATGCTATTAGCTCATTGGAAGCTTCTTCTATATTAGCAAGTTATAGGAAGTGAATGAAGTTTGCAGAAACATCTCCTTCATCATTAACGACATATGCAGTAATATATTTTATTTGCTATTTTTTTGGACAATTATCCTCATACGAAGTTTTGTAACAAGCTGAGATACCGAAGCGTCAAATGAGTAACCAACTTGGCCACCCGACACCTATCTACTATGATAGTTATTTTTTAGTCCAATGTTCGAAACTCAATAAACAGAATGGAAATAAATCATTTGAATTGTTGGTTAGGGGAAATATAAAATCGAATAGTTTATTCTTTAATCTGACCACGTTTTTAAGATTGAAAAATCTTGAATAAACGTTATTGAATTGCGCAGACGAATTATCTTGCCTTGGTGGGTCCACTTTCAACAGATTCACAAATAAATTATTAAAAATTCATTATTGCAGCTTGCCTGAATTTGTGACCATGAGAGTACCGTTTTTAAATAAACAAAATAAATGATCGTTGATATATATTTTCCCGACATCCAGAGACTGAATGGACCAAATTTTTCTAACCAGTCAACAGAATATTGTCGACAATCGTTAATTGATCTAACTTGCCCGCATTTTTGTGCAACTAGATTAAACGTTTTTGCTCAAATGGTTTCAAATATGGCTAGGTTCACGCATTGTAATTGCGAATACAAGACAAGTGTATTCAAACTTTAACTTCCAAATTATTAGCATAAAAAGCATCAAAAGGCTTCTCCGAAAATGTATAAACTTGAATAAATTGGCCGAAATGATAAACGCAAAAGTTGCAGTATTTGGGTGCATATTTTCTTCTTTTAATAATGCTACTTTTCCTTATAAAGGGGTAAAGAAAATTGTGTCATATGTATATTTTTTCCTTGCCAGTTTCACATATGCCAAATTGAGCTAAGCAATTACGAAATTATACAGGGAAGATTGAAAAATATCGACAATAAAATTGGAACAACGAAACTGCTTTTACACAGCCGTATGAAAAATAAGTTGCACTTGAAATAACAAATGATACATTTTAATACAAATCAAATTTCAAAACTATCTAATAGAACAGCTTTAAATAGTCTTTAAAGTCTTCAACGCAACAGTGTTAAAGACTTTTTCAGTCTTATTATATTTATGCCAACAAATAACCATCTTCAATTAGATCGTTCTATTCAGGAGATCTGAAATTGGAAAAAAAAATTCACTTAACACAACTCCAAAACTCTTAGGACTTTTTTTTGCACACGAGTTATTACAGAATTATGATTGCTATTGAAATTTCCCCAAGTTAACAGTGTGTTTTGAATTTCAGGGCTCTGTGAACTTCACTGTCCCTGTGTTTAATGAATCTGTTTGTTAATGTAAATTTACGTAAATTTTTCAATTTACGATTAAATAGTTCGTAAATGGAAATGTAAATCCATGCAAGTTGAACTTGCATAAGTTGCTCTTTCTCTTTTTGCGCAACGCAAGCATAAACTGACTGGCTCGAAGCACCTAAAATGATATATTATATGTTCTTGCTACCCCAAATGTAATGTCACCTATAAAATGTCCCAATTGAGCATAAAAATATACTTATTAAGTCCCTTTACCCCTAAAGCCTTTACCAATAAATAAGCAGTAAAATGACGGCAATCTGTGTCAATGCATGTCACCATTACATTTTCAAACTACTTTTATGATGTATTAAGAGAAAAAAAAACCTAGTGCAAGGTTTATAACTTCAACTTGAACCCACCGCTGCACAGAATACATTGTGACGAATGAAGAATAGACTTGGAACAATCATGACTTGATATTACTATCAGATGAAAATAAACCATTACGGCTGTAGCAGAATTCACACTCAAATAATTTGGTCGAGGACTTTGTCATACCAAGGATAGGTATTTTTTCGGATCTCGACATAACTGCTGTGGTCTAATTTGTCCAAATGTCTTACGATGGATATGCAAATCCTAGAAATTTTAATTCATTTTTCTTAAGTTTCTTCAAAATACCATTCTTTCTAAGAATTAGAAGGTCCGAAAAATCGTTTTTTTTTTAATTGCTTAAATGGATAGATAAACTATCCAAGAATATATTTAGAAAGTTACAGAGGCAAATTGTAAATATTTTCGGAGCTACACGGCCAAAAGCAGAGAAATGATTGATATTTGATATTGATATTTCCTCCTATTGAAAACTTTGAAGCGCGTTTTCTACAGTTTTCAATTTCACGATTTTTCCAAGATGGCGGGCGGGATAGCAGAAAAACTAAACAACCAATTGAATCAAACCATAGTTTATTTTCTTCAGTATGAAAATCTCTTCTGAGTGAATTAAAAGAGTCGTTGAAAAAGTCTTTTTAAATCATTTTTATAGCACGTTAAAGTGTTCTTTAAACACATTTTTTTTCAAACCTGAAAAAGTTAAAATTTCTCGATTTTTTAAACCTTTTTCTTAATTCACCCAGAATAAAAATAGGACAACTGAAAATTGCATTAGTTTATTTAGTTCAGTCAAGAATTTCGAGCTGCATCTTTTCTGCCGATTGGGGACTGCAGTGGCAAGACTCACACGGAATAGGCTGATAAATCTGCAGTCATTTATTGTTTCATGTTGAAATTTTTTTTTATATATGAAAAGATACCTTAATGTTTACTGGGCTCACTTGTTTTTTATTTCTTTAAAACTCCTGAAAAACTTTCTTTTTTTAACCTTCAGGTACCTGCCTTGACGCCATCCATAGACTCTGATCATAACAACCTGCGGCTAACATTCTCTACGGTAACATGTTTAGTCAATCTACCATTTTTTAATGGAAATATTATAACTATTTACCTGAAATTTGACATGTTGGTAGAAGAATAAACTGAATTTATATACAGCTTTGATGAAAATCGAATTAGCTATGGGTAGATGTATCGGTCCGTCTTAGTCGGATAAATTATATAGAGAAGGAACAATGCCTTCTACCACAACCACAACATAAACTAAGGCAACCCGTGTATTCCAACCGTAGCTAATAAACTTTGCGCGCGTTGCTGGCCTATCACGATACTCTATTCCTTGTCTATTACCATTGCCGGAAGAACGAGCATTTGTAATAATAATTATATACCAAATTGACTTTACAATATGGCCGCATATATTTTTGAACAGTGCAAAGGATAGATCAAAAAATCTTTCTGCATTGTTAGACAATTGT
The DNA here is from genome assembly GCA_963210295.1 of Ophion ellenae. Taxonomy (NCBI): domain Eukaryota; kingdom Metazoa; phylum Arthropoda; class Insecta; order Hymenoptera; family Ichneumonidae; genus Ophion; species Ophion ellenae. The sequence goes on from OY723388.1 coordinate 114,454, forward strand.
TTCAAGAACAAGTTAAATGACGAACTGACGGTTATTTACATTCCTTCTTAGTACGGTATTTAATACGATTGAGGCAAAAAAAAACAGGCATCCCGCCGCATGAAAAACACTTCGCTCGTACCTGGTATGACGAAACACGGAAGGCCAACTTAGGGAGTTTCGGGACAATGGATGATATGTTGCCATTCGATTGAAATTAATACAGTAAATTCTTTGTCACATACCGAACGCACATTCCAAATTTTAAATCGACCGCTTACATAGTTTCTACAAAATTTACAATTGAAGAAAATCAGAATCAGAAAACTGTCAAATCGCTCAGTCCATTATGACACCGATGACTAAATTGTCATGATGTACCGAGTCAAAACTGTCAAATCACTTGATACATTATGACAATTTGGTCTCCCTATGTTGAAAAGCGTTTATACAATTGTAATTTTTATCGAAACAGCGTAGACGATTTATTTCAAACTCAACAGATTCATTCATATGACAAAGCATTTACTGTATACATTTGAATATAATGGTAACATATCGTCAATTGTCCCGAAACTCGTCAAAGGCGAAGCAGAAGATGTACCACGTGACAAGTGAGTGCAAGTGAGATAGCTGACATTTTTGAACGGCAATTTCTCGAAGATGAACGATACTTAGGGAAAAATAATATCGTCAAGCTCTGCGAAGGAATTCTCTAGAGCCTGATGCTTCGTTTTTCGTAAAAACATCAACCGACCATGATAAAAGTCGGTTAAAAGAATTGTAGGGTTATGTTGACCTTGTACATGCTCTCAAGAACGAGGCGTTTGTAGACGAAGCGGCAATAAGTGCGAGGGGGATAGTTGATTAACCGATTTTCAGTGTTCTCAGAAATGGCCGATATTCAGGAAAAAAAAAAGAAAGGCTTTTTGCTCTGTTGAAAGACGCACAAAGTATATCTCTTCGTTTGCCCGAAATGTAATCCGTCTATGAGAAAACATGACGGTTGAATTATTACTGGTCAGACGGGTGACACATGGCCTTAACCTAACCACGTCGCATGAATCGGTGGTTTGAGACCGTAAATGCATCGTAGGAAAAAAATCCAAGTATAATATCGAAAGATTAGCGGAGTTTTTCAATTGCACGAAACGAGCATGTAAACGATGTCCAGGTGAACTAAAGATTTTCTTTCGACGAGAAAAGTAACGTCGAAAACGTGGTCGCCCCGCCGCTGCGAGAACAACATTTTCATGCTCGTACGAATAAGTTGTAAATTAACTTTGTTCGACGCTACGTGACGATATTTGAGAGCGAAACAAAATGCAATGGCTTATTCGTCATAGAAAATTATTCACAAAGAATATGAAATATAATACTCCACTTCTTTAACTGAACATACCTTCGGCCAAGTCGCGTTACACGGAAAGGAACGTCGTTGGTTAGACACAGTTCCGTGAGAAGACTATCGTGACAAAGATGGTTCTTCCGGCTATTATCCATTATATGATTCAGCGCACAACTCATAGATGGCACGGTCATAAGATTTTGTGGCCACCCTGTTGTACCGACGGAGCCACTGCCAAATCGACAAGTCCAAACCCCTATAGCCTTTGCTAGGAATAAAATCTAAAACGGCATAGTAGAAAGAATTCACGTATTCCGCTTTATATTTCTAGTTTTTGGCTCCTTCTTGCACGGATTTCCGGTTGTATCATTAGATTCAGGGGGGGTTGATGCGGTCCGGTTGAGTCAAATGATGATGGTTTATGAATATTTTGTTTCAATTAGCCTAAAACAATCTATACAAGGTATAGATTTATTCCATAAATGCCAATTTTACATGAAATGTATAATTAAAGGGCAAAATTATGCATTTCAATATTTTGGTTACGTGGAAAAGATTTTTTTGTGTGTTTCTGCCAACTTGAAAAAAGTATGCCGTTGTCGATAATTATTATGAAAAAAACGGCGCCAGCGAATGTTTTATACAACCCAGAATGAAATGCTGCGTCATCTATAATTATGACTATATTTATGTTGAGAGATTATGTCTTATTACCATTAATTAATATTAAGTGTTGTCGACAAACCATGGAGGCTAAAGAGTCCGTACTAGCCCCCTGACCACGGTCTTACATACAGGTCTTGAAACTCGCTCAAAATTTCAGTGGTGGGGGATGGCCTCTTATTGAAGCACCGACTGTTTCAACTCGTGACCACGAGGATCGCTGCTATAGAGTGATGCAGGCTGTGTGAGAGAGGCGGAAACAAATTTCAAAAGTAACCAAAACCCAAACATAACGCTGATTCACGCGACCACACGCGACTAGCTCTAGTTGTAAACTTGTAAAAACGGTGATATAGAAAAATGACTAAGTGGTGTATCGTGCCAACGTGTAAAACAGGCTCTCGGAGTGAAAAATCGAAACGCTCAGTGTTTCGGGTGCCGAGAGACTTGGCGCAATTAAAAAAATGCGAGGCCGCGATACTGGGAGTTGGGAAATTAGAGTCGAGACACGTTGTGTACGAAAATAATTTCGAACCGAAATATATTCATCGAGAATAGGCGAAACAGGCGTTAGAGCCGGGAACCTGAAAAAAAGATGAAAAATTATTGGGATCATTACAATAAATACTTTCCAGGCTGGAAAACATAAAACAAAGTTAGTGAATTATTTTCATTTATCCTACTCGAGGTCCTTCGCATAAAGGTCGGAAAAGAGGTGTTTTTGTAAATTTACCAACGCAAACCGTTTCGGAAACTGTAAAGTAGAGATTATTGAAAGTGTTTCTTGGGACATGCATAAAAATGTTCGTAGAGGAAATAAAGAATTGCAAAAGAAGCACTGTTTCTTAAGTATTTGTTTCATTTTCAAGAAACACATCCTGCAAGTGTTTCGGTCTGGATTCCACTTCGGTCTGGAATAGTTGTCACCTATTTTCCGGTTAATTAAAACAACGCGTAAAGCCTATTCTTTTTATAAAAGCTAAAACATGTTTTTAAAAAACCGAGCGCACAAGGATCGAACCCCTGAAAGCAGCGTTACGAAGCTTGCACCGAACCCCTCGACCAACACGAGCTCACATTGACACCTATATAAAAACCATTCATATTCATTGTACCCACTTGGATAACATGCATTTTTGACATTGAATATCATAATTTGCCTACACCAGCCAATTGTACAGCTAGGTTAGGTTCCTATGAGTGAACAATCGATTTCCATCTCTCTCGCACAGCCTGCATCACTCTATTGCAGCGACACTCGTGGTCACTAGGCGAAACGGCCGGTGCTTCAATCCGAGGACATACCCTCACCACCAGAGTTTCAAGACCTGCATGTAAGACCGTGCCCCTGACACTGCGTCCTATCCCTATGGTAATAAATTACTCGCGTGTTTCCCAGGATGTTTGATTGCGCTACAGCCCACTTCGTGGCGCTAGTAGTCATCTGCTCGTTTTCTTTTACGCATGCGCGTTCCATGCTCGATGTAATAATAACATTTTCCGAGTATTTGGAGTTTTACGCGTTTTACGGTTGTGTTGTGACTTGTGACTTGTGAGGACAATACAATTTTCAGAACATTTTAAATGTCAAAAAATCAATCTGCGATCTGCGAAGTGCATTTTTTGTTTACCATGACATACCTTCTGTATTGCGTGTAGGTTATAATTATAAAACGACGAAGAGCGGCAATTGGTTTGAGATAAATCATGCCGACATGCATCGTCCCTGGCTGTACCTCAGGGTGCCCAAAAAATCAAAGCCAGAAAAGGTGAATTTTCTCACAATTCCCAAGAACCCGAGAAGTGAGAATTTGTGGAAAATGGCTGTGCGGCGAAAGAGAAGCCGTGTAAAAAGTGGAAGAGCAGTTTGCGAGAAGCATTTCCAGAAAACTGAAATAATTTGGGAACGCCACTTCCTAAGTCTCGATGGAGAAGTGCTTGGAATAGTGAGTTCGATCTTTTCTTTGTTGTCGTAACTCGAATTTTTATTTTTTTCTTATCACATTCGAATTATGACAAAAATTTCAGGGGAAATACAAAATCCCTCACTTACAACAAGGAAGTGTCCCATCGCTATTTCCGTGGACCAAGACCAAACAGCTACAGTCAGAAAATGTGTTGACAAAAAACAAAACGAGAGGAAAAAAATTCTAAATTTTGTACCACGTAAAAAACATTCAAGATTCATTTATGTATTATAAAGAAAAAAACCGTTTTTTTCTTCAATTAAAATGTATATTAAATGTTGATATTTTGAATTTGAAAATTATTTAAGGGAAATAAATATATTTTTTCTCATATTTACACGTATAGATTTATTTCTTGAAATGTCCATGCTTGTTTAGAAACTGACACGCATGCATACACTTACTTCCCGGTCTCTAACTATCAAAAAAACAAATACATTTATAGTTACATAATTTTTAACGATTGATATAATCATTTATAATAATGATTATAATAAACATTTTCTCCGTTGTTTGGTGGCTTCGGCTGGTTCACAGTTTATATGGCGTATATATAGTTACCGAGCAGGTGACTACTAGCGCCATACGTGGCAGCGATTGAAAATAAAACGACGGACATTACGCGAGCCATGTACGACTGATGGCGACAGGGGGCTGCTGATAATTCACCTATGCAATTATCTGCCTATTTGAATCGAGCCTGACCAATTCTCGAGAAATATTATTGTCATCAAAATGTTTTTCACACACAACATATGTCCGTTTCAGCTTAACAATTCCCGGAATAGCCTCTTCCCACTTTTTCCACATCACTGTCTCTTTTGGTACGTGAAACATCGAGCATTTCGCTTCAGTTTTGCTGCCGGATTGACAATTCCGTACGGCGCACCACTTCACCATTTTAAAAGAATATGCTTTCTATTTGTCGAAAACGTACTGTGTCTAAAAGAAAAAAACGTCGTTTGGCAAAGTTTCGACGGGATCTGAAAAGCCGTTTCAGAGATTTTTGGGTATCTATAATTGTTCTGCCATACTGACCGCGATGAAGTTGTCATTCCGTCTTAAGATAACTACTGGGTGGACATTTGGCACCCTTCAGCCGACTTTTGGACAACTTTTTGATAATAGCTACTTGGGTATCAACGGTCTTATTAACTTCTCTTAAGAGAAGTTCTATTACGGCAAACTGTATCCATTTTTAGTTGTTGTAAATTTCAAACTTTTCGTTTCAAATCGTATCATTTCAGCGATTTTCAACAATTCTCACTTTTTTTTTGGTTCATATTCTGCATGAGTGTTAATGAAAGAAAAAATGTTGTTCGTTTTTTTTTTCACATTAATCCCGCCGACCGATCCTTCACGCCATCTGACAACATTCGTCGCAGCCTGTTGAGAAGATCGTGCCATACCGCCGCGATTTTTCAAGATTAATAAAAAACAAATCAATTAAAATACTATGTAACAGGCAACAGTAGTAGTAAAACATACCCTAAGTCTAAAAAATGGCGAACAAATATTTGGTTTGGAAAAAAGATGAGTCAGCAATTTCGTCTCCACCTAAAAGTATTTGCCCTCTAAACAAAGGGTATATACGTTATAGTTTATCCATCAACCTATAAGTAAATAAGATCAAGCTGTTTGAATATTTCATTAAAATTTATTCAGATACAATTTTAGATCATTGGCGAAGAAGCACCGTACGACGTTACAAATATTTTAACACACATCCATGTTTTTTTTCAATGTGGATGCATTAAGGCTGCCAACATCACCAGACTCGAGCTGCTTAAGTAGTCGGAAGAGTGCAGCTGCCTCTCGGATGCGACTGAACTCGATACAAAAAGCTTGTACTTCTATGAACAGTTCTTGGACATTTATTATTTTATTTCTTATCAGAGATTGAAGAAACACGCACACCAAGCGTACAAGTCGATTCTGCATGTACCGATCTTTGATAGTCTCGCACGTGGAAATGCAGTTGCTAATATACAGGTGCACAAATTCAGTTGGCAAATCAACAGTAGTGGTCAGACGGTTGACTACTTCCATCGAATGTAGAGACATTTCCATGTTCACCAAAACGCTGAAGTATTCTGTGATTTGACTAGATTGCATCAGCTTCAAAAGAACTTCGATCGCAATTAAGGGGTTGTTCTCGACCAGATCCGGCAATTTTCCCGGCGTCAGACCAATATGATAAACGAGCTTTGGTTCCTTGTCTAGTTCCGTAACCAAATGCTGTTGCTGCTGTAGCGTCAGTACGCTCTTGAACGCTTTTCCCATAAGTCTACGAGCTTCCGCGCCGGCACAGTTTGAGACGCACATACTTGTGTCGTACTCCGGCAAAAATAGCATGGGGTTAACAACGTTCATCCACATGTACGCAGTCTCAAAATGATAGAGTGGCGGAGCTAGTCGTAGAAACTCGGGCCGATAACTTTCCCAGCAAATCGGTGGATTTCCGATGCACAAATCCTCGATGATACTTTGACTGATTTTTCCATTCGTCTCGTTGTTATTAGCAACATCCGTATCGGATAGGATTATCGGATAGCCACATTTGCTGACTGACATTAGTTCGGAATGATGTTCAACCAAATTTAGTTGTAAACTGGATAAAGCCGCACTGCTTATCGGCGAAACATAAACTTCGTCCATTATTTCCCTGGGTGTGCGTTTCGTTATCTCTTTTCCGTCGCATACGACGAGCTTGGCGAGAAAACTCTTCTCGCAGCCAGAAAGCGTTAGCATATCTCCATTGAAGTTGGAAGCCAATCCATTATTGTCTTTTTTATTCTCCGATCGGAAAATCTGTATGACAATGCTGATGAATGGCGTCAGTCCGATGGCTCGGCCTCTGTAGAGGTCGTACAGAAGGTATATTGCAATTATGCGCTGTACATGATTGGGCAGTAGGTCAATATTCTGCAGTAGAAGCAACAAGGTGACTCCAACTTTAAAGCGGTTTTCTACGATAAAACTCTGATGGAGCCGACTTGAAAGGCTCTCCAACTGCACGTCGATGTTGCCCTCGTCGAGGATTTCCAAAAGTTTCGCTAGATCCTTCGGTATCAGCGACATGGTCGTTTCGTAGCAAGAAGCATGCGAGAGACTAAATGTATCACGTCCTGTCCACTCGCCATAAATGTTCCTGAAATAAACGACGTATCATTATGATGGATGTTTCAGTGAATTGGTGAAATTTATCTTTTAGATTGAAGCGCAATTACCGCAATCACAGTTAGAACTTTCTTGCAGAGCTTTGAGACTGTGCACGAAGCTGAATCGTCAATTATTAGTGATGAGGAACGGTTCCAGTTGGTCTTGCAATACTTCAGGTTAGTTTCGTCCAAAATGTCTGTTTACATTTTCATAATCACAACCTTGATCGCAACCGCGAACTCTGAGAGAGTGCGGTTAGTGGACGAATTGTCTGTCGGAACAGCGAAGCTTTGCTTGGAGCTGCTTGTCATGTGGCTCGTACGTCGCTAGATGGCAGTACTTCGACAATCGTCCGCCATCTTATAACTTTCATCCTTACCGACTAGTAACATGTCGACCGTGAAACTGTGGATTTTAGTAGTTAGTGTTTTCACGGCGTGCGTCGCCAGTGCATTACCGCACCGAAGTGAACTAAGCGACAAGAACACAACTGACGTCATGTGTCGTCGATGATTCCCGCTCGTTGTCCGTGTTGGCATAAAGCGTGTTCGGGCTAACCAATTTTGCGAATTGTGTTAGATGTAAAAAAAAAAAAATTGTTTCTCGGTATAAAATATATTTAGTGATCTGCGGCGAAAACAATCAATCATAAGTAAGAAAAATAGTACTTACATTCATAAAAAGAATGGTTTCGTTTTATCGTACCATTATCGTACCGAGTGAAATAAAAATGATCACAAACGCGAGATATGGAGCAAGTGTCCCGTATACGAGACAAAACGTGCAATATATGGATTTTTTCATATATTGCACGTTTGTCTCGTGTCTCGAAAATAAACAGAATGCTTATTTTCGAGGCGTGAAAATGGGAAATGAGTGGGTGAAATTATCGCTCCATATGACATAGCAAAGGGTGCTTTCTGCATATCGTACGGCACTGGTTTGTTGCTGACTTTACTTCGGTGCGGTAGGAGAGCAGCGCCGCCCTTCTCGTCCTCGCTTTTGCGGACGTTTCGACGACACGGCGTTCGTACTCCTTACCTCTAGTCTTCCTAAATAAAGGCAACAGGGATGGCGCTGCGATCGCGCTTCACTCGACACAGGCCAAACGCGAGTTTGACACGTTACTAGAGCGAACGAAAAGACTGCGAAAAAAATGCGAAATTGAGAGCGGTCAATAACTCGATGGTCATTATATTCTTAATAAATAAGTATTGTTAACTTTTAAAAGTTCAATCTTCATTTAATATAATTGCCAATATTCCTTCACATGTTCCTACAAGTTTTCAAAGTTCTTCACCTTTCGCGTTTACCCCACCATGTTTGATATCTCATTCATAAGTATGCTAGCATAGAGTGCGGAGCCTTCTTATTACTATGCTATAGCATAGTAGTGAGATGAACGAGGCCAGGAATATACAGCGTGTAACGCGAGGGGTGGAGCAGAGGACGCATAAGGATGGGGAACCTCAATACCTATCGATTGAACCCCCATGTAAGTTATGCGATTTTCAGTGGTCTAAAAGTTATGTTGGTTTTTGTGATTTTTTTGTAAGATACTAATTGTATACGACAGTTCGTAAATTAAATTAAACTATTAAGCGTACGGCCGTGATTTTTTTCTTTACGGAGTATAATAATGCTCCTGACGTACTAAAATACTACTTTCACACAGAAGCCGAAAAGTTTTTAAATAAAAAATTAATCCCGTAAATATTTTTGCCAATCTAATTTTTCTACCAACTCTCAAAGGTTCTAGGATAAAAACGTCACATAGCGTTGTTTTCTACAACTTATATATTTGAAATTTAACTGTAAACTATACCCACACAAACATTGTCATATAAAGTATTATTATATTATTATTAGAGTATTTTCCACATGAAAATTACGAAATCAATATTCAAAGTGACGTCAAATTCGCGTTCGGTCTGTTGTCGAGTGAAGCTAGTACCGCAACCCAGGTAGCAGCTTCAAAATAGTTGTCTATTAGTCGTCCAAATGGGTACCAAATGTCCGCTTGGAAGTTACCTATAAGTTATCATGTGTCCAACAGTTATCTTTTTGGATGGTTATTGACTTTGAGATAACTTCCGGGCGGATATCTGGCACCCTTTTCGCCGACTTTTGGACAACTTTTTGAAAATTGCTTCTTGGGAACCCTTCGCGCGATTGTAGCGCCATCCCTGTTGCCTTCAATTTCGGGCATCACTTGAAATGCCGAGTTAAGGTTCCTGTATCTAGTCTCCATGCCTGTATGTAAGACCGTGGGCCACGGTCTTACATACAGGCATCCGAGGTAATGTCGAAATAGGGTACCTCGGATAAGTGAAATCTCGGATAATACGGAAAACAGTAGCAATATAGGACTATTCTACGCATAGGCATAGCAGATTCTTCCGTTTTATCTAAGATACTGCACCAGCAAATACGATAATATACACACAATTTTCGAACAATTTGAGAATAGTTAAAATCGAATTTTCGAGTCAAACCAGCCTTGATGTTGACAAGAGGACACAGATATATTATCTTTAAAAAATTGAAGCAAGCAATATCGGTTCTACTGTATATGGTTATTACGGCGTTTTTCTCAAATTGAAAAATAACTACTGGACAATTTATTAAATTTCTTGCCTGAATGAGTAATTGCAACTTCTTTCGTGTGTTTTTCTTTTTATATTCATTTAAATATGTTATCGTCAGAATAATCGCGTTACCGATTCGCTGATTGCGAGTTACAATACAAATAGATCACAAAGCATTGTCCTTTGACTAGGAATAATTTACCATTATATTGACCTGAGTAAAAAATGTATTCAAGAGTCAACTAAATATTATCTAAGACGTTTTCCACCGTTCGTTGTACGAGAAAACAATACAGGGCCATTTTTTTAATTCCTTACGGCAATGAGTAATTTCAATTTCTTGTGTATGATTATCTTTTAATTTTTATTTAACCCTATAGCTCAGGCGCACGCAATTACAACGCATTCCCCTATCCCTCCCCTCTACGCTGCCTTTACGCTGTAGCGCACACCTGATTGGCTATTTATTTTAATTCATAATTAATTATTTATGCGTCTGATCAAAAAGTGACTGAGGACTTTTCGTCTTAGAATTTTTTTTCCTACCAGATGCTAGAAGGGCGTACGTTACTTCTGGGACACCCTGTATAACCTTAATACAGCAAGCAACGGAGTAAATAAAAAATGTTTACGAGGATCGATTTGTATGGATACATATTTTCATTTAACGGGAATACCTGCAAAGAAACCAAAATCAACGTGATACCATGTGTATATGTTTAAATGTTTGTGTATATTAAGACGGAATGACACGTCATCGCGGTCGGTATGGTTGACCAATTGTAGATACCCAAAAATCTCTGGAACGGCTCTTCAGATCCCGTCGAAACTTTGCCAAACGCCGTCAAATAGATAGACGAACAGCTGTCTGCCCCTCAAATTTTCTGAATGCGGGAAAAAATATGTAGATTCGCTTATGATAAGTCAATCTACTTTTTTTTTCTTAAATTCATAAAATTTAAGGGGCAGACAGCTGTTCGTCTATCTATTTGACGTCGTTTGGTAAAGTTTCGACGGGATCTAAAGAGCCGTTTCAGAGATTTTTGGGTATCTACAATTGTTCTATCATACCGACCGCGATGAGGTGTCATTCCGTCTTAATACTTACCTACCTGTAACGACTGTAACTGTGCGATTCCTTGGTTTTTACACCACGATAATGCACCATCCCATACTGCACTCGTAATTCGTGATCATTTCGCCAAAAACTCAACCCATATCGTTCCGCAACCACCGTATTCACCTGATCTGGCGCCGTGCGACTTCTGGCTGTTCAGCAAGCTCAAAAGATCGCGCCGGGGACACCGTTTTGATACGATAGAGGAGATTCAAGCCGCAGCGAAGACGGAACTGAAGGCCATCCCGGAAAGTGACTACAATCAGTGTTTCGAAGATTGGAAAATCCGTTGGCATAAGTGCATTGCATCGGGAGGGGATTACTTTGAAGGGGATGAAATTGATTTGGAAAAATAAATAAAGAATTTTCGAAATAAATACAATGTCACCTTATTTTTTGGACACAGTAGTATATGCTCATAACGCTCGCTTGGATTTAGAAAGTTTACGGTTTGATTACTATTATATTTTTTAAATTGTAGTAATCGAAAATGACAGGACTAACACCTTTTCCTGACCGTTTTAAAAGTGTTTCGAACTCATAATAAATATCCGCGTAACGAACATAAAGGTGGGACAGAGATAGAAGCATGGCCGACTAGTGCTGTCTCTGTCTGACCCCCCCTGCCCCGGCCAAGCTGCAACGGCTATTCTGATCGCAACGAACCTAGTGGCGACTAGTGAACTACCAACGTCTCTTCAATAAGCTACCTACCCCTTCCATTGAAGTTTTCAGACCTGTATGTAAAGACCGCGGTGTTGCCCCTCTGGCGTCAGTCACTATATTTCGGTACAACTTATTCTTGCTGTTTCTTATTGTTCCTGATCAACCGTGATACGTATTATCCGAATTTCGACTTTCTACGGTTGAATTAACAATACATTGTTAAATTATTGTCAGTTACTGTTTCAAGATTATAACGCACCAGGTAGACGTAACGATAAAAGGTGTAGCATAAGTTGTTTCCGTTCGCAACTGGCGGTCGAATGCTGAAATAGGTAAGAAGTGAAATGATTTTGTAGACGTAATCGATGGCGAAAAACCGGTTTTCCAAAGTGATTTTATTATTGTTATGCATTCCATCTATTATACAGGTATAACATTGAGCATCGGTTCCAGTAAATATACTTCTCGACAATGTTATCAATGGAGCGAATACCGGATCAACTAGGCTACTTGGTTCTAACAGAAGACGGTGCAGTATTGACGGTGAAAGATGCACCCATATTTACCTTGCATATTTACAAAACCATTCGTTACAAAAAGTTTGTTATTCAAAAAACAAGATATCAACCTTTTTCAATAAAATTCCATATTTGCTGAAAGCCGCAACCTGTATTAGAAGGTCCAAAAAAGCGTTTTTTGCGGGGATGTTGTTATTGAGGTATCTTTTCATGTTTAAATGTCTGCGGATTTATCAGCCTGTTCTACGTGCATCTTGCCAGTGCAGTCCCCAATGATTGAAACAAAAGAACCAATCAAATGTTCAATTGTCATATATTTTTTTCAACCACCGCGAGACAATCTCTTCTCGCTGAGCCAGTTAGAGCTATTTAGATTACAATGGACGAATTCTTTACGGGATCAAGGCGGGTATTGCAAAATACCTCAATATTTTTTTAAATTTCACTTGACCTATTGCTGCCTCCATGTCAGTGAAAAATTGAAGGGTGGTTTTCATCCGTTGATTGCGAGCTACCGCAGAGATGAAAAAATATGTATGGTACGATAATTATCTGACGAACCCTTGGTTCCGTGAAAGTGAGAATTCACAGTATCGTTATAAAATTATTGTTTTTCATAGCGAATTTGTGCCAAAATCAAGCACACAACATATTAGGCTGTGCAATCATGGTAACGTAGTAGGCGGCACGAATGGTACCTATCTTATCCGTATTCGGTAATTATGCCCGGGAACCTCAAACTACTTGGCCGGGATAAATAACAACGAATATTATTTGTTGTTATTCTCTTAATTAGTAATAATTACTTATTATTGATTTAATAACTATGTTCAATAATTATGATTTTCTAGATATTTCTTGGCAAAGACAAAATAAAGCGGTCTTTTTTTCCGTAGGCCACCCATCGTTGAATCTTTTTTTATATTGGCATCTCACACTGTTCCTATTTATCTCCCAGTTTCTTGTGTCAAGTACCGTATTGCAGATAATTTTGTTGCAATTTGGAGTGCTTTGCTGTTCCTCTTGCTTAAACAACATGTAATTTTATTGTTTTTAAGGGGTTACCTGGGTTTTGAACCTGAAAAAGCATCTTTTATCTATTAAAAAAAAAAATAATATATAAATTATTTTATTCGCAATGTTAAGCACGTAAAAGAGCAACATTGAAACAATATTTTTTTTTAATTTCATCAAAAAATTTGGAATATTCAGCCGATGGGACGTGGTTTTGAAGGCCCCTTAAAAAAAGTGCTCTCGTGGTGGTCAGAATAACTCATGATAGCTTTATCTGAAATTAAAAAACCAAATTTCTTTTGTTAGTAGATACGTATAGCTCGTGATTGAACGAAGGATAAAAAAAATTGAAATTTGAATTTTTTCGCAGCGTTGTATGCAAAATAGTTCAATTTACGCTACCTTCGTTCAATCACTAGTCAATGCTATTTCGAAGAAATGTGCAAAAATTCAATAAGATTGGTGCATTCGTTTTTGAGAATCGTGTCCACTGACTTCAAAAACAGTGTTTTGAGGAAAATGAGATTACCTGCGTCTCTCCCGGCCGGTCTTTCCCAACGGGAGGAGCTCTCTCTCTCTCTCTCTCTCTCTCTCTCTCCTAGACTTTTACTCCGATTGACTTAAAACTTTGGGAGAATATTCTAGACATGTTGTACAAATAGATAATAAAAAAAATTTAATGGATTTTTTTAAATTTTCTCATCCACGTAACTTCTTAATTAGTTGTATCCTTTCTGGGCTTGTACTTATTTCATAGACCAGCAATTTTTTTTGAAGTTTTTCCTTTTTCAATTCCGGTCTTTCCGTCTATTATCGTTGCACGGTCTGAACTCACTCGCAGCTAATCCTCGCATACTCGCATCTAGAAAAACCACAAAAACGTTCAACAATTCCGTTTTCTCGGTGCTTTTTTACAGTTCTCTTCTTGTATGACGATTTTTTGTCTTGCTGCACTTTTCCTTAACCGTTTTCCACCCACACTACGGTCTACACGCGATACAACGAAACGTTCGCTTACTTCTTATGTTCAGTCTATATTTTAAACAATACGCATAATTTGAGAAGAACTATATTAGAATAGTATATTACGATACGTGTGACTTAAGTAGTCTATTATTGCACGGCGTGACGTTAGCGCCCGAGCGCAGCGAGGGTGCTAAACGCCGTGCATTAATAGACAACTTTAGTCACGAGTATCGTATACTATTTTATAGCAGAGTGTGACCTAAACCCGCACTTTACGCCCGCTTTTCCGTGACCTAAGTAGCCCTTTTTTACACCGTACGAAAATCGATCGCCGAACTTCACAGATACATAAAAAACCAGATAAAATACTTTTAGTGTCATTTGAAGCTTGAAAATTCATCACGAACAAATGGCGAGACAGGGATAGATTAGCGGTTCTCCTTAAAACACTTTCATGTTGCAGAAAAAATTACAGCGTAATCAAGACGAAGCGCTGACCCATAGTTTGTTGTACGGAAATTACGGCCCTAGCGGCAATCTAACATTCAATAATTGCAATGTCACGCGACATGCACGACTGAGACGGTGCAAACCAACAAAAGCGGTTAAAAAAAATCGTTACAGTTTGTTAAGTTGGTGTTTTAATTATATAAGTTGGAAAAATTGAAGTCATTCCCCTTGTTTCACCTACTTTTGTATACATTATTTGATAAACGTACATGGATTATCGAAATTATTATTTGAGAGAGAAACGTTGAGATTATATGATATTTTAACGCAACTTAAAAAATAATCATTTCATCCCACGGGGGGCTGCCCCCCCCCCGAACCCCCTCCGCCCCTCCTCTACCCCTCTCCCCGCCAGCCCCGCGTCCGGGGCGGGTTTACGTCACTTGTGCTATGAATATGTTTACGCGATAAGATATTTATAATCTTGAAACACAGATAATTATTCCACTATCAAATATGTAAAACATCAATCTGATTCTCTAAAATTCTTATGATTACAGTCTGGGGGTGAGCTGGAAAACGATGAAAGAATCGCCAATGTCGTCGCCGATTTAATAACTTTGACTGATAAAATTGATCGCAAAGCATTTCGACCTAGCGAAGACTTCCAGAAGATATCTATTACTTATTCGGATCACTGTTTCATCATATGCTTATCGAATAAGAAAATACATGTGCTGAAAAGACGATTATGTTCATTTTCCGATGGGACACTTCTTGATAAGCAGCCAGTGCTCAATACTTAATTCATGAATCGATAAAGATGAATACTAAAGAAAATATTATGAAGACATCAGTAAAAAGCGAGTCGCGTCAATGTAAACACTATTCCAATAGATGAAAAGTACGAAGTAAGCTTTAAGGAAGTGCCGGCATACGAAATTAGGATAACTATGGTTTGCTACATTGTTAGTCCGTAAATTTGGATTATGAACTAAATGCAGAAAGAAGTAGATGCTTCTAACTTCATCGGCTTGAAAATGGAGTGCGTTTCATACGATGTGAATAGATTATCGGCAAGCGCCCGGGCGGCTAACGTAAAGTGCAATTGCGGTCTTCTGGCGAACTGTTGAACCAATGGAATACCTACTCGATGTTACGGTCAACTGGTTAGGTTACTCGAAACAAACTACGGCTGAATGTACCAGCCGCTACTATATGGATTTATGGATGTCCTTATAAGTTATATGTATCCAATAAATGATATGAAGTGGTCACTACTGAAGCAATCTAGATCGCAATTTTCATAACGGTACACCTATTCTTCCTTATCGATACAACCAACGAAGTCGGACTTGCATAGAAGTAGGATTGCAACGAAATCGGAATTGCATAGTTATTGAGGATTTTGTGTTCCGATTTTCACTTCGATACTCGAGCTGCTCGAGATAATTCGGTATTACCGTACACCGATAATACCACATACATTAATGACGCGTCAGAAAAGTAGCATATATGGAATCGGTAAAACTGGAGACGGAAAGGCTTGCCTATTTACAGGGATGCCAGTGACATCGAGACGCGATAACGGCCGTTTGATAAAAAAAAAATAACGGCCGTTAGATTTTAAAAAAAACCGCCCATAAGAAGTCTGCTTCTACAAGTGTAACGCTCTTGGTACAACCGAAACCGTGCGTCTAAACTATATAGACGGAGAGCTGACAACCAAAATAGGTGCCCGATTTTTAAATCGATTAAACCCACTTCATCAGTCTGCCTTAGCGTCATTGTTAATTGATTCGGGTGCCTGGCAGCTTTTCATTAGTGGGTGTGGCGACGGTACGGCCGTAAAGGGGTTAAAAAATCAATCGAAGGTGTCTCATTTATAGAGCGCTCGTTTTTGGTGTCATAGTCGCTAATTATACTTTAAATTCAATATTAATATTGTCAGGCTTTTTGGTTGGTGACAAAGTACTGCCAGGTAACATTGAAGGTGCCAAAAAACTGCCAAAGGTGTCTCATTTATAGAGGGCTGGGACAACAATTATTTGTTAGATTCAACCCTCAGGATCGGGTGTGCAAAATGACTGGCAAAAATATTGAGCCGAACATCCCGCCAGGCACCGACAAAGAGCGCGCATTTCTCGCTCTTTGACGGTGCCTGAAATTTAAAGCATAATTAACTAGTACCTCGCTAAAAACCAACGCTCTTTAAATGAGACACCTTCAATTGATTTTTTAACCCCTTCACGGCCGTACCATCCCCACAACCACTAAGGAAAAGCTGCCAGGCACCCGAATCAATTTACATTCTAAGGCAGACTGTTGAAGTGGGTTTAATCGATCTATAAATCGGACACCTATTTTGGTCGTCAGCTCTAAGACTAATATAACAACCGGAACCCAGTTTCTGCTGTTTTCGCAACCTCTTAATACCAGGTTTCGGGTATATAGGAGGACTTACAACTTTGATGTGGATTTTGAACGTTATCTTACAGATCGTGGAGATATGTGAAATGCCCTGATTAAGGCACCTGATGCTTACAAATGTAAGCAACATCAAAACTCCCACACCCGAAATGGAAACACTATGAGAAGCTCGTTATCTGCACGAATGGTCATGAGAAATTCGTCTCGAGGCGGTAGGCTTCATCTGGTATTGGCTGCACCATGAAACTATTTCCAGATAAAATGCCTTCTACACGCATGGCTTTTGTAGTTTCCCAAACTAATCATGAAATGCATTGGCAGCGCGATGCCAATGATATCCTGATAACGATGTAATATTCTAATTATGCACATAGTACTCGATGCTGAAAAGCTCATGTATGGTATTTACATCAGTTTTTCCTCCAACGCACTTTACATCGACGTATACGACGGCTGCAAGTCGCTTTTTATTATTGAAGTTCTTGAAAGCCCGCTTGTTATCTACTTCGCTCCGAGGCCGAAAGGTGTAATACTAAAAAATGGAAGAATTTTACGGCGAAATTGCCGCTATTTTTTATTTGAAAAAAACTTGAAATATTATGTTACAACCGCGTCGTCAATATTTTTCAAATCCAGCTGAAAACTATCATATTCGATTTGGGCCTAAAGTGGCAGTGTTACTCCTTGAGGCAAGTCAATTCTTAAATTCATCGTTATACTCGCGAATATCGTTACATAGGATGAGTTCCATTGCGAACGGATTATGGGTGGCTCGCCAAAGCTCTAGTTCTGACTCAAAGTTACGAAAAGACACGAATAGATTCATCATAAATTAGGCAACGAAAAAACTTTCACAAGATGGTCATATATTATACATTGCCTCGAGACGGATTCCTTTGGTCGCCAACCAAAGACTGACTGATTTCTTTGGGCTTCGCTGCGCATTAGCTGGGCTTATGGTTCCAAAAAGTTCCAAAATGTTTGTGTTGTATTATGCTGACTTAACAGCGCAAGCTTTCAAAGTCGACTCAAGAAGTGCTCTGCTTGTCAAAGATGGTGGGCTTGACACGGTTTGACGATTTCTCATACATCGATACTTTAGTTGCTATGTGCGTTTAGTTGATATTAATTCATTCATTTTGCGGCACAATAGTATATTTATTGGAAAAAATCGCGCTATTCAATTTCATAACTTTGGAATATTATTGTTGGCTGTATGCACAGTAAAAATACTGAATGACAAGTTAATTCTTGCG
Source organism: Ophion ellenae (assembly GCA_963210295.1). Classification (NCBI taxonomy): domain Eukaryota; kingdom Metazoa; phylum Arthropoda; class Insecta; order Hymenoptera; family Ichneumonidae; genus Ophion; species Ophion ellenae. Next base: position 132,578 of record OY723388.1, read on the forward strand.
GACAATCATTTATTGCAAAGCTACAAAAAAATATTAAATCGATCGTTATCGTAAAAAGTCGTTTATGCAACCTCATCGTTGCTAGTTGTATTCTTAAAATTTGAAACAGATTCCCCCGACTGTAGCTTTCTTGCCCACTGCATGTCGTCCAAGTGATGAAATTTGGCTCTTGAACAAAAGATTAAAATTAAAACATTTTTAATCATCGAATACAAAGTATTCAGAATTACACTCACAGAAATTGGTAATTCAAACTACAGGGATAAAGAATTAATAGGCCTGAAATTTCACCAGTGAAAACTTAAAAAACTTCATAGAAATACGTGTTTATGTTCAATATAAAAAATTATAAATCGGAGAGGAATCTTTCAAAAATATATTTACTCATAGCAAACGGGAAAACATTAGTATAAAAGTGTGAAGGCAATTTGACAGTAACGATTGTGATTTTTCTATACACTGTTTGCGTGGGACTTCCAAAAAAAGGATCACAAGTCAGAGGTAATAATTCAACAACGGGCCGCATAGTTATATATGAGGTATTCCAGCTGAACTCAACCACTTTTGCATCTTATATTTTATGATTTGGCTCAAATTTTTTTCTGTTGTACCTATTCAAAGAACTTCACTTGATTTTTTGCGAATTTTTTTACCCATACATTTACGAGATATGATTTTATTTCGAAATTCGAAAAAAATCGATGTCTTTTATTTCAAACGCCCCTAACTTTGCGAAAAATGGACCAAATAAAGTTTTTTTTTCAAAATGTTTGTTTTTGAGTGTACTTTTTGATAAAAAATATTAAAAATTTGACGATATTCATCTTCTATATCGTTTTACCGCTTAAAGCAAAAAAACGTTTTTTTTTCAAAAGGTAGGGCACGTTTGATTGGTTTCAAAAAATTTTCTAGGAAACTTTAATTATATTAACTATTTTTAAGACTAGTTTCATCGTGGGGATATTTTCCCTTCTATGTTATTCATAATTAAAAATGATCTTTATTTTAGTATCAGTAAAAAAGCGTTGATTTCAAAAGGTCAGAGTTATATTTGTTACATTGATGCTTGTTTTCCGTAATTGGATACACAATGGTAAATTTATCCTTATGTTTCTGTCCTGCACATTCGAAAAATCTTTGAAATTTACGTTTCAGTCCAGTTTCGCATTCCCTCAAATATAACGATCTGTCACCTTATGTATTGAACTTCCATCAGATTTATATTGTACCGTCAACATCACTGGAACGGGTGAGATGGAGTCAGCTGGTGGTACTGCCTGGAAAGATCGTTGTTGCAATCCTTTACTTATAAAGGACCATTAAACAAAAAAAAGTCTTACGACCACCGTCCGAAAGTGCTAAAAAAATACGGATTAACTCAGGAACATAAGTTATGCTCGAGTTGTAGACGTCAAATTTTCTACATCATTACCAAAGTGTTGAGTGAAGAGCCTTTTCCGGATGAAAATATTGCTCGTATTGATAGTGACGAAAGCGACATCATAAAATTTTTTGAAACAAATTAAACGTGCCCTACCTTTTGAAAAAAAACGATATAGAAGATGAATATCATCAAATTTTTAATATTTTTTATCAAAAAGTACACTCAAAAACAAACATTTGGAAAAAAAACTTGATTTGGTCTATTTTTCGCAAAGTTATGGGCATTTGAAATAAAAGACATCGATTTTTTTAGAATTTCGAAAAAAAAAATCATATCGTAAATATATGGGTAAAAAAATTCGCAAAAAATCAAGTGAAGTTTTTTGAATAGGTACAACAACAGAAAAAAATTTCAGCCAAATCATAAAATATAAGATGCAAAAGTGGTTGAGTTCAGCTGGAATACCTCATATATATACCGCTTTAGACTCGGAGCCATGGGATCGCTTGAACGCGTGTCGTTTTCTGTACTATTCTTTTTATTTATTCATTAATTCCTATTGAACTTACATAATGTTTCCATGTGAAGTTTACTAAATCTGCGGTAATTTATTAATGCTTATCATCATGAAAGAGTCTGCATAAGTTTGAAATTTTTTTAAACACGATTCTATAGTCTATGGTCTTGACTTCAATTTGCAACAAGTCTTGTTGCAAATTGCAAACTACAAATTACAAATTACATTTTTTGCAAATTTGCAAAAAAAATCCTGAAGTGACTAAGTTATGACGATTTTTGCGAAAGATCAGATCGTTCATTGCGCTACAGCGCACCGTCCCACTGCGATACAGTATACATGATGTGGTATTGAATCCAATGATACGACGAATGATAAAATGTTGCACCTGCTCACTCTCCCAAATAGATGCAGAGGTTTCTCGGCTAGTTTATTCAGTTACTCGTAGTTGATGCTACAGTACAGATCGTCGTATAAAATGTATTGGAACGCAGTTTGTGCACAGACGTTTCAGAAATCGTGCTAGACTTCCTGGCATCAACAAAAAAAGAAAGCAGCTTCCACTTAAACGTTTGGCATCAGAGAGTGATGATCATGACACAAGGACAACCGCGAAAACAAGTGACTTCGATGTACAAGTAGATGCGTCGTTCAGCCATCGTATCTTGAACTCTTTCGCGGTTTTCTCTGTTATGAGTGAAATGGTGAAATGTCAAACATGAAATGGAGAGGTGAAATTCACCGAAATAAACATTGCTGACTTGGGCATTCAATTAGTAATTTCGTGTAACAAGTGTAAGAATAGAGTAATGGTGGCGTGGCCCAAAATTGGCCAAGCTTATGATCTAAACTAACGAATTCAAATGACGATTGTAATACGATTGTCATGGACCTGCCGCGACCATGATTGGTAAATCACGCGGCAGGTCGAGAAGCCAGGGGTAGGACACCCCGCGACAGCAGCGCCTTGGACACTTAGCGTGCCTAGCCCCACCACAGAAATTCATCTTCGTTTCAAGACCTGTATGTAAGACCGTGGTCTAACCGCAAGTTCAAAATAAATAGTAAGCTCGTCGATAAGCTTTCCAGTAAACTTTGTACTTGATCCTTTGTACTTAACATGGCAATTCTCACAAGTTTTGCAATACGGATATTTTGTGATATAATCTAATAATTTTGACGAATAACGCCGAGTGAGAGACGCTGCAACATAAAGTGAAAAACGCACATTTTTGTCAAATTCCAGCCCCACAGACAGTGAGACCTGTTGGATTCGCATTTTTTTTATTCAACATTTTTTCTCCCTTCGCTGCAGTGTTCATTGAAAGGTCGCAAACAAATTTCGTGACTTGCAGAGTGTTGCCAATAATCCCGTCGTAAGAATGTTTGAAAATAGGCTTCGGTAATCCATTGCTGTGAAATATTCTTCAATTCCACTGTAACCAATTCCAAGTAATCAAGGAACGCAAACGATTCCTCGCTTTTGATCGTAGGGTTGTCTAAGTTTAAGACACCCAGCCATTTTTCTAGGCTCACACTTGTTACACGAAATTACTAATTGGAATCCCAACCCAGCAATATGTGATTCTGTAAACTTCACTTCTCCATTTCATGTTTTACCATTTTACTAATAATAGAGGAAACCGTGAGAAACTTAAAAATTCGATAGCCAAACGATGCTATCTACTTGTACATCCATCTCACCGGCTTGCTATTTTTTGCGCCAGCATTCGTGTCATGGGCATCACTCTCTGATGCCCAATGTTTCGATGCAAGCTGATGAATTGGTTTGAATGGTGTCAGCATGTCCAGCACGATCTGTCGAACCTATGCGTTCGTTTCATTATCCCAGCCTTCTAATATAATTGACCCGTCTATCTGTAGGGTAGGTCTAACTACAAGTAACTGAATAAACAGGCTGGGAAACATCTGCTCTTATTAAGTAACCTAAGAAGGTGCAAAATTTCACACCCTAGGTGTCGTATCATTGAATTTGAACTAATGTATAATGAGTTTAAATTCGTTGGATATGATTCGGAAAAGATTATCGCGCGCGAAGGACCGTTACGAACGTAGTCCGTATCGCTACTGGGTGGTTCACCGTAACGCAGTGGGTGATCTAACCCAACAGAAAAATAGTCATAACCCAAACTAAAAAAAAATTACGAAATTTCCGTTGCAAATAAACGTTAAGACCCTATGCTATAAAACCATGAAATAATAAACTTGTTTCATTTTTATTTGAAGTTTTCGCAGACCCCTCCAAAGGGTACACTCGTATCCTCGGAATTCCATTCACGGCTGGATGGCACGGTCGAAATCTCATTATGGCATAGAAAATGTAATTCTCCAACAAAAATTGATTAAATGTATACGGTTTAGAAAACAACACTATAACGGATAGGGTAGTCTAATTGGAATTTATTAATTGATTCATCCTACCGCACTGAACAGATGTATGTAACTTCTAGCCTTACCTTAACAACTTTGGTTTTTGCGTTCATGTAACCGACAATCATGGAATTGGTAGTATGTGTCCATAGTAGATCACCACATCGTTCGTGGTTAGAATAACGAATGATGATTGCTCCTCCTAGTTTGTGTTTCACTCCCCCTAAGAACTCCGAATCTGTAGAATAATATGAACGCATATTAAATTAATGTTTGACAATACATACCGTTCCCCTCTTCATGTATGGAAAGACTTTATGAATACAAATTTGAGAGATACCATTTCCAATACAAAAAATAGTTAAGAATTACAGCTTGGGAGCAGGAATAAAATGAGTACTCTCCGAAATGTAGTATTGTACCCTAAAATAGGACTAGTGTAATACGCAAAATCAAGAGGCGTTGTAGCCGAAGTAATAAAGATTTTCCTCGGATCAAATGACATAGCTGATCGGTTTAGGTCTTCATACAAAGCACACCCTGTTTGACGAGCTCAACGTTGGTAGGATCCGAACGAACAGGTTTACAACAGTGTTAGCAATGACGAACGCTCCTCGTTCGAGTTTCTAACCGCCGACGTCTCTATCCCAGGCCCTCGCGAGAGGAACCCGGCCAGCATGGCCTGACCTTAACAGCGTGCTGGAGCCCCAAGTGCGGCCGTTTACGAGGGCCCCATCTTTTCTATGTATTTTCCTTCGACAAATACAGTTTCTGAAGCGTTGCGTATGGCTGTCGCCATCGCCAACGGAATTGTCGAGGAATGCGTCTGGTTTCACTCGACGCTTTCCCACGCTAAACCTCCGAAAGGAAAATAGTAGATAAAGAAAAACACATGTTCCCTAAAATTCCTGCTCTTGGTGCGGTTGCGAGAAAGACACCAAGGGCTCGATCAGCGGAGACCAGGCAGTAAGTACTGGGCAAAGGCGAGAACAAGAGAGACGACTCCTCAGCGTACCGCAAATGTGGAGTACGCCGTACCCGTACAGTACCGGTAATGTACCGATACGGAGTACCAGCGTACGCCGTAGCTCGACGGCACCGCCACTTTGGAGGTACACCGTACTGCAGTTAATTTGCAGTATGCTGTACCGGAACCGTGGACATACGCCGTCCTGCAAATGTACTGATAGAAAAAATGAGTTTCCGTCTATTCTCCCGTGACATGGTCAATCGCGCGTGGTATATACATTTTATGTGAGGCGTGCTTTTAGGTGTTAGGAATGCAGTTAGGAAATGCAGAGGAGGATTAATGTAACTTTATAATTGGTGGATGTGGTGTGCGAGATTTAGCAAAGCATGCCCATTCGTCGAGAATTCTGTGAAGCAAAGCATGTACAGGGTGGAAAGAAATGATTGGTCGCCACTTCGCCAGATGATTCTCCAGCTCAAGATCGGTGGAGATCTATCAAAACCTGTAGCCGCAAATTTTTTTGTCTTAAAAAATTCTACTCGTCAAGAAGAACAAAAAACCCTGATGGACCATAGGTAAAAAATGCGATTTCCTAGGTGGGAAAACAGCTCAAAGATGATTTTTTTTAAATTCTCTCTTCCCAAATATTGCTTGAACGGGCTCAGAATAGATGAAAAAATCATGAAAAACACCTCGACTGAGCGAGTCGAGCGTTGGTGGGGGAATAGTACCTACGCTCGATCGAGAGCAAAGTGCCTAGGCATCCACTTAGCAAGAGGCTACTTGAATATTGAAGGCTTTGTTGCTTCAAATCTCCGAAACTGTTGCAAAATTTTAGGTTGTCTGCCCACGACTGTGACTTTGTGGCACTGAAGGTTGAAAAACCGTTCGATTTTTTCTATTTTCTATCGAATGTCCGGATCCAAATATACCTTTTAAAATTAATCCTCCAAGAATTCATTAGGAAAAAATTGTTGCCGCTTTGATATAAAAATACGCGACTGAAAAATCATGGAGCGGCGGGGTCATCCATGAAATGGTCGGGACCAACGTCTAATGCTACGAGCAATAGACGACGCTTTTGGACATTATGCCCGAGCCCGTGAAATCTACGGGTTATCTGCAAGTTAACTTGAGTTTGTGCGACACGAATTTAGGCCACGGCTACGCCAAATAATTCCTCGAGAACGCCGAAACAGGATTTATTTTATGCACGATGGGCCACCACCACACTGGGGTCTCCGGGTCCGCGCTTTCCTCAATGACATGTTTGGTACCCGATGGATAGGACGACGTCCTATCCATCCAAACGTCCGGATCTCAATCCATTAGATTTTTTATTTTGGGGAGCTTTGAAGGCGATTGTTTACCCATCTGGTAGGGCGATGAGGACGGTAGCTGATCTGCGGCGTCGGATAGACGAGGGTGTAGTAAGACTAATGAGAAACCAAGACCTTCTAGTTCCGTGTTAGGAGAACTTTCGAGGAAAGACTACGAGCGTGCTTGTGCAATGGAGGACGACATGCTGAAATGGGAGTCCAAGCTCGCCTGTTGAGGGCGATTACTGAAAACGGTGCGAATCTTTGGGTTCCGCGTTTACGTCGCCCTCGTCAACACAACGAGGCGAATCGGGATTAAAGCACTGCTCAGCTAACTGTTACAATCAAACACACACACCCGCACGCACGCACGCACACACACACACACACACAGTCAGCAGAGAGGGTTTGGAGTCATTAATTACTGCGGGAATGACGAACCGTGGATACCTGATCTCTGCACAGACAAACACAAACACACACAGACTCCTTTCATGATTATATCATCTATTCTGAGCCCGTTGAAAACGATATTTAGGAAAAAATAATTTTAAAGATTATTTCGCCTTTGAGCTGTTTTTTCCATCTAGAAGATTGCATTTTTTACCTATGGTCCCTCAGAGACTTTTGTTCTTCTTGACTAGACGAATTTTTTAAGACAATAAAAATTTTGATCGTGAATTTCAGGGCCAACGTCAATTTTGCGGCTATAAGTTTTCATAGATCTCCACCGATCTCGAGCTGGAGAATCATCTGGCGAAGTGACGGCCAATTATTCCTTCCCACCCTGTACAAGTTTTGATAGATCTCCACCGATCTCGAGCTGGAGGATCATCTGGCGAAGTGGCGACTAATCATTCCTTCCCACCCTGTACACCGTGTTTAACTCTATACTTTTCGCGACGCATTTCTATTCAACGCTGGAGGTGCTTAGCAAATCATTCGAAGAGTAGGAGCACTTGCCGTTCTCTATAATATTAATAAATGCATAGAGTATGCGCGAGATTCAAACCCCATGTTCGGTGTCGACATGCGTTTTTCCCACAATGACAGTTCATAGAGATTTAAAAAATGCTTCCGCGTCTGTAACTAAATATAATACCTACACCCATAACAAGGGACATCACTGAAGTGTCCGCTGTCGATTTTGTTCAAACTTATATATGTGATAAAGCATTGAAAACTATTAGACACGTATTTTTTTATCTACGGGAAAACCACCCCCCAACGAAAGGCGTGTCGAGGGGTGATTTTGCAGTTTCGCCCACAAGCAGTCCACCGATCTGAACGAAACAAAAACCAAATTTTTTTTAATGTAACGCGAGAAAAAAAAAGCCACTGTAGAATATTTGAAAAAAAATGAAATTAAGGTGTGACACGCCTTTCTTTGAGCGCCCCCCCCCCCCCCCACCCTAGTGTTTTTCCGCAGATAAAAAAAATACGTGTCTAGCAGTTTTCAATGCTTTATCACGTGTATGAGTTTCAACCAAATCGGAGGCGGACACTTAAGTGGTGTTCCTTATAAAACATAAAGTCATACATACTTGCCTACAAAATCTTTTTCCATAGTTCGATGTATGGATATCGTAGGACAACTACTGTCTACAACAGCTTCAGCCAGTGATCGTGCTAAGGTCGTACGTATAAGATGTTCTCCACAACCGGACGTACTCGTTGCAACTGAGTAGTTTCCATTTCGTGCCCAAGCACCACATCCCCAAACGCCAGCCTGCAATCCACCATATTTTTCTTACTACCTTTTGTTATTTCTTTCTCACGTATGCCACACCACATAGATACCAAAACACTAAATATATTAAACATAATTATTTGATAAGATTAAGGTTTAATGTCATGGCTTTTCTGCTGGCCCAATTTCGTATAATCAAAACCACATTCCCGTGGGAATATAAAACATATCAGGATATGGTTCTGCATTATGCAGAGTATAAGTAAAGACATGTGTAAGGACAAGTTCATAGAGCAGCATTCTTGTTTGCGGTAGTTTTTTAACCTAGAACGTATCTAATGCACGAAAATACTATTATTGTAATAAACCGATGTGCTGGTCTAGTGGTTAGCGTGCTTGCCTCTGAAGTCAGCACATCAGGAGGTCGTGGGTTCGAATCGCCGTCTCGTAGTTTTGGAGAGAAATAAATTCGGGTGTGACGTAGCTCCAGTTCTACACGGATGACGCGCACACGAACCGGTACGTATGTGTGCCTTGTGTATACACGGAAAAAAATGATTCGTCAAAATTAATAGTTGGTGTTTATAAATTACTGAGGAAAGATGAACATAATGCAGTTTCACACTGTAAACCAATCATGTTACAGCACTTTTAGGAAAAAATAATGGATCAGACGTGTTTTTCTACTATTCGAACCGATGGAAATGCAGATTTAAACTGTAAAAAAAATCATAATGATTACCGCGATAAAGTAAACTGTCGAATTTACAAACTAAATATAAGATATCGCCGTACTCAATGCGTAAAATATACGGAGTACCTTCAAAAAAAAGTAAGATTAGACCGGTAATCACTGATTTGAACCATAAAATTCTTCAACAAGCAAATGTTAAAAATGAGATTAAAGTCTATTGAAATTTGACATTGTCTTCTGAAAAATGTGGTGTGAGTTTAAATGAAAAACTGCAGTGTACACCTTGCAAATTGTATCGTAGCTCGATATTATTCAATACCTACATATTTAATTTTTACAGAGTCAATTGTCATTTTTTAACAAATCGGGCAAAGTATATTTTGATAACGGGTTGTTGAATACTAATGCGGATATTTAAATTTATTAGTGTGATACATGAAAGAAATTTCAAAGCGCTCAGTAGAAGTTACCGTCGACATTGCGCGGTACACCGCGTGTACCTCGAATTTTTACAATGTGCACTGTAAACGCGTGACCGCGTCAACTCGGGGGTTAAGGCGTTCAAACCTGCACGCCTAAATTAACAAAGGAAAAATTCTATCGCGTGGTCGCCCTCAGTCTCGACATCTACTCAGTGCTCTTTTGGATCTCGTGGCGCAAAGTTTTGCGCAGTGTCTTCAAGAAACGACAATTATTTATAATCAATGTGAAAATGGACACACACACAGTGAACTGAACAAGGACAAACTGTTAGTGAAGAAGAAGTGCCGTGAAAGATTTGTTGCTGCTGAAAAGAGGACGAAAAAACGAAGTAAGTATTGTATTTGTACTTTTCTATCTCGCTTCCACGTATAATGATGCTTGATTTACATTAAGCTATTCACTATCTGCATTATTTGCTATTTCACAGTGTAAAAATTTGTCAATAAAGTCGTTCATTTTATAACATTTTTAAATGTAAAAATTCGTGGGTCCGCTCGTTTACTTTTAACAGTTTCACATAGTAAAAATTTGCAAGTCGGTCCATCTACTGTTTACAGTTTCACATTATAAAAAATCGTGAGTCGGTCCATCTACTGTTTACAGTTTCACATCGCAAAAATTTGTGAGGCGGTTCATCTACTGTTCACAGGTCCACATTGTAAAAAGTCGTGAGTCGGTTCATCTACTGTTCACAGTTTCACACTGCGAAAATTTATCGATCGCTTAGCATAAACTCAATAGTCCTCCAGTTCTTTGTGTGAAACATGGCGTGGAGTTTTTAGAGTTGTACGTAGCAAATATCGAAGTTTTTGTACCGAGAGGCGCTATTGATGTGAGACGCAGTCCATTTTGATGGGATTTCTATAAAAATTTACAGGATTTTTTTCCCCGTGTATGACTGTAGTCTGTCATTTATTTCTCGACGAAACGCGACTAGTTCCGAGACTGGGAAGCGAACTCAGGACCGGCTGTATTGGTATAGGTTTTTCGCAGTTTCCCTATACCATCGCAGAAATGTCATGGTGAATGCGATACAGAGGAGGAAGTCGGCTGCGGCCGCAAGGTGGGGATATAAAGTGAAATATGGGGAATGTATTAAGGGGGAAGAACCCTGTACAGATAGGAGTTAAAAAAATATTATTATGGTAATAAATGTTGAAATGACACGTGTCTTTATGCCTCTAGCCTAATACGTAATTAATATTATTGAAAAATATTTAAATAATACATAGAAAACAATTATTTTCACTACCTTCGAGATTGTCTGTATTGCCATCGAATTATCCAATAGCAAAGGTATCTATTGAATTTTCCAAACAGAAATTTGCATCGATAAGCCTTTATCCGTATGCTAAAACCGTTAACGAAGTGATGAACAGATTTAAAGAGAAGGCACTCTGAAAAACTCTCCTCGACGCATACCTGCTTCGTTTCAACAGTGCACTACATAAGCTTTAGAATTTAACGTCAAATTTTATATATCCACGAAATACTACACATAGAAACTTGAGTAAAGCCCAAACTCTGTCTGTTTGTTTGTCTGTAACGCTAGAGCTGTTTCCTTGCGCGCTACGATGTGTCATCACGAGCGCATGACACTTTTCAATGCTATGTTGCTATGAATGACATGTGACATAATAACGGTTAAAAAATATTAAGTTGAAAAAACAAGATGTAAAACAATTATAATTGAGCTGTGTGTCTTCAACAAAGTCGAACATCAACAAACTGTGATTATAGTGAAGTGACATTTAGTGTGAATGTTTCCAATTTCAATTGGATTCCTTCAGTGACTTTCTAACAAGCCTCGCTTTAGATTTGCGAACGAAGCCCGCCCCAGCGGTATAGGTCGCCGCAGCCTCGTGTACATATAATTACAAAAAACATTCGAAACATACTTGGCCGACCCTTCCAGGATATTTTAAAATAATTCCTCCGCTGGAACAGGCTGCAGCGACGTTCCCAAGACCATCGACACATACGGCGCCAACCGTATCCATCCTTTGTTTGACCAACTATACGCAATAAATTAAAACATATTAAAGCAGCAACTAAAATAATATAAATAGATCACCCGTGTACATTTGACAAAAGTCTGCATAATTAAAAAATAAGTATTATCCATAGTATTCTTAACCCTTCCTTGACACACCAGGTCATTTTGGCCCGCACGAGTTTGAAGTGTAATGCTCACTTTACTAAAATTGAAAGTTTTCAATATTTTTTTACACGTCAATTTTATACTTTCCGAATTTTAATTATGCAGACATATCGAGAAACGTTTAAAGAGTATCTCGGATTTTTTTCAATACAAACCGACCGAAGGGTTGTTAAGGAAAGGTGGATAAAGTACTAGCCAGGTCAAATTGACCCAGTGTGTCAAAGCCATCGCCAAATATAAGTGTGTTGAGGAAGGATTAAACATATTCATGGGGGAGACTGGGGACACTTGATACCTCCTTCTATTTTTCACCCTAAATTCCCTTAATTAATATACTATTCCAAATGTCTTGGCACTGAAAGACGTAGAATTTCATTGGGAATAATCAGATAAATAACAACTAAGGTTACTTTATAATTGTTGTAAATATCCTACCAAAACTGGAGGAAGAGAAAGGTATCAAGTATCCTATATATGAGCAAGATCCGGGGGAGCATATCTCCCATATACAGGGTGATCCAGAATCGTATTCAGAGGTGTATCAGCGGGAAATCCCGGGTTCAGCAGGTTACTCCGAACATTTCTACTGAGCCGTTTTTCTTTTCTCGACCCCGTCATAAAATGGGAAACATTAGAAAATAGGCGTTCGATCTTCGAAAGGAACGCTCGAAGGAACGCTTGAATCCGCCCTGATGGACGATCGAAAAGGGCTGAAGAGTAGACGAAGGGCCACGTAGTCGTGGCTGAAGTCAGGAGGGTTCTGCGAAAACGCAGCGTTTGACAGATGCCAGCGCGCGTGATCTTACGTTTAGCGAATCACTCGCTACGTTACCTGTCAACCTATCCGGCTGAAAACTCGTGTCAAGCCGCACGATTTGACGTTTCATCTATCGTCTACTATCAGTCGGCGTGCCAAAGAGATAAAATGCCGCAATTCATGAGATTTACGATTTTTATCGTGCTTATCCATTGAGATCGCCTGGTATTTTCATTTTTTTTTAGAATAAAAATTAACAAAACCAGCAAATTGTGAATGATCATCTCATTGTCATGTCAATTTCGATATACCGAGCGATTTTTTATTGCGTATTGAAAAAAATCAACAGCCGAATTTTTATTGTCAAACTCTCAATAATTTGACGCTAAATTTTCGGAGATTGGATGTTTTTCGAATTCCATTTCTCATTCGACCACTTCGTCTTGTATGATAGTCGGATTTATCTCCAGAAAGATTTTTTTTCAGAACCAATGTCAATGCAAAGTGTGTTCGAGCTGGGTTAAGAGGGAATGACACCTCATCGCGGTCGGTATGGTAGAACAATTATAGATTCCCAAAAATCTCTGAAACGGCTCTTCAGATCCCGTCGAAACTTTGCCAAACGACGTCAAATAGATAGACGAACAGCTGTCTTCCCCTCAAATTTTCTGAATTTGAGAAAAAAAAAATGTAGATTGGCTTATGATAAGCCAAACTAGTTTTTTTTTCTCAAATTCAGAAAATTTGAGGAGAAGACAGCTGTTCGTCTATCTATTTGACGTCGTTTGGCAAAGTTTCGACGGGATCTGAAGAGCCGTTTCAGAGATTTTTGGGAATCTATAATTGTTCTACCATACCGACCGCGATGAGGTGTCATTCCCTCTTAAGAAACTTGAGGAGAAGCCTTGCGTTTTCTCATTAGAGGAGACGAAATCAGCAGGTTCCGGCAAAATAAAATCGATACGACGTTTTTCGAGAATTGAAACAAGCCGAGAAGATCTTCTGCACCACCTGAGATGCATTTTTTTACGACACGATAGGAATTGATCTCGGAAATCTAAAGCGTTGCCAGTATGTTTGTGATTTCTCTTAAGAATATTAGAATGCCAACGTAGTCTGAAATGTCAAAATTTGCGCACTTTTATAAAATAATGTTATTTAGTGGCAATCGTCCGAGTTCAGTTACAGCGATAGACCATTCACGTCTTCAGCATCGTTTACTGAACCAGAGATGAAATCGATGCAGTTTATAACAAGTATGACGAGGTTATGGTAAAAAGTAGCCGAATGTACCAATCGAGCCGTTGATTTCATATTTTACACGTATGCAACGGAGCTATCGTATTCGCAGCTTACACGTATATCTCTGCTTACATGGTCCACTCTCCCCGATCGGGAACGAGATGAAATCAACGACAAACTCGACAGGACGGTTTCGAGAATGTGTTATGGATGCTAGAAAAATGATTTAGAAAATCGATTTCACCTCTGTTCGCTAGGAACTGCGTGGCAATCGTCTGAGTTCAATTACAGCGATAAATCATTCACGTCTTCAGCATCGTTTACTGAACGAGAGATGAAATCGATGCAGTTTATGACGAGTATGACGGGGCTATGGTGAAAACTACCCGAATGTACCAACCGAGCAGTTGGCTTCACCTTTTACACGTACGCAAAGGAGCTATCGTAATCGCAGTTTATACCCCTGCTTACATGATCCACTCTCCCCGATCGGGAACGAAATGAAATCAACGACAAACTCGACGGGACGGTTTCGAGTATGGGTTATGGATGCTAGAAAAATGATTGAGAGAATCGATTTCATCTCTGTTCCCGAGGCACTGGGTGCCAATCGTCCACGCCTACAACGCCTACACCCATCCTGCAAGTCGTCGATTTCATCTTCGAGACATAAACCTCGATGTTACTGTCATTTTTGTTGGTATCGGTTGTAGTAATAAAGTAGGTAACTACAAACGACGCTCGCGATTCTAAAACGTTTGTAGTTGTGTGCACTTCCGTTTTTATCGTTTGTAGTTGCAGAGAAAGTAACTACAGATAAGGAAATGACGTAAAAACAATTTTTAAGCAATCCGAGAAGTAAATGTTCGTTTGTAGGAATAATGTAGATAACGACAAACGAAGCCCGCACTTCTAAAATGCTTGTAGTTCGGTATTTATCATTTGTCGTTGTAGAGAAAGTAACTACAAACGAGGAGATCACCTTAAAATTATTTTTCCACGATTTTGGAAAGATACGTTCTTTTGTAGTTGTAAACTAGGTAACTACAAACGACGTCCGGACTTCTAAAACGTTTGTAATTGTGTGTACTTCCGTTTTGATCGTTTTTCGTTGCAGAGAACGTAACTACAAACGAGGAAATTACCCGAAAATAATTGTTCAGCAATTTGAGAGGGAAATGTTCGTTTGTAGTAATAGAGTAGGTAACTACAATCGACGCCGCGCTTCTAAAACGTTTTTAGTTGCTTGTGGTTCCGAATTTATCGTTTGTAGTTGCAGAGAAAGTAACTACAAAGAGAAGAAGAAAGAAGAAGAAATCACCCGAAAATAATTTTTCAGCAATCTGAGTAAGAAATGTTCGTTTGCATCACTAGGGAAAAAACGACGCCGATGCTACGAATACGCAACTACACAGAACGACGAAACGTTTTGAAAGCGCCGGCGTCGTTTGAAGTTACCTAGTTTACTACTCCAAACGAACATATCCTTCCAAAATCGTGGATAAATCATTTTCGGGTGATTATCTCGTTTGTAGTTATTTTCTCCGCAACTACAAACGATAAATACTGAACTACAAACAACTACAATCGTTTTAGAAGCGCGGGCATCGTTTGTATTAACCTCGTTTACGACTACAAACTATCTATCCTACCGTACGATAGGATAGATCGGTTTTCTGCGTTTGCGGTCATTGAAAAGGAAAATCTGCTCATAAAAATAGTGAAATATTGCATTTCAGTAATGCCGTTGTTTTAGTTCATGTTTATTATGTCAGACATATGTTAATTAGCATTTAGGACTCACTCCAAAAATTGTTGCCGGCCGGTTCATTTTGCGATGTTCATTTTTGTGGAAAATTTAAAAAACCCAAACAAACCCAAACAAACGAAAATAAGTTTACTACAATCAACTACAAACGACTTCGAATGGAAAAAATTCTCAAAGTTCGTTATTTTTATACCGGGGGATGCCGTTTTTTTGGTGGTCTAAATTTTTTTCATGCGCTACTACAACCGAAATTGAGTTTACTACAATCAACTACAAAAGAAAACCTTCGGAAATCACCAAAAAAAAATTGATATTGGAGATACCCGGGTGCCAAGTTCGAAGAGGTACTCAACGGACCTGCAAAGTATTGTCCGAATGGCGGAGGGGGCGAGGGGAGGCTCGCGCGGTTATGTTTTGAGAGGTCCTTCATGAGCTTCCCCTCGTTTCTCCACATTACTGGGCTCAAATATGGTTCCTTTGAGTGCAGGAACAGAATCATCTTTAGGAACAAAAATTAATTTCGTAGGGCTAGGTCGGGTAAGTGCAGCCCTCTGTCACCAACAGTCATACATGGCTCGCGTAATGTCCGTCGTTTTTATTTTCAATCGCTGTCACGTGTGGCGTTAGTAGTCACCTGCTCGATAACTATATATATGCCCTATAATCTGTGAGCCAGCCGAATCCACCAAACAATGGAGAAAATGTTTACTATAATCATTATCATAAAATGATTATTTTAATCGTTTAAAATTATGTAACTAGAGATGTAAGCATGAACATTTAAAGTAATAAATCGATACATATAAATATGAGGAAAAATATATTTATTTTCCTTGAATAATTTTTAAATTATCAATTGCCATTCATTGTCGTTTGATAATTATAACCTACACACAATACAGAAGGTATGCCATGGTAAACAAAAATAGACTTCACCGATCCCGGATTGATTTTTTAACATTTAAAATGTTCTGAAGATTTTATTTTACTCACAAGCCACAAGTCACAGCACAACCGTAAAACGCGTAAAACTCCAAATACTCCGAAAATGTTATTATATCGAGCATGGAACGCGCATGCGTAAAAGAAACCGAGCAGATGACTACTAGCGCCACGAAGTGGACTGTAGCGCGAACAAACATGTCGGACAACACGCGAGTAATTTATTGCCATAGGAATGGTACCCAGTGTCAGGGGGCTGGGTAAGTGGGTGGATGTTTCAATCCCAGAATCCCGGGCTTCGCCAAAAGCTCTACATAAATGGCGCTGTGTGTGCCGTCGCGTTATCCTGATAAAGAATTCACAAGTCTCTCTTCCACATCTTCGGTCACTTGTTTCTTATGTGTCCACGAAGGACTGACATAATCTTGTAGTACCTACTCCTCGTTAACGTTCTGACTTTTATGCCCGACGGATGAGAATAATACCTCGGACATGAAACGAAATACGTCATTTGGTCTCGCTCTCTGAGCAAGTGGATGCTAGGTGCACCTAGCACTTCATTAGCTCACCTGAAAATATATACTCTGAGATAGACTCAAGGACACAATATTACCTTCTCATTCAAAAATCAATCTCAGCCTATTCGTTAACACAATCGGACTTGACGCCTTTATGAAACTTGTTTAATATAGTATGCCTTTAGAGCATGATTACCTCGTGAATTCCCTTATGTTGTATGTCGAGCTTCCGTTTATAATGAGCGTATACCTTCCGTGCTTTACCTAAAAATGTAACCATATTAATTATCTTAGCTATTTTGCGACGGTATTGCTTTACGAACATGCGAACGTTTGTAAAATACCTGATATTAGTTCGGCTGCTGGCACAGTTTGAATTCCCATTTCATTGGCCCACACATGGGCACCGGATCCAACCAAGAAACTGAAGTTAGAATTCACACAAATTAATTCATAGACTGTAAAAGTGATAGTTACTAATTGCTATTTATATGTACTCATACGTAAAAACGAAGATACGATAATGCATAGTCATACAATGAGATAACATTAGGACGACACAAACTCATCGCTAAAAGATAAATCCATGTAGCAGTAAAGAATGTTCTAGAAATCACACTGCAACGCCAGAAAGCTCGTTAACATAAGAATTGACGAAGTTTGTTAATGCAAACGTGTCGTTATTTATATTTCTGCGTGCAGCTTAATAATCAGTGCTCGCTCTCCTAACTAAAGACGCCCACAATTGGCTTCTACGAAGGTCACTGTTTTGGACCGATGGGCGATCCCAATGGAGTTATTTTCGAGCAGCCTGTAAGCGTCATGATAATTCAAAAGAATTACTGCGGCTGAATTCTATGTTAAGCTAAATAGTTAAGAAATTGTATGTGTTGATGCTAATTGTATTATTCCTCTGTCCTGCGTTGAGGAATTCTCTTGCTTCAAGGCGCGCCAAATGAAATGAACTGCGTCACCGAGTCCCTTGTCAGCTTAAAGGAATTTAAGATATCGATAAATCGAACAGCGTCGGTTATTGATCTGTGGTATTTTCTTCCACTACCCCACAAATTCCAAGGTCATGCGACTTTCAGTGTAACAGTAACCTTTATTCGAAGCAAACAGTGTTCCTCAGCTATGCCGTATTCATGTTGAGTGTGGAAGAAATGCAGCGTATTTAGGCGGGATATACATTTAGACGGGAAACTTGAAGCAATTCCGAGGGATTTTTTATACTAACAAGGAAACCGTTACCGGTGTTCCGATTTCGTTCATTTTTGGATATGTTATTCTTCATCGAAATCTAAGAGACACGTATTTTTCTATTGGCGGAAAACCAGTTTAAAGGGGTGAAACTCACCCTCAAAGTTGGGCACCCTCCGAGTGACTTTTGCAGTTTCGCATAGTTCCAATCAAGATATTCAAATGAAACTAATTCCAGAACAATGCTTATGGTGAATAATGAAAAATGCGCCGTTTCCAGTTCCGAGAGGGTGAATAGGGGTAATTTATAGTGTTATTTATAAATACTTGTGGTAACCAATTACTCAAGTAATCTGTTACAAAGTAATTAAATTATCAATTACAGTAGTAATTGTAGTTGTTACTTGTTAATTTAATTACTTTTTGCGCATCTCTGCCTGCCCCTCTGTGCTCTCGCTTCTACCTGCGGCGCGCGCTCCGAATCCAAGCGGTGAGACACAGCATTGCTGAGCTGTAACGTTTGAAATATTGGGAATTCCGCTTTTAAACTTTGGGTATATATTCTACATATATAGTTCTATCGTTTAGAGAAAAAAAAAATAATGTACTTCTTTATCGTTGTAAATGTATATCCCGTTCTAAAGTAAAACTTCTTAAACATGGAAAATCCGCTATAGGAACGCACATTTTGTTCAATGATGTTAATGGTGACGAGTGTTCGGATTGTACTCAAATGTTTGGTCGGTTTGAAAAATTTAAGGAGGGAAAATGTCCTCGTACATGAAAAACCAATGGTTACATTGAAACAGTGAACGAAATTATTCGAAAATATCAATAACTGTGTATTCGCGTAGTTGCTGACTTAGTTAACATCGTTAAAGAAGCAGGTCGACAAACTTCGCATGAAAATTTGAACATAATCAAAGTTTTTGCCAAAATGATGCCGAAAGTGCTCACTCCTGAGCCAAAAGAAACTCGAATGAACATTTGTACTGCCATTCTTCCAAACATCGAAAATTGTCCAAACTTTTCACAAATACAGTAACTTGTGATAAATCATGACTTTTTCTCATAAAGACTTCTCCGTTCATCGGGATAAAAGGAAGCACAGACGAGCAAGTCCAAAGTCAAAGCACTGATGACAGTTTTTCTATAACCGAGAAATAATTCACATTAATTGCATACCTGTGGGAGAGGTTCAATCAGCGGTTTGAATCCTACATACCTGAAGGTCGGAATGTTAACTAAGAATACTACAAAGAGTTTTTGACAGCGTTTTGCATACGCATAAGAAACAAATGCAAATTGTGCAAGAACGCCTTATGGATTGTTCATCAGGACACGGCGCTAACGCACAAAGCGCTGTCCATCCAGAAGTTTTTGCCGAAGAACAGAATGCTCGTATTGGAACATCCATCCTTACTTACATAACTTCGCCCGACCGATCTTTTTCTTTTTCCGAAAATAAATGTTGCGCCAAAATACACCAAATTTGAGTTTGTTGATACTGTGACGAAAAAAGCGGCGGGCTTATTAACAAACTCTAAGAAAAGGACATAAGTATTTGAAGCAGAACTATTCCCAACCGTGAAAGAATCGAGGGGTGGTCTAGATTAAAGAGGAAAACAAGTCCATTGAGTCATTTGGTAAATAAACATTTTTGGAGAATTAGTCCAGATATTTTATAGCCACACCTCGTAAGTTTCGAGCCATTCAGAAAATTAAACACTGGGGTATATACGCTAGCAGGTTTGACAACACGGTTTCGAGATAAACGCGCTTTAGGTTTCAACATAAGATTTCACATGCGTAACGCAGTAAATTCGATTTCTACTTTCTGCACTCTTCCAATTTAAATAAGTACCTTAAATTTTGTTATCTCACCAAAAGCCCTTTCGAAAGATTATCTATACTATTAGATATAGTTTAATTTAGCGGAGAACAAAAGAAAAAAAATCGATGTTTTGAAACTTCCTAACCCAGTAGGGCCTTTGATATGGAACAATTAGATTCTACGGTCTCACCTTCGGAAAACCTGCCTAATGAGCCGTCTGGATGCGGCGGTATCAATCGGTGCATTATATTCTATATAACTGACGTGTCTTTCAATTCTTTTTTTTTTCTCATCGCGAGTCTCGATATCCGCGTCCGCGGTTACTAGTGAATCTCAACTGAGAGTAACCACAGGCTTGCAAGTAATTCCTATAGAACACGTTCAGACGATCAAATAGTGATCTCTAGCCCGCGCAAGGTTTTCTTTATCGCTATTTGATAAATCTAATCACCGCAGGAGGTCCGAAGTCGGTGCTTGATAGATACAAGAATTACCGCGAAAGGTTCAAAGGCTGGGAAGGGCTTCAATGGAAGGGAGGATCAAACCACTTGAATAGACAGGTACTGCACCTACCATTAAACCTCCCATTTTGCAGAAAAGATTATCGCTATGCTCGAAATAATGACTGTTATTTCCATTAAATGTATAAGAGTGCCTAAAAATGAATTAATTTGGTACACGGTACCTTTAGTACATCTTGCAGATGTGAGGATGTATAATTGCATATTCATTTATCTGCTCATTCGAGCTATTCTCTATTCATCCCTACTCCCGATCGATGTACATCAAACTCTTCCTTACATTGAGAAAGAACAGGGCCCTGTTTGCGTTAAATATTGTCTAACTCACCTGGGTGGGATCCTTCCATGGGCGCTTTTCCGAAGTTGCTGTTGACATAAGCATTTCGCTAATATGATCGGATTTTTAATGCCGCTTACAGCACCGAGTGCTCCAAAAAGATAATTTGAACCGTCCATAACACTGGCGTCACACTCAACGTCTCCATTTAGTGTCAAATTTGACCCGTATCCAGCGTTGGTAAGAGGAGAATTTTCCAATAACGCTGTTGCCCCAACCACAGCCTCTACTGGATTGCCTCCAATTTTTTCCAAGCGTGCGATTCCCTAACAACCATATAATCATCATAAGAACTTATGGCCGCGTAAAAACTTGAATTTTTTTTTCTTCATTTCTCGAAAGTATTTACCTTCGAGAGAATTAGGTTAAAATATTATTCAACAATTCGAAGAATCTTATAGGTTACAGAGGTTTTATTGAAGCGGAATGGGAAACCCATAGTTAAGGCGGAGATAGACGCCTGACAGCTGTAGTGCGCCAAGGAATTTCAAATCCTAAAAACCCTAAGTATCTCCACTACACCCTATATAATGCATTAAAAAAAGAAGACATAAACCGGTTTTAACACGACAATTCCGTAGAGGTATTGACGCTGGTAGGTACTTTCAGTTAGTTTTATCTACTTATTCTGTGGCTTTGCACTAGTGAACATCGTTATGTTGTTCGTCGTTAAATTTTTGCGTTGTAAAACATGAGGAAAAAATCTTGATGGATTACCCTTTACTCGAACGTTTCAAGGGAAAGGAGAAAGTCAACAAGAGTATATCAATATCTAATAAACGAAAGAAAACCTCCCTGGAGTCAATATGAAATGGCAGCAGAGAACGTTGAGTTCAGTACAGAAATGAAGAAATTACAGGCCAGTGATGTGCTAGTATAGCCCAGTATAATCGCTAAAAGTGGTTACCTGATGAAACGTTTCGCAAAAGATTATTCGTTTATTATCAAAGGCTTGGAGTACATCACACGTGGAAATGATACTAGTTTTGCCAATATATCTACACCTGGTCCCGGTCTCAAGGTGATAATTCGGTGTTATTCAAAGCGTGACTTCATGCCTGCATATATCAAATGCCTAAGAAATAAATACGAGATTCTCCGTTGTAATCCGGATGATAGGTATTGTGTTGGATAGAGAACAAAAAATGGGTATTCATGGACCTTGCAAAGCCCACAGCTCAAGCCTTTTCCACCACCCTATGTAAATCATATCTCAATTGCTTCATATGCTGTATTCTGCGGGTATGAATGACTCAATGGTATAGTAAGGGATATCAAATATGAATCGCAATCGCAAATCGCATTTTCATGGTATTTCTCCATGCCATATCTTCATATATCTTCTATGCATCAATTGCCAATTCGTCTCAAGCATCGAGGCACTCATACGCGAAAAATTCTCATTGACTGGAAGCGTTAATTTTTGAGGAATGAAATTTTTGGTTTCTACTGAGCTCGTCACTCCAGTATGAAAGTACCGGCATCATTCGCAGAATGCATGCCATAAAATGATCTTGTTCAGTGGTGTTCTTGCAATAGGCGACTGTAGAAATGTCCCGTGATCGTAATGTTTTATTTGGTGCCGCTGACTATAAGTTCTGCCTTGTATATAAAAACGCAATATAGAGGCTAACAATTCAGTGCAATTTCAGCCACTGCTCTTGGTGTGCTCCTCGCTATGCTTGTTAGATGTCAAAGACCAGAGTCTGTAGACGGCTTAGCTGACTACCGACAATTTTTTGCCGCACTTCTCGCTACCAAATCATTGCTGAATTTAACAGACGCGGTCTCATGATTTCATAACATAACCACCCAGATAATCATATTGAACTTCCCTCATTTTCTGGTACTTTCTGATAAAAACCATCTTCTGGTTACTCCTCTCTTAAGGAAAGTAGGAGAGCGGTATATTTGTTTTTATTTTTTGCTTTTATTATGGGAAGGCCCGATCAACTGTGCTCAATTCACGGCCTTATGAAGGGACTATGCAGGGAATCAAACTGCTAGCCACGTATCCCTCCATATGAACCTGTTCCCGTCACATGAGAGTCCATTGACCTTGAGGCACGGAAAAGGAGATAGCACATTTATTGGTGTCGAAACCTTCAATGAAGCGGTCTCATACGTGTAGTAGGGGAAAGATGTACGGATTGATTCCATGAGGTAAGATGATCATTTTCAATAGCGACGAAACTATTAATGCTATCTAGTGGTATTCCTTAATAAAGCATAGCGCCCGGCAAACATACGCGAGTCACACATGGTTTCGAGTGATTCTAATGACCCCTCATGTATGTTTCTCCGTTATCCAAACTCGGCCTCTGGCAGCACCGCGTTCTTATTAATCTTATGAAAAAGGAATGGCTGTCCCATGCTATAAACTGAAAATAAAGCATGCAGCTTTGAACAGAAAGGGGCGATTTTCAAAAAGACTCGCCATGATCAGCCCAGAACTCACATACAACAATCCTCTAATGAAAAAATTGCTACACCATAATGTTAATTACAATGGACATCTGAATACCGAAAATTACTACATTAAATGCAGCCATAGAACTAGCCGCGAAGTTCTTAGCTCTTCTACTTTTTTAATAGCCTTATGTTCTTGGAACCGCACTCCAACACATTTTACAATACCGCATACAAAAAACATGCTAAAAACCATTGTCATTTTAATGCATCCTACAAATTTTAAGTCAGAGTGTTCGCAGTCCCATTGAAAAGTTTCAACATACCTCTCTGCATGCTTCTCTGCATAATTTCCTGTACATTGGTTGTAATGATTCTGCATGTTGACCAGCTCCTGTTGAGAATAACGCTACATTAAAAACAAAAATTGCTCATATATTGTTCGTTCACGGGAGTAACAATAGGCACGTGGAGAATAAGGTGTATAGAACAATCAAGTTTTCATTTGAAATACTGACAATCTCGATATAGTCATTCGGATTGTCGAAATTAATGACTTTTTAATCGCACTAGAGTTAAAAAGTGTTGAAAAATTGGATGCTAGAGAATAAAGAATTCATAAAACGGACGCATATACATGCCTCTAAACAGTTTGTTTAACATTCAATTTTCCAACATATTTGTCTCATGAATTGCTGTCCACCCAACTCTATGCTGACAGTCATATATAGTTGTAAGTATGTACTTTCATTTCGAAATGTATCGAATTCTCCAAAAATCGATACATTTTCAAAGCTGATACGAACAAGGAAACGGTTTCGGATGCCCCCCTTCAATTTCGTTCAATTTGGGATATGTTATTCTTCATAGAAATATAATAGACACGTATTATTTTAAAGATGGAAAAACATTTTCATGCTGTAACATTGATCCACAACGTCTCGAAATCACATTTTTCTAATCGGTTCCGGTGATATTTAAAAAACTAGTTGACCAATTGAGTCCGGCTTGTCGCATATCTTCAGCATATATTTGTAGTTATAGCCCTTACCACGATCAAATCGAAAACTTTTTTTAATCGTTTATTTTTACAGCCCTGCAATAGTAAAAAGGGGGCCAAAATCGAAACCAATATTTCTAGATAACGTCATTTTTTAAATTTCCAATATTTTTTTTCCAATTCTGGTACCTGCTATAGCTAAACTCATACCAATCAAGAATCTCTTTGGTTTTTCGTTTCAGATGAGAACAACAGTCAGAACCATGGGAGCTATAGACCAACTTTTTTCCAACGACTTCATTCAAGATTGTATGCAGCGTTTGATCATAATTATTTTCCATTATTTTTTTATTTATTATTTGTGGATATTCTTTAAATCTGTACAAATAAGCACGAAAAAGCCTTGTCATTAAAAAACCATAAACATATTTTTTTATTAACAAAAATATCATAGTAAATCGGATTTTACACTAGAATACTGCCTAAAACTATGCATTTACGATCATTCCTTCACTACTTTTGATGTTGAAGTGTCAACCAATAAGTTTGAATCATCGCTTGAAACGCCTCACAAATCATACTTTCAGTGGAATGGGCTAATACAAAATTATACACGCGATAATGCTCTTTGTCTGCCTTCCAGTACCTTCAATGCAAGAGTGCGTCAAATACAACGTCTAACATACCGAAACGGACAAGGATACTGCTAACAATCGTTACATGGAAATGAGTATCAAGCTGTTAAGAGGATGAGTGAACGAGTTTGACGATAAATTAATCGCGCTAGAGGATGCGCTACGAATAACTATTAACCATATGCCGCAAATGGTTTAGTGTGCAACCAGCGCTGTATCTGAATCGGTGCAGTACGATGTATAAAAGTTGTTTTATAATTACAAAATATGCCCCAAGAGAAGAAAACTGTTGAAGGGAAGTAACATGGGCAAAAACAGTATGCGGCTCAAAAATGGCTCAATGGTAATTATAAGTGGATCGATGTGTTTTGGTTTGTTACAAAGTAAGATGCTTGGAAACATCGATGCTACTCCCTTGTTCGCGGAGAAACTCTTAACCACCGTATACAGCAACGGAAAAATTGCTGCTCCAGCAAGATTCAAAGCCGGCGATTCCATACGTATGGGCGAAACCAAGCCCGTTTTTGAGGAAAGTTTCACACCAAATTGGACCACCGAATTGCTCGAAATTCTCAACATGCATAAAACCTTGTACTGTAACAAACCTACAAGGAAAGGTTGCAGGTCGAACCCGCTAGCATGCGGATTTTACGAAACGAGCTGCAACCTGTTGACAATCCGAACGTATATCTCATGGAAAACATACTACGCAAAAAAACGAGGATGTTCATGTTAAATGATAGAAAATGAATAAATCACAAAATTCTTGGATAGGTACATAAAAATAATATATTGTAAATACTTTACTCACAACGAATACAACATTTTATTTATCGATAAATACATAATGCTCTATGCATAAAATAAATAATTGTTATTGGAAAAAGTATTATATCGTATTTATTATTGAGATGAAATTTTTTTTGTATATAGCTAACTTTGCTGCACTCATTATATCTGTTTATTTTTTTTCAACAATACATCCATATATTGGCACGAGCCATGGCCTTGAAGCGAAATTTTGTAAACGACCGACACGATACAAAATTACTGTACAGCGCGAAACATTCCAGAATACTCAACATACAGAAAGTTATATCCAACGAACAGGAAAGTACGCCTTGCCGTGACACAGTCCAACAAATTCAGTCATTACTATACCATTATTTTGATGTTTCGTGAAACCCGGTACTTTTCTGTTGGCAAGTGACAACCACATACGTCATCGGGCTTATAGTAGCTTGAATAAAATTCAAGGATATGTTGCTTCATATCGTCGTAAACATTGTATGAACGGACAAAGGTTGACACATTGCCCAAGGGCGTCGCCAAGGGGGGCAGGGAGCCAGCCTCCCCTCCCCAAGATTCCAAACTTCTTTATGTTCACTTATTGTCCAATTTATAATTCCCGTGCGATGCGATCGAATTTACTTCAAAATGCATAGTTGTATGTGCATTTCAAATGAGTTCTCAATTTGACGACTACATGATATGTAGTCATCGAATTGCGCGACATACATAATATGTAGTACATATAATGTATTTCGCGCTGATAAAGTAGTGGGGATGTAGGCGCGTAGGTGCACTCTAGCAGTGCTAGCGGGGTGGGGGCGGTACAGTACAGTGTCGAAATATTTATCCATCTTTAGCAAGTAAATAGTAACTGGTAATGTGAAAAAAAGAATCGATTCATACGTTTCGAGTCTAAACAGTTCAGAAGGGTCTTCTACAATGTGGACACCAGAAATGTTTGCAGCGAGTCACTGCGTTTAACTTTCATGTAGGTATTTTGCATAAGCATTATTTTTAGATTGTGAGAACCTACACATAGAGGTATTTCGTTTCTTTATGATTGTGACATTAATTTGACGACGTTGTACCCCAGTAGGTAGTGACCCTGACTGCTGAGCTCGGGGTCCTGGGTTCGAATCCCGGCCGGGACAAGCTTTTATGTGATAGATAAATGTTTGTTCTCGGATCTTGGATGTTTGTGATGTGTTGTATGTGTCCATCCCACCCGCGATACAGGGAGTCCAAGTGCGGGTACGTCAGTGTGTATGCGTTTATTGGACGCATCCTGATTCTAGTATCGATGACTACAACAAAAATGACATCGGTCGATTTATTGGCCGAGCGTCGATGTGATCAACCGAAAAGAACGATTGTCTTGTATGAAATGTC
Source organism: Ophion ellenae (assembly GCA_963210295.1). NCBI lineage: Eukaryota > Metazoa > Arthropoda > Insecta > Hymenoptera > Ichneumonidae > Ophion > Ophion ellenae. The sequence goes on from OY723388.1 coordinate 159,531, forward strand.
GTTTTTCAAAACGGTGTACACTCTCAAAGGAAGAGTGTTCAAGCTACCCGTCTCAAATTTTGACACATTCTTTATCGTGCTATGGGAGCTTTTTTGATGAAAGCTTCATACTTTTTTTAACGAAAAACTGTCGAAAAAAATATGATAAATTCGATACTTTTTTACCTCCATAGCAAGATAGCGGCTTTCATACTGATTAATATTCATTTACAAATTTTGTTTCAGATAATATTTACGACCACAACAGTTGTACACCGTGAGGACTCCTTTTTCAAAGACATTTTCAACCGTTAAAAAATGTTTAAAAAATTAAAATAAACGTTTAAAAATTGATTTTCTGTTCTTCATCGGTGCTTTGATTTGACATAAAAAATACAGACTAATTAGCGTATTCTAACCATCGAACAAAAAAAATCGCGAAAATAAGCTATTTTCCGACCCGTTATACTGTGATGACCCCTTGAACCTTAAACCTGCGATGCTGTGGCTTAGAAACGGATACTTTAACCATTACACCAAAGTCTATGAGACGAAATATATTTTATGCGATGTGCAATAGTTGCCAGACAGAATAGAAAGTTTATACTTTTATAAAGCGTTTTAAATTATACAAATAAAATAAGATTTCAAGTATCTATGGTCTAGGGGGTACATCACTGAATTGATCCGTACTTCACGGGTTCATGAATTTGATTTCCACTTATATAATAAATTGCGGCAGTTTATGTTTTTGAACCTGCAAGTCAAGTAGTTGAGAAGACAAAAACCTTTGCTTTTTATCTTAACCATGCACGCCAAGTTGTTGCACAGCATTTCCAGCGTACTTGTGCGATACTTATGTTGTCCTTTCATATAATGGTGATATGAATTTTATGTTACAACAAGATGATTTTTTTAAATGCAAATAAAATATTTGGAAAAATGTTATTCTTAAACTTCCAAACTCGCTTGGCTATTTTATGAAGTTTGAGTCTATACTCGGATTGCTGCTACACATATGAGGATTGTCCGCGGACACACCCGTATACTATAAGGTATTCTCCTGATATCGACGAAAAACGAAGAACATTCCCATTTTGTGAGGGTGCGTTTCAACCCTTGAAACCGCTTTTCCGCCAATAAAAAAAAAATACGTGTCTCTTAATTTTTGATACTCTTCCACATGAAAAGTTTCAACAAAATCGGAGGAGGACACCAAAGTAATGTTCCTTGTGAATGGCCATCGTATAACTTTACTCGGCTGACCTTGGTTAATATTTATTCCCTTCTGTGATTTTATTAATAAACAAAACAGTCAAGCATTTTAGGGATTTTTTTTTATCTTATCCCAACAATAGACGTATATTATGAAGTTTCTTCTGAGTGACAATCGTACTATTTTAGGCGGCTTACCTTGGTTAATATTTAATCCCTTCTGAGATTTTATTTTTAGAAAAATAACGTCAATCATTGTATGGTATTTTTTATCTTATCTCGGCGATAGCCCCAGATAGACAGTCATGATGATCACGCCGTGCAAACAATTGACGAGGCAGATTTTCCGTCATATTGAAATCATATGTAAATGTTTTGGCGTGTGTTTACTATGATAGCATTGATTGTTCTCATAAATTGGGCTTAATAAGAAGGCAATTCCGTTAACGTTGATAAAGACATTTCATGAGCTCATTCAGTATAATGAATTTATGATACATTGGGACTTAAATTTGTCGATGCGAAATGCATCATCCGTTGACTACAAGATGAACTCATAAGACGGCAAATTTGAGTTCTACGATGAATATTTGCAGATTGACGCCACATGGAAGTCATGGAATGATTTTTTTGGGGTATTCACTGGGTTAGCACTAGTAGTAGACATGCCATGCAAGCAATATGATGGCGATATGCATGTTTTTCTGTGGCACTTTCGTTGGGCGCAATATGACAGCGATGTGCATGTTTCTCAGTGATACATTCAATGACGGCGATATGCATGTTCTCAGTGATACACTCGATGAGCGCAATATGAAGGCGACATGTATATTTCTCAGTAATACATCTCATGAGCGCAATATGACGGCGATATGCATGTTCTTCAGTGATACAACCTATAATAGCGATATATATATGTTTCCCAGTAATACATTCTATGGGCGCAATATGACGGCGATATGCAAATTGTTCAAAATCACGAATGTTAAAAATAGGCAAGGAAACAAAGAAAGTTTAACCAATTGTTAGAATGGCTAGGTAGGTAGCGCGCTCGGCTCTAGAATTAGAAGACGTAGGTTCAAACCGTAGGTCGGTAAACAATTTTACGAGGTAGGATACGTTTTAATCCATTTATCATATAGGCAGGATCATGAATAAAGCATATGGAAACAAAAAATACTACCAGATTTTATTTATTCAAAATTTTGGATTTTTTTTACTTTTCACGCCGCGACACCCATATGAGCACAACATAGTTACTTCACGCCATGCCGTCAATATGAGCTCCACATGAGCACAACAATTTCTACAGGTCATGTCGCCAATATGAGCTTCATATGAACACTACAATTTCTTCACGCTGTGACACCCATATGACCTCCATTAGAGCACAACATATTTAGGTCACGCCGTGATACCCATATGCACTCACTTATTGTTGGATATTCGTGAGCCAATTTTGCTAGTGCTGATGAATTCACTGCATGCATACTGACGTGAGAACAACTTTGCTTCATATGGAGGTGTTATTTTGAATCATCGTATGATTCTATGTGATAATATGACTTCAAGGGGAGCACTCATAAGGGATACACAGCTTTGAGACTTTCTATGCCGCAGAGGAGATGCACATATGATGGCAATATAAGCAATATTGGTCTATATGGGAGACGTCCGATGGCCGCTATTTTTTTAATGAATATTTATCAATGCAAAAGAAACGGTAAAGCTTCTTAAAATTTCACAAACAGACACTACAGCTCTTTTCACCGATTGTACATTTTAATAAATTCTGCTTTTGTTTTAAGTTTCATGTTGAGTATTCAGGCTACTGAGTAAATGGCCTAAACTCGTCAGGTAATAATCAGGAATCAAATGACGATCATCGTTGGTGGATTTCTCTTGGCGCAACGTTATTGATTCGAGTTTATCAACGCCTGAAGCTACCCATAGTTTGCTAAAGCCACAAAGACCAGCAAAAATCATGTCATTTTCGAATCTGAAAAATATGATTTCACCATGAATATCTTTCAGACTTAAACGATTTTGGTTACACATAGATTCGGATATACGCAATAGTGCACTTTATACTTACGAATCGCCGATAAAAAGGCACTTGGATGGATTGTTAATCTCAAATTTCTCCATCACGTAGTTCTTTAAATTTTCACTCGGCTTGGCGCATTGAGTAGGTTCCCTACTTGCTTCCTTCGATATTATGTCGACGAAGGGACGGGGACCAATAATAGTGGTGCCTTTTACGAACGGAATTTTGCTATCCAGCATACCCGTTAAATACAGAACATCTCTTTCTTTTAAATATTGAATCGATCGTGATATTTGCAACCAATCGAGGTTAGGGTTAAAGTCGAAGATAACAGCTTTGACGCCTGGATCACATTGTAATGCTTGCCAAATTTCCTCGTAATCTTCTGCCAAACGATCTTGCTGAAACATAATGAAACGTTATCATCGAAATTGCAATATATTTCGATTTAAATTCAACATTCGTATGATGGGTATGGTGCAATACTAACTGAAGATTCGACGATGTCAATGCCTGCGGCTTTCAGCACTTCGCAGAATTTAGTGGTTCCCGCTACGAAAGCTTTGCCACGAAACTCCAATTTCTTGAGATACCAACAAATAACGCTGGACGGTACGACTAGCTGCTCCTGTTTGCGAGAAAAATCACTAACACATCTTTGTTTTCAGCGTTAATTTTTTTACATTCCTCGCGAGCGCGTATGATGTAAATGTGCAAAAGAACTGTAGGTCGAAATAATAAAAAAAGAAAAGAAAAATCATAACCGTTTCTATTCGAAACCTCGCTTACTTACAGGATTCACAGGATAACCCATTTTCCGAAATGTTGCACAATATTCATCCAACGACCGGGCGCTATTGTTCGAAACGAAAAGAATCTTTTTCCCCAGACATTGAAGTTTCTTAAGGGTATCAAAAGATTTTTCGATGGGTGTTTCGCCAAGCCATAAAACTCCTGAATAATTTTTGTATTAGAGATATGATCGAAAGCGCCATTAATAATGAATGCCTATTAACAACACCGAATAAAAAACCTCACTCATCTAGCTACGTTCTTCTGAATATGATTTATTCGCGGAATAATGACATCGACAAAAACAATTATGTAGCCAGATTTGTCGAAGAATAAATATATTTATTGATAGGATTAAATCAATTTCTACGCTGCGACAAATTGTCGTCGGAGACTCACCATCGCAATCAGTTATAACCGTGTCAAAAGAATCCAAAAACTGCCTCATCTCGTTCGGCTCACAATCTAACAAGTTGCGCATTTTCTTAATTTCGAAAAAAAAGAACCAACAGAGATAAGAAAAGAAAGAGCTGCGCGGAAACTAAACACCCAATACAAGACGGAAGCAACCGTGCTTGCACGACGAGCTTCGTTTGACTAAGACTTGACATAACATTTTGAGAGATTCTTAGCGTTCGAGATAAAAACTAAACGAAGATAAGAACAGTAGGTTTAGGTGAACATGACTCTTGAAAGAACCGCAGTGTGGGTCGCTCCTGCGACTCACACCGTTGAGTGACTCAGCTGTCTAATAGGATGAAGACCACTCCGATAAAACGAGCTAGCATTATTTTATTAGTCAGCATATACTTACTGACTAATAAAAAAAACCTAGATGCACCATTTTTGCTTGGCGTATTATATAAAAAGTAGAAAAAAAACGCCAAGCAATAAAAAGTTCCTCGTCTTATCTTACATTATCATAGCATATTTTTTTATTTTAATTTAAACAATGGTTTTGTTATGTTTTACAATTGCAATGTACAAAAAAGTGATATAACTTTTTATAAAATAACCAAGCAAGTTTACTAAAAAAATTGTAAACTATATTATGAAACCTTAGGAATATTTGTCTAAATATTTTATTTTGATTAAAAAAAATCATTTTCGTGTTGTAACGTAAAATTGGCATCACCATTATATAAAAGGACAACGAAGTACCACACAAGTACACTGGAAATGCTGTGTAGCAGGTCGCCTATTTTTTTTTATAGGTTCTTTGGGTTACCCAGAATGTACCCGAAAGTGTCCCTCCCAAAAATGGTGTTTTGCGACCACCCAAGATTGTTTTTAAAAAATCGGTTTTACAAGGATATATTTTTTGAAATTGGTTTTATCGAAAAAAGCTTTCTACAAAATTTATCCGGAACAATACCACCTATAAAATAAGTCCTATACAAAAATCACGTAGGATTCTTAATTTAACGGCAAATCACCGCTGAACGAAAACAAAATTGTTTTGCATGTACTTCGTTTATTAATTAACTTAGTGTTCTGAAACTTAATCAGCGTCTAGAAGAATCTATCCCCAGAAGATATCTTTAAATTTTGTTGAGCTAGGTTATATAGTTATCGAGTAATTACCAATTTACGTAAATCCGGCACCGCCTTATAGCAAGTGATCCAGAAGGGCCATATGAGGAAAAAATTTACTTAGCGAACTCGATGACTGGCTGTATTGGTATAGGTTTTCCGCAGTTTTCCTATACCCATGACAGAAATGCCATGATGAATATAATACAGAGGGGGAAGTCGACTGCGGCCGCAAGCAGGGGGGAACAGGGAGAAAGGTGGAGAAAAAAGGAGTAAACAGTAGAGGAAAGAAACGGTCACAATGAGGGGAAAAATAGGTAACAAACGCGAACGACGTGTATCTTAGGAAAAGAAAACATCAAGATTGAAACAGATCGCGCGCGCGCGAAATAGGGAACGGCGTCGTCGATGCGATCGGGCGGCATGGTGGGACACCACCTCTCGTATTTTTTTTCTCGCGCTCGAAGATGCCCTTAAAAATGAGGATTTCTCAATATATAATAGTTGTTTACGTGTAATTTTTACCGGAACGAGCTACAAATGATCCAACATTGAAAAGCCGACCTTATAATATGGTAACTTTATTCAATTTACAGTATTTCTTATCACATACATTTGGTTCGGTGATCGCAAAAGTAATATCCGCGGCTTTGTCAATGTCGTTCTCGTGGAAATTGTAGGTAAACAATAAGTATCGGGTTAAATACTGAGAAATTCTGATTTTTAAGGGAATCTTCGAATGCGCGAGAACAAAAATACGCAGATTTTTAAAAAATCTTCCTACGACCAATTTTAACGGAGATATCGAAATACTTAACTAGGCCGGGCGAGGGGTGTCCTGGCGAGAGAGGTGGTACCCCCAGGGGGGTACACAAATTACGTAACGGAAAAATTTCCCAATTTTCGACCCCGAAAATGTTGATATCAATAATAATAAATTGGAGAAACGTAAAAATGACTATATCTCCCCTTGTAATGAAGATATCGAGTTACTTTTTTTTTTAAGTGAGCGTCTCACAGGGACCTACAAGATTCTGAAAAATTTTTCCAAGTAGCTTCAAAATTGAAATACATAATTGATTTTTTTTAAGCAACAAATTATAATCTTCGAAATTTTTTTTTTTTTTATAACAAAAATCACTTCTTCGCATTGGATCTTGAATGTACACGCTAATGACCACCGCGTAATTGTTTATCCCCATGTGGCTCCTCTGGATCACTTGCTGTAATGAGGTGCCGGACTTACGTAAGTCGGTAATTACTCGTTAACAATATTATATAACCAAGCTCAATGAAATTTAAAGATATCTCTTAGGCCTAGATTCTTCTAGATGCTGATTGAGTTTCAGAACATTAAGTTCATTGATAAAGGAAGTACATGCAGAATTTTTTTTTCTTTCGCCGGTGATTTGCCCTTAAACTCACAACCCTACGTGATCTTTATATAGGACATATGTGAGAGCTGCTAATTAATTAAATTCATTAAAGAAATCATAGAGATAAAATAAATAAATAATCAGTCAGACAATGATTAACCAATCAATACCCCCTGCAATGCCATCGATTCTTCCTCTGTCTCCCGCCACTCCCCTTTTCCTCTCAATAGTTTCTTGTGAATTATGCATTATTGAAGAAGGGGCATGAGCGCAAACTCGAATGTGCCATATGTGCCACATTCAGAAAATCCTATTTTCTGTAACTTTTCACCTTAAAACTTGTTAAAATCGAGCAACATTTCCAAGAGGATTCTGGCTCATCGAGATCTTGGACTTAGACTTAAAGAGTTAACGACGTACTTTATTCAAACTGTATGGAATATAAATAAATGTATATAGGGTACAAACTTACCGTAACTATAACTTTTTAAAAAGACTGTCACTTCAATTATCACTCTTTCTCTTCTGTTCTCTTTGATTCCCGACTATATGGTCTCTCTTACTGAATGCTGTTTTTTTCTCCCATTATCTCCCAATTGGGCTCCCTGACTTAAGGCTTCGCAATATTTTCTAAATTGGATTGGGAATTGTGAAATAATTTATTTTTAGCAGCATCTATTATTTTAATTAATATCAATAAAGAACTCTGGACAACAAATATGAATACCGATCTCTTTTATAAAAATCATTTTCTTATTTTCACATTATTATGTGAAGGAAAAAGTTTTTAGTTGCTTTTCCTTGCATACCAACCGCACTAAGCTATCTGGTTGCATGACTCTCAATTGAATAATAAACACCAGGTCTGCCATACACCAGCGTCGGTAATACATTATAACTTCAACAGTTCACACTTAAGGGGGCGATACCTTTAGGAGACGACAAAGAGTGCTGATTTTCATGATTTTGTTTTTAAACGAAGATTTATTCGCCATTTTTCTGACTTAGGGTATGTTTTGATGATAGTTTTGGCTGTTGCATGGTATTTTTCAAATTTATTAATCTTTGAAAATGACGGAGGTATGGCATAGTCTTCTAAATGGCATTTTCAAAACTGGCGTGACGTATAGCCAAAAAACTAATCGACCGATTCTGATGAAATTTCGTATAAACCTTACTAATCTTATTGTCTAAAACATGACCGTAAATGTTTTTGAAAATTTAATGAAAATCATTTTTTTGTTTCAAAGCGTACCATTCCATCGATTTTCAACATTTCTCATTTTTTCTTGGTTCATATTCTGCATATGAGTGTTAAGGTCAAGTACTAGCGGATTGACTAGTCAACGGAAAATCTGTAAATTTTCGAATCTGAAAAAAAGCAAAATATAATACATTTAGGTTCAATAATATCCATGATACGAAAGGAACTTATGTAAGAAGTGTATGTGATAGCTATGTGTGTTATATTACGAACAGTGAAGTATTAAAATAGCAATCAGATTTGACTTGAGTTGCCTCACCGGCCGCCATTTCATAATTTTGTTTCATAAGTCTGATAACATCCGCCGAAACGTTTAGAAGACTGCACCATGTCTCCGTCATTTTTTAAAATTAATTTAAAAAAATACCATGTAACAGCTAACGGTAGTAATAAAAGATACTCTAAATCTAAAAAATAGTGAAGAAATCCTACCTTAAAAAAAAATCACGAAAATCAGCAATTTTTTCCTCGCCTAAATGTATCTTCCCCCTTAATAGAGCTCGACTTAAGGGTGTTTTCCTGAAAAATCTTTGAGGCGTGCATGTTAGCCCTCTTTTGTTTCGACATTCTGCGGGAGTGCTGTCTTGCTATAATACAAACTTTCATCAAAATCCATCTTCAGGCTATTACATCCTTCTCCTCTTACCTCTTTTCTCTTCTTGTATGAACAAACTAATAGAAAATTATTATGGAAATTTGATGCGTCATCTGCCGATGAATAGAAATCTGATATACCTCCTGATTTTAAAGTTGGAAAATGCTAGTAATATATCAATATTTAAAAGAAAAGAAAAATTGATAACTTTGCAACTACTTTCTGTGTCAGATTTTAGATTCATCCAATAATAAATATATGATTACTTATTTTGCATGGATAAAGTTCTATGACTGGCTTACTATATGCCCAAGTAAGAGCAAATAGTCGCTAAACTGTTGGAACTTTCATTAAAACTTTGAAGAAAAAATATTTTTTTACATTTATTATGTATTACAGTTTGCCATCTCCGATAGTTGCTATTAGAAAATTATTTACCTTTGCTCTAACAAAACCTTTTTAAAGAATGTTCAGAAAATTGTGTGCCTGCATTTGATTACAATTTTCTTTTCTTCATTATTTGCTTTCTAAACTGGAAAATAATTGACAATACCATATAGCTTTTTGTATAAGAAATCAACTTTCGCGGCTGTTTTTTTTTTTATAACAAGGAAAAATTACAGTAAATCAGAACATGACAACAAAAATTCTTTCAATTCCGAACTTGAGAATCGATCATTCTCAATCCCTTTTTAACTATCTATTCTGTATACCCAAAACTTTAAATATCAATTTCCTAAATTCGTAGAACTTGTAGGAGCTATATAATGTTGATACGGAAATCTACAAGAATTACTTTATAATTCACTTGTATCTCTTTCTGTCAGTGACAAAAGAGTCTACATACCGTCCAATAACAGTCCAATAACAAAATCCAGAGAAGATCCAGAAGTTAAAATATTAGCATGGTTAACGCTTAGGTCAGTTTATTTATTATATTTATTTTCGAAGATATAGTGCACACGGATGGTCCAACCGTGAGTATGAAATGAATATCTATTTTGGAGATTCCGAGTATCCTCCAAAAAGACTCACATGCAGAAAGAAAAGTCTCCTGCCATGGTGAAAGAAAAGATTCAGTGTCTATCGCTTCTGATGCCAGACCAAACGTGTTGTTCTATTCCTCACCCTCTTAACCCTAGGACCCTACCATTATCTATACGAAACAAATTGCCTACACTGGGGTTACACACAACCCAGCACTTCAAATCAACGCTGCTAACGAACTGTTTGTCGTAGGTAGATTTTTTTTTAATCGAACGCTCGAAACCTGACGAACGGAATAGGCTTTGCGCGAAAAACCTAATATGAAATTATCGCTATGAAAAATGGGATTAAACAAAGCAAGAAAAATATTTTAGCGTATCTCACTAAAAATAATTTAAAAAATCATCACACTTTTTGGACGCGTATGTTGGACAATTTTTTCGTTGATTATCGAAAAAGACCGTATGGACCAAGCTTTAAAAAAATGATAAACAGAAAAATAGAAGTTCATGAAGAATTTCGCAAGGGGTAAGGATGGCACTTTAGAAAAAAATTAGAATATGTTTCAGCGTGGTTTCTTGAGGGAAAAATTGTAGATAAATGTTTTTAAAAAAATGATTTTGTCAAAAAATAGTGTTTTTTAGGTCAAAAAACATATTAAAGGATATTGAGCTGATTATACGTGAAATTATTTTTTAAATAATGCATTTAGCTCAAGCTACAGGACATAGAACTGGGTTTACATAATATTGAAAAAATCGCTACAAGGAGTTTGACATGGGATATTAGAAATGAAAACAAAAGAAACGTATACTGTAGTAATAAATACAGAAATGTAGATTTGCTCATTGTAAATTCAGTTCAGTGCGCATCGAGAACACCGCATCGAGCATTTCGTCACGCGACAAAAGATACCACAATACAACTTTACTCCTTAAACTGGCTGCGGCCCTGGCACCACACAGTTTATTTATCTTATGAGCAGATGTAATGCGAGAGCGAGGAGCAGGAGGGTCGAGTGACCATTTGTATCAGTTTTTCTCATGAAGAAATTTACTCCTAGTACCGCCGACAGCAGATTGGGATGTACGACGCATTTTTATTCTCTCCGCTTCTCGTGCGATCATGTCATTGTCGCTATCTGCACCGTCACAGGCAGAATCCCATCCTCCTTCTAAAGAATTTTCATTTGAACCCTCCAATTCTTCTTCACGGTCTGATTCACTATCACTTGAGTTGTTGTCCTGAGGTTCCTCTACATTGTTGTGCACCTGCAGCATCCTCCAGCCCTCCTCTGCCTTTCGTACGCACAACCTTGTCTCCATGACTTTATTCGGATTTAAAAAAATCAGAATAGTGTGCAAACGTTTATCATGTAATTTCTGTTGATAACACCCTGATTTTATAATAATAAATAACAAAAAACATTGGAAATAATCATATACTTACACGAAGCAAAACATCGCAAAAAGTGTGGGGTTACGCTAACCCGCGGCTCTCAAAGAACGTTCACTATGTCACGTCCGAACTGTAACTGACGGTAATTCCTACACGAACCTGCTCTTGACAGCCTTCCCTCCTAATGCGGTTGATATTTTCACGTGATTACCCGAACTGCCGGAACGCCAGGGCCCCAAGAATGGTGTGGGGATTGTGGTACCCATGTGTAGGGTCGTCGGGTTAAGGGGCATGTACGAAATCAACATAACCTCACAAATTCTCGAACCCAGTTTTCTCATAGATGATTTATGAAAACGAAAGCATCAGGCTCTGTAGAATTCACTGATCGAGACCTAGACGATTTTATTAAGCCCTAAATATTATTCATCTTGGAAAACTCTGCGTTCCAAAATTTCGGCTATCTCTCTTGCACCTAAATGTCACCTATGACATGAAACGATTTCGGCAATATTTCCTGTACTCACAGTACTCACACGAGTAGTAAGATCTAACGTACTACTGGTGGAAGGGATTAGTTATGAAATAAACCTTGTAAAATGGAAACTTCATTGTAGTATAATGCGAACGAGCTTGTGACTTAAAATCTCGTATGAGGATTTTTCGCAAAGCCGGCGGAGGTTATGTTTACGAAAATACATATGTTTCAAGCGCGATAGTAGTAATTTACTTTCACGTTTCGTGAAAGAAAAAAAAATTAATGATTTTTGCAATAATCTTAGAATCTTACCGACATGGACGGCGATAAATCCTTGATTTGCTTCAATCATGCTCCTTTGTATTAATTAACGTCAAAATACTTTTTTATGGGTTATGTGTATACTACCAGAGAAGTGTAGCTCGATAGTTTAAACTGTAAGTTCCTAGGCAAGTTCCCTCGTGGAGACCCTAGGCCTAATCCATAATGGCCTCTGGATACAGCGCGCGATTTGCGATGAGCGATATCCAATGGGAGCCCAGGTATTCCAGAAACCCCCTGGGAAAGTGAAGCTTCCATTGGATATCGCTCATCGCTCGTCGCTCATCGAGCGCAGTGTGCAGAGGCCATAAGACGTTAGTAAGCTTTTGACTAATCGATTTGCTCTAGTAGCGTATGGACCACGGTCTTGCATACAGGTCTTGCAACGAAGCTAAATTTTCGCGGTGGGGGTAGGCACGCTCATCGGCTTCACTTTTCAATTCACTAGGTGCCGCTACGCGTCGCTACTAGCAAGGGGAAGTAGTTTCCCCCTTACCTCTTACCGGCAAATGGACCGAGAGGGTTTAACGTATGTTTTTGTGGCGCGATTGTCGAAGTAACCTTTATTTGCAACGATATACCAGAAGGTTCTACGCGATTTTCCGTTATACATTTTTTATCGTGTTTTTACGCATAAATGTGAATTTTTTTGGTAGTGTTTGCGAAAAAAATGCGAAATCGCTAAGGGTTGCGCGGTTCGCAATTGTAAAACGGGGTACAAAAATTGTAAACAGAAATGCTCCGTGTTTCGCGTGCCCAGAAACGTCGAACGATACAAAAAATGGCTCGATGCTATTCCGGGACTGAAAGAGTCTCGGTACGTGTGGGAAAAACATTTCGAAGAACGATGTATTGTGAGACATTGGAGAAAAAAGGATGCAAATGGTCGTAATATATGCTGGTATGAATTAATGTATTCAAAAAGTTTTCAGCTTTTTTTAGATGAAGGTAGTAAAGGGCGCGATGGTCTAGTGGTTAGCGTGCTCGCCACTAAACCAGCGGACCGAGAGGTCCCGAGTTCGAATCCCAGTCGCGTACATTTCGTCGTGAAATGTTTTTCTTCGGCATTTCGCGGCGAAATAAGACTAGTTCCACGACTGGGGAGCGAACTCAATGACCGGCTGTATTGGTATATAGGTTTTCCGCAGTTTCCCTATAACCATGACAGAAATTTCATAATGAATATAATACAGGGGGGAAGTCGCTGGCGGTCGGGGGAGGGGAGAAAGATGGAGAAAAAAAGGAGTAACAGTAGAGGAAAGAACGGTCATAATGAGGGGAAGAACAGGTAACAAACGCGGAAAGCGTTTGTACCTAAGGAAAAAATAGATGAAAGTAGTCATCTTTTTTTTAATCAACACATTTGTTTGATTAGTTTCGTAAATTATGCATTTTACACGACAGAACGGTAAATTAAGTTAGGGCAAACGGCGCATGCGTTGCGTTCAGGAGGGAAAAGCACAGAAGAGCTATTTCTCTCTTCGTCGCACCACTACTTCCCCTTGCTGTCACGCACCAAGCGGCAGAAATCGGAATAAAAACAAAACCGCTAAGGGTGCCTACCCCCACTACCGCCGTTGTCAGACCTGTATGTAAGACCATGCACTGGAGTTTCCAGACCTGTATGCAAGAAGATTAGAGGTAAGGCGTACGAACGCGGTGTTGAAGAAACGACCATGGTAATCTAGATGAGAAGGGTGGCGCTGCTCTCCTACCGAACTGAATTGAAGACAGCAACGATCCAGTGCCGTACAACATGCAGAAAGCACCCTTTGCTACTTCATATGCAGTAGTAATTTGATCAAATTAGTTGTAATACCAGTGCCGTACGATATGCAAAAAGCATCCTTTGCTTCTTCATATGAAACGGTAATTTGATCACATTAATTGTGAAACCAGTTGGTGAGGAAATTTCAATATATTAGATACAGAATTCTTATATAGATAATATAGATTGTTTTGGAGAATAATAACGAAATGCGGAAATGTAGTCAATATGTTTTTTTCGGTGCGGAAGCAGTAACAAACAAATGTATTTATAGACCGAAGAAGATTCATAAGAATTTTGAATGCAGCCAAAACTTTTACAACTATTCACACATCATGATACGTCATTGTTTTTTTTTCATTGCGGAAGCAGTAACAAACAAAATTTATTTATAGACATAAGAAAATTCATAAGAATTTTGAATCTAGACAAAACTTCTACAAATTATCACTGATTATGATACACTGTACAGATAAAGAATAATAAAGAAATACACAAATTAAGTCAATGTGTTTTTTTTCGTTGCGGAAGCAGTAACAAACAAAATTTATTTCTAGATACACGAAAATTATGAGAATTTTGAATCCAGACAAAACTTTCACACATGAACACACACCATATTCATACATTATAATACGCTGTGCAGATAAAGAATAATACCGAAATACAGAAATTAAGTCAATATGTTTTTTTTCCTTTCGGAAGCAGTAACAAACAAGATTTGATTCTAGATACAAGAAAATTCATGAGAATTTCGAATCCAGACAAAAGTTTTACAAATGATCACACATATTCACACATTAGAATACGCTGTACAGATAAAGAATAATAACGAAATACAGAAATTAAGTCAATATTGTTAAAGATGCTAGAGAGGATTTTGAATTCGCGCGCGCGCCTGGGGAAACAGATGACGCGTGGGAACGCTACGAGGCAAGCAAGGACTCGAGAGGGCTTGCCCGGAACTGAGAGAGTGGGTTAGAGGGAGAGAGAAGCAGGGGAGTTCCTTCTTCTCGCTCGGACAGTCCAAGCGTACGGACGTGAGAGTTCTGAAGCGAGAGTGAGTGAGTGAGTGAGAGAGAGAGAGAGAGAGAGAGAGAGAGAGAGAGAGAGAGAGAGAGAGAGAGAGAGAGAGAGATAGAGTACGACTGAGAAGAACGGCCATGTGCGGTGGTTCGGGCGAAGGCTTCACTTTTTCAGAAAATTGATAAGAATATTGAATCACGACAAAAGTTTTACAAATTATCACACATCATATTCTCACTGATGACACGCTGATGAACCAGTAACTAACACAATGCATTTATATACACAAGAAAATTGATATGAATTTTGAATCACGACAAAAGTTTTACAAATTATCACATATCATATTCACACTGATGATACGCTGTACAGATAGAAAATAATAACGAAATACAGAAATTAAGAAAATATTTTTTTCCGTTGCGGAAGCAGTAACAGAATTTATTTATAGACACAAGAAAATTCATAAGAATTTTGAATCCAGACAAAACTTTTACCGCAACGAAAAAAAAAAACAGATTGACTTCATTTCTGTATTTCGTTATTATTCTTTGTCTGTACAGCGTATCATAATGTGTGATAATTTGTAGATGTTTCGTCTAGATCCAAAATTCTTATGAATTTTGTGAGAGTGATAAACTATTATCTCGTCATGTCACCTCGCCCCTTTCTAGCGCGATCGGTCAACGAAAATAATAATGCAAGAAAAATAAAAACGAAAGACAATAGGAAAAAATAAAAACTAAGATCGATTTATCTGTAAAGTGTATCATAACATGTGAATATGATGTGTGATAATTTGTAAAAGTTTTGTCTGGATTCAAAATTTTTATGAATTTTTTTGTGTCTACAAATGAATTTTGTTTGTCAGTGCTTCCGCAACGAAAAAAAACATTGACTTAATTTCTGTATTTCGTTATTATTGTTTATCTGTACAACGTATCATGATGTGTGATGATTTGTAAAAGTTTTGTCTGGGTTCAAAATTATTATGAATTTTCTTCGGTCTATGCATAAATTTTGTTTGTTACTGCATTCGCAACGAAAAAAAAAAAACATGTTGACTGAATTTCCGTATTTCGTTATTATTCTCCAAAACAATCTATATTATTTATATAAGAATTCTATCTATCTAACACATAGAAATTTCCTTCACGAACTGGTTTCACAATTAATTTGATCAAATTACCATTCCATATGAAGAAGCAAAGGGTGCTTTTTGCATATCATACGGCGCTGGTTTTACAATTAATGTGATCAAATTATCGCTCCATGTGAAGTAGCAAAGGGTTTTTTCTGCACTGGTTTGTTGCTGACTTCAATTCGGTTAGGTAGGAGAGCAGCGCCATCCTTCTCAGCTGGATTTCCATGGACGTTTTTGGATCATGATCGCCATAGGCGTTCGTACTCCTTACCTCTAGTCTTCTCAGCCCCCTGACACTGGTAGATAAATGCTGTTCGCAAAATGTCGTTGCCGCACTGTGGCACTAGTAGTCGTATGACAGGCATGCATATATATGTACGTTGCGCCGGTGTTTCGAATATCTTACATGAATAAAAGTCTATTGATATATTTGGAATGACTTTCCGTTGTAATAATTTTCCATTTGAACACAATGAATAACGTCGCCACCCAGGTAGCAATTTCCAAACAGTCGTTCAGAAGTTGTCTAAATGGGTACCAAATGTCCGCTTGGAAGCTACCTATAAGTTACCATGTGTCCAACAGTTATCTTTTTAGATGGTTGTTAACTTTAAGATAACTTCCGGGCGGACATTTGGTACCCACTTAGCCGACTTTTGGACAACTTCTTGAAAATTGCGACTTGGGCATAACGATAACAGGCGAAAGCCATGAAAGTATCGAATCGTTAAGCTGATCGGAGTATTTAGAGCCGAAGGCTGTCACACAACAGCCAACGCTAGGCATTGACGATTTCAAGAACTAAAAAGCCGGGACAAAACGCGTTTTCGTTCATCATCTAGGAATAGTAGGCCAGTGTCAGGAGGCTGAGTCTTCTTGTGCCTGTGACAGAGACGGAACAAATAAATAATGAGAAGTGAGCTGTATATGAGGCAGAATGATACTTGAGAAGTGGGCTGCGTGCGAGAGAAATGAAAAATGATATATACCAGAAAGATTTCTGTAGATGCGTAAAAATACAAGAATATTTTTAATATAGCAATGCCCAATGAACAATATGCATTCGTTGCGTAAGTAACGGTGAAAAGGTCGAAGATAATAATAATGCAATACGTAGTGATAGAAAAATATTTTTATTATAGCAGTGTTTAATTGGACAACGAACGGTAGAAAACGTTTTAAATAATAATGTTTTTATTCTTGAATAAATTTTTTACCCAGGCCAATATGATGGTAAAGTATTCCTAGTCAAAGAGCCCTACTTCGCGATCTGTTTGTTTTAAAACTTGCAATCGGATAATGCGCAGAATCTCGGACAAAACGGAAGAAACTGCTATGCCTATGCGTGGGATAGTCCTATATTGCTACTGTTTTCCCTATTGTCCGAGATTTCACTTATCCGAACTACCCTCTCCCTACATTATCTCGGATAAGCGAGTTTCTACTGTATTTGCCATGGAGGCTAGGATGCATATTCAATCCTCTTCCATCTCTCTTGCACGACATCGATACTCAGCTTACTTCTCGAGGTCTTAGAGATAGTGGCGCCATCCCTGTTTGACCACATTTTTGTAGGCCGTTTGAAGTGCACAGATCAGACTCCTCCCACTCTAGCCTCCATGCCTGAACGCCAGTTTGACTTTTCAATTCTCCTGAAAGCCGAACAAAGTGAAGGAGCGGAAGACACAACTAGTTAAGGCTGCCGGTGCGACGTGTCTTCTTATTTCGGTTTTAATAATGACTCATATTTTCTACAGATTGGTTAATTATTGCTCTATCACGGAAAATTGTACGCGCGCCAGTATTTATTTTCTTGTTTCGCGCGAATCATGCAAAATGTTTCGCTTTGTCTGTACATCATAACTAACGTAAACCTTTCTCGAGACCGCGGGGCGAAATGAGATAACAATGAAATGAGAGAATAAAAGTAAACATTTTTGTCCAACCATGTCGCGCAAAGAAATTTCTCGTTATGATTTCGGTGGTGAGTTTTATTTGTTATGAAAAAACTTCGTTTCTCGTTCGATCCCCAACTGTTTATAACGGGAAAAAAAAAATGATCAACCAAATTCGCTAATTTCCGATTTAAACTGATTTGAAGATGTGACGAACTCGACGAACTTCGCTAAGAAACTCGAGAGCTGAAATCTTATAAAAATGCACTGCGCAAATCAAATTTTTTCATTATATGTTCGCAGTTTGTTAATCTTGTTTCAGCGATTGATGAGTAGATACTTGTAAAAAAATATGAAAATGATGCTTTCCAGGTTGATAAGAAAAAGTAGTCAATATCTCGTAGATGTAAAAAAAACATTCATCCCATCGTACAATAGATAAACTGTTCCTTCTGTCGATAGCAAAAGAACTTGGCCTGATATTAAATTGATTACACTATGAACGAAATTCGTTCAACAGAGATATTCGTTTAATTTGATTTAATTGCAGATTATTCAAGCAGCATAAATGAAAATAGGATAAAGTTTTTGTGCTTCGAGCTGAGCAACAAAAGTCAAAGGATCCAGTTGATATGGTGCTCTGCAGGTGTATTTTTCTTTTACCTGATGTATGGATATTTGCAAGAGCTGATATTTACACTGGATGGATTTCGGCCGTTTGGGTGGTACTTGACGCTCGTACAATTTGCGTATTACACAATTTTTGCCTGGTTCGAGATACGCCTGAGAGGAATATCCAGACGCATACCATTCGGAACTTATTTAATTCTGGCATTTTTTACGCTTGGTACAATGGGCTTTTCCAACAGTTCGCTAGGATATTTAAACTATCCGACGCAGGCAAGTACAAAATTGGCAAGAATACATAATGTTGATAAAGATATGGTAAAAAATGAAATAT
Source organism: Ophion ellenae (assembly GCA_963210295.1). Lineage (NCBI taxonomy): Eukaryota > Metazoa > Arthropoda > Insecta > Hymenoptera > Ichneumonidae > Ophion > Ophion ellenae. Next base: position 178,310 of record OY723388.1, read on the forward strand.
CGTGAATTGCAGGTAATATTTAAGTGCTGCAAGCTCATACCGGTTCTCATAGGCAGCATAATCATACAAGGAAAAAAATATGGTATTCTGGATTTTGTTTCTGCGGGTCTACTGTGTGTCGGTCTTGTTCTATTCACCTTGGCCGATAGTATGATATCACCACGATTCAATGTACTCGGAGTCGTAATGATCAGTTCCGCCTTGCTTTGCGACGCTGTCATTGGTAATTTGCAGGAAAAAGCAATGAAACAACACAAAGCCTCGAATACCGAGGTCATATTTTATTCATATGGTATTGGGTTTGCTTATCTGCTGACGATACTCTTTTGCACTGGACAACTCGCCAATGGTGCTGCTTTCTGTTTCCAGGTGATTCATTCAATGTTTGCTAAATAATCTCTCTTTAAATTTGCCCATTGACTCGACAGAAAATATGAACGTTTTTGTTCCTGCACTGAAATTTATACGTGCTGATCATGCCACAAAAACATAACAGATATGCAACATCTTTAAACGGGTTACACCTACCTTATGACCGAGAAAAAAAGAAATTTTCGTGAATTTTTTTTTCTACATTAAAGAGTATGTTTTCGGTCAATAGAATGGTTTATGCAGGTGGTTTTTTCAAAAACGTCCTCCGTAGTGACCGCTGCCGCTCGGAACAAATGTTCCGAGATAGAAAAAAAACCAAACACATTTAGTCTTTGCACGAAATTATCTGGTGCTTGGACGAAGGATTTAATGAAATATTGATTTTCGAAAACACCGGTTGCAGTCCGCTGTGACAGTATGGAATTTCGGTGGAAAAAACGCTCTATTTTCGTTTATGAGAAAAAAAAACTATGGTTGAAAAAAAAAATTCCTTTGGTCGATCACTGTTTTTTGATATGTAAAAGAAGCATGTAAAATTTGAACTTGATCGGTGCGGTGATTTTTTATATACCGTGGTCACCGATATAAAAAAAAAATCATTCTTAGAAAAACGCGTCCAAAGTTCACCGGTTTCACGAAACCTACCCATAAACGCCCATGAATCCCTCAATTTTGGACGGATTGACATTAAATTTTTCTAACGTTACATTTTGGGAATCCGTTGAAAAACAAAAGAATATATTTTCAAAAATTTCATCTAGATGTGAGCCCTTAAAATGATTTTGAGGATTGAGAAGAACGGCTGTGTCTATGATTATTGGCTATGTTCAATAAATAACCATGAGAAAAAAATGTACTTATAATGGAACAGTTCTAGAAACTGCGATATCTTTGGTACAATAGCATTCCTTTCTCGCTCTCATATGTGCATTACAGTTATCATTCTTTTTTTTTCTGTACTGTTGCAGCATCCTGTTGAGACTTACGGATACGGTCTTATCTTCTCACTCTGTGGTTATTTCGGAGTACAGATAGTACTAACATTGGTGCAATGTTGCGATGCTTTTATCGCTGCAACTGTGACAACTTGTCGCAAAGCAGTCACAATAATAATAAGTTTTCTCTTGTTCTACAAGCCGTTTACGTTTCAGTATCTGTGGTCGGGTTTTCTCATCTTATTGGGCATTTATTTGAACATTTGTAGCAAGCACAAATGCCAAGCTGGCAACCGACTCGTGCCCGCTGTATTGTGGTCTCGTTTAGTAGATCGCTGGAAACGGCATAATCGCATTCAAAGTCACTTGATGACAAACGTATGATGTTCCGCTTAATCACGATTCAATTGTTAATGAAAAATCAATTGAGCGATTCTATTCAATGAAGGCAGTCGCTAAAAAGTATCCTTATCGGCAGTTCAAGTGAGGGCGTATTTCGTATAGGTTTAGTTATGCATAAAATTGTGAAACAGCGCAACGCGTGTCAAACCTGGCAATAGAATATAACCACGAGATTCATAGCGATATTTGTAAGTTATTTATTTTATTATATCTCCGACGATAAATAGCCAGCAAGTATATCTCGACGATCATTAAATATGCAACAAAATGAAGAAAAAAAAAAGTTATATCGTGTCACTTATTCTTGTTTAGGGTTTTATCGCCTCTTCATTGAATGAGAGAGATCAAGTTCACGCGTGTTTTTTTTTACTCATTTATTTACACGAGACAATAGTAGCAATAGCAATGATATATATTCAGTTCAAACTGAATCGAAAAATCTACATGACGGGATTAATGTAAACAAACTTCGTTCCTTATTGGTCTGCGTACTTCATATGTACATAGAGAAAATTACTTACAATTCGTATTGTGGAAATATTACTCACGTATATTGCTGCATTATGCCGAAGTATGAATTTATTATCTCCGAGTCCAGTATTGGGATAATCTTCGCTCGGATAATATTGGAAACGATTAAAAACAATGCCTCGTCAACAGAGAAGACGAAAAAAGAGCGGGTTCTTTTTTTCTCCCCCTCTCTCTTGCTTGTACGATGAACAAGCGGGATAAATGTTTGTGTGTGTGTGTGTGCGTGTGTGTGTGTGCGTGTGTGTCGAATATGGAGTGGGTGTTTGTGTAAATGTCGTGAATGTGAACGGTGTGAGAAGAGCATCATTGCTCGATCATGTTTCGTGTCTGCAGGGTTGAGAATTTCGCTTCTTTTTTCTGTTCTTTTTTCTTAATACAAGTAAGCTTTCGTATCGAAAAGAATACGATTAATAAACGCGATCTTACTTATATGAGCGCAAACCGTGTCGAGGACGTCGGTAACCTGAGAGCAAATCTCTCTCACTCTCTCTTCCGCCTCGGCCCTTTATCTTTTGCGATCATTGGAACCGCTGCGCCGCGAACGCGAACGACGACCGTGGCTTCCACTTCGCGACCGTCTCGACCTTGAGGAAAGGTAGAAAAAAGCAATGAGTTTCGATCGAACAGAATTTGTGAAAAACGATGCCGTTCAAGGGTCCACAAAGGCATGAATCATTTTCAATAATAATGTTCAGTATGTTCCGGAACGTGGACAAACGACACTTAGTAAAAATGTATGCATGCATATGTGCGAATGTGTATGCGCAAAAACTTGCACACATTTTGAAATACCTGGATAAGAGTTCGGACACCGATAGTGGACGATAGGCATGGTTGTTACGCATTATTGACTCAGAAATTCCTTGACTTTTTTAGATTTACCAGACTGGTTTTGCAAATATTCCAGGGAGATTGGGGTCAAATAAGGAACATAATTTTTTTTCAATACTGGCGCTCTAAAAGTAATTTAAACACTGTAAAGTGAAGAAAAAAAATACATTAAAAGCAAATACAGAACCTGTTCTTCATGATAGACAAAGAATTTGACGCCGGTGTCAATAAATAAAAATAAATATAAACATTTATCTACAATAGTAATTGTGCATCGACAAATCGAATGCAAATTTATAGAGGTTTAGAATAAATTCGATTTTGAAATGTTCCTGAGAATCTTCAAAATTCCCTGACTTTTGCCTGATTATTCCAGACGGAATGAAATTCCATGAGTTTTCCCAGTTTTCCAGCCATGATAGGGAGCATATTTTAAGGGGCTATTCTACTGTGACGGGATAAAAAAAATCGAATTTTTATTTTGTGCTTTTTTCAACTCTATTCCATCATAGAATTGTTAACCAATTGCTGGTAAAGGCAATTTTCACTTTGTCGACTCAGTACAGCGCTTCAAAGTAAAAGCGCTCGGTGCGCGCGCTCTAGCACGTCTACCCGCTGCGCGTCCCTGGTAGCTGTTTTGAATTTATGCCTGCGTATACACATGTACACGTATACTTGTATACATTTACTGTATAGTAGTAACTTGATCTCTCTTTTCACCGTGAGAGTAAAAGGACGCTCTACCGTTTTTTTTTTTTCACCTAGCGTCGTTCATTTCAGAAAAATGGCTTAACCAATCGGGCTAAAAAATTTACTGCATATTCAGAATATGTATGACTATCGCCCGAACTAGAATTAATAAAAAATATTAATTTTAACTTATACTTTCGCCCGAATTATGTCGAAAAAAAACGTGTTTTTCGAACACTTGCAAAGAACGACGCATTTTGTTATTTTGCAATATAAAATAATAATTTCAGTTTGGGCGATAACAACACTCATACAGGATAAGAATCTTTTTGAATTTTTCGTTCCCGTTTACCCGGAGTGCGCAAATCATCGACGTCAGCAACATACTTTTTTCATGCCTTTACACGATTATAAATTGTTAAATAAATATACAATTATACGCAACAACAACAAATTATTTTCTATTCTGTAAGAGTGTACCTGTAAGCGAAAAGAAGTTTGTACCGATACATGGAACAGTTAAAAAAAATAGCTTGTTTTTTTGGCCGTCACACTAGAATAGCCCCTTGAATCAATATAGTGAAAATCAGTAAGACGCTTTAGATTAGCAGTTTTAATTTTCAGAAAAATGTTCTTCTGTGCCGTAATTTCCACAACTCTTGAGATGTCATATCAAGTTTTTGTACAGAAATAGAGTATCATACAAGGTACATTTGAGTGTCATTTTACGGATATCGGTGAAAGGCTACAGATTGTTAGAGGAACAAGGCTTCGGATTGTTAAAACTCTCGAAAAATATTTTCACGGTGTAAATGTCACAAAATTTAGAATAACCGCATAGTTTTTTGCATAGAGTTTTACATATAGTATAAATGTGATCTAATGTCATGAAAATCGGTAAAAGGTTTCACATTGTAAGCGGTTCAAAATCTCAATAAAACTTTAAATACATCGATAATCTTTGACATATGTGTAGAGTATGTTTGAAAAAAAATAGAGAGTCCTTCGATTTAGCCGCAATTAGGCGAAAAGTTCAGATTTTATGGGCGTTTGAATTTTTTCGACAATTCAAAAGTGAAAATAAAGGATAACGATAAAATAACTTTATATAAAGGAAATATTGTTAAACTTTACCATACAAAAAACATCTGTGTAAGTTGAAAAATTGTTCTTTACTTTGTCGTTTGTTTATTCCGTTCCCAAGGCAACATATGGGCAAGGTTATTTTTATTTATCCATAAAGCTTCCTGTGCAAGGAAACCGAAATTGGAAGACAGACGTGCATATGTAACTCATGTACTGATGATTGCAATTCAGACTTACTCATAGGAATAGCTTCGTTTAAATAGCAATAAACCTGCTCGTATGGTCAGCTTTGAGAGCGAAATGAATAAACGAAGAAGCAATGTACAATTGCTTCTGAGGCAGTTATTTTTGGTATAATGAAATTTACCTATATTTCCTTTATATAAAATTATTTCACCGTTAAATGAAACAATGTACAAGTTCTTTTTTGGGTAATACCACGGAACATTCGTAAAGGATCCTCATGAAGATCTTGACGATTCTTTTTGTTCCCAAGAAAACACAGCATCTCTTGACGAGAGGTAAAATTGATAAAATCTGAAGTATGGATTGATACTGAGAGGCTCTTCGATTAAAGATTCATGTATTGTTCTTTGTTTTTAGACTATTTAAACTATTCAGGATACGGAACGATAAAAAATTATATAAATAATTGTCGTTGGCATGTGCCAACGAAGATGTTTCGATAATTCGAAGGGAAATAAAAGCAAGCTGCGCAGCAATTGAATAACAAAAAAAGCCTCATTATTGCTAACTCAATTTATTTTTCAACTCATGAAAGATAAAAATCATCGTGTCCGAACTTTTACTTGGGGTATCTAACGAACGAACGAACGACAGTTATTAGCGAAACGAATCAACGAAATAATGGAAAGAGAAAAACTAAAAAGGGGATTTCTACCTTTTTCCACGACTACGAGACCGCGATCTGGATCGTCTCCTCTCTCGGTCTCTGCGATCGCGCTCACGATCACGATCGCGTTCGCGTTCTCGATAACTAAGGCCTCTACTTCTGTCCGACCTGTCACGATCTCTTTCACGATCCTCACGGTCTCTCTCCCTGTCCCGTCTGTCCCTGTCCATCATCGTTTCCCGTTTCTCCTTGCGTCTTTCTTCCACGGTCTTCTCGAGCTCGGCGAGCTTCTCCCTTATCTTGATAAAGCCGAGATGCAATTTACCACCGAAATGATCGGCCAATCTTCGATCGTTGTCGTGAATACCGAGATACGCGCTGCAGACTTCACATACGCGTAGCTTTTGTTGCTGATAGCTAGAAGCTGGCATACTGTTTCTGTATTCTTGTTCCGCTTCATTCTTCTTCTTTCGCAACTCGTCGATTTCACCCATCAGCTTCATGGACTCCTCGACGAAGCCCTCCTCGCCGAGCTCCTCGGCCTTTGCTAATTTCTTGCCGATCTCCTCGGCAAGAACGTGAACGTTGTTCGCCTTTGCCGCTACCTCGGCGCTAAGTTCCTCCTGCGTCTCCGCCAACCGTTGTTTCGCTTGCTCGGTCCGACGATCACAATCGGCGATAAAGTTTTGAAGATGTTCCATCGCCTTAGGATAACAAGATAAAAAGCGGTTCAATGCGTGCCAGATGGCGCAACAACGTAAGCTACAACTCCGCAGCAGGTTACACACGCACATGATTGTAATATCAACTGAGAAATTAAATACTTTTGAAAGTTCTCAGAATTAATTATACATTCATTGAACAACGATATTTTGTGAGTCCCGTTATTCATCAATATTTGACATTTACACTTTTTTCCATTTGTGTCGAAAATATGCCGAACATCTATTAGACAAGGTAAGGCAACAATTATTGGCAATAGAAATATTTTCTAACCTGTGAGACTTGGGAGAAAAGGTTTCCTAAGAAAATTGCATAGTTCGAAAGGGATCTTCGAGCGGTGGTTAGGGGCTTCATCCAGGTGGAGGCGCTTCGAGAGATTTCGGTCACCTCCATTTCTTTTTCACAACTTCATCAAACAATTAAACGTATGTTCACACACCTAACTGAGATGATCAATCAAGATTTAGTATAAAAAATCGATAAGAAAGAAATGTCAATGTGTTTAGCCTAGAATCGATTGATAAGCGGTGCAAACACTTCCGCCTACAAAAGGTTCTCAAAGTGATCGCCACCACTTCCAATGCATGCTTGGAATCTGATTCGCATCGGTCGTATTGTCTTTTTGCACAGTAGTCGGCACTTCTTTGTACTTTGTTTTTCAATGTGCCCCATAAAAAAAAGTCGAGTGGTGTCAGGTCTGGTGAACAAGCTAGCTGAACTCCACGAGTCCCACGTCCGAAAATTTGACGATTGTCAAATTTTTCACCGAGCTTATTCCTTGCAGCCAAAGGCACATGAGCCAGGCATCCGTGTAGCTGGAACCGCGTTGTGCTCCATGTACTTAATGGCAGATCTTTCAACAATGTTTCCAAATGATGTTTTAGGAAATTGCCCTGAGAGTTCCCATTTAAATGTCCATAGATGAAATAAGGACCAATAATTTTATGTCCAATTTTGTGCTATTTTTTATTTTTATGCATTTTTGTGCCTCCTCCGAAAATTAATTAAGATCATATAAAAGAGCGCTTAATAAGGAACATTTTTGTGCGAAATGTAATTTAGAAGGAAATTCTGTCGCAGTACTTTTCATTGAAAAGAACACACCATTTATTATGGAGATCGCAAACTTCTCACTGCTTTTTAAAACAAGTTAACAAGATTTTTAGTTGTCAACAATCTAAACAAAGTCGTACGACTTACCGGGATTTTCCTTAGTATTAAACTGATAAAACTTAAAGGCTGTTGGTTAATACAGACTGACGTGATTGATGAGACAATACAATCAATGTCAATCAGATTGCAAGTGTGCATTGGGGGTGGTGGCCATTACTTTGAGCACCTTTTATAGGAGTAAGTGTTTGCACCGTTTTTTAAATCAATTCTAGGCTGAAACATTGAAATTTCCTTTTGTATTGAATTTTTATACAATATCTTGATCGATCATCTTGAAATTTGGTGTGTGAACTTATTTTTAATTCTTCGATGAAATTCTGGAGAAAAAAATAGTAGTCCTATTTAAAACAGCGGCGGTAACTTTGATATCTCCGAAGCCTCCACCTAAATGAACGTCATAGCTGCCACTTGAAGACCGCCTTCGAACTATGCAACTTTGGTAGGAAAAGTTTTTTTCCTGAGTCTGATAGGTTAGCAAATATTTCTACTGCTAATAGTTGTTGCATAACCCGGTATATTAGTAATCATGATTAATGTTTTATTAATTTATTATTTTTTAACGTTATTAACGTATATATTCATGAGTTTTTTTTTTTCGGAACCTAAGTTTTCATAGTGGCCACAATAATTTCACTTCAGAGTTCTCACAAAATAAACATAGCTTCATTATTTTTTTTCGGATTATTGAAGCAAGGTGTCACACGCACAGAGGGGGTTTGAATCAACATGACAAAATTATAAGTGATAAGGGAACTCGGAAAAAAAAAAATTCCCTACAAAGGGCGGGTAAATAGCGAAAAAATATTAAACGGATAAACCGAAGGTAATGATATTTAAAAATGGTATTTTCTCTCAAAAATGTGTGTTTATAAAAAAACATTTAGAAAATCATAAATGACCCTAATATTCTCGACTGAAAAAATAATTAAATGGAACGTAAGGTACTCACGTCGATGTCGTAAAAGTGATCCTTCTTCTTCTGTGCGGCCTCGTAGTCAGCCCGCAGTGCCAAGTCGTGAATCTGGGGACAATCTCCCAGGTCCATACGCTACGATTGACAAATCATACGAAAATTTAGTGAGCTAAAAAATCGCTGGAGTGAAACTCGTCCTTACCACTTACAAAGAAGAAATTGCTTTACAAGGAGGCGGCGTATTTTTTTATACCCCTTAGGAAGTCGACGTATTTTTTATTGGCTTTTAAGAATGACGATTCGTGATAATAAAAAATGGATAATAGTAGGATATCGAAAAAAATATAGTATCCATATTCCGATGCGTGAATAGATTTGAGAATTCTCAGAAATTGGCAGCCTATGGAGGTTCATCGAGTTGCAGACCTTCAAATCATCGGTGCATTATTTGGATCAATTTTTTTCTGCTATCTTCAATGTAAGTCTTTTACCCTCTCTGGTCGCCCTTTGTTTCTCATGGCAGCAGATATTGTGTGTACACACAGATATAAATATATATATATACGTATATGTACGTATATATATACACCTATATGTATGTATATATATACGTATATGTACTCATATATCTACGTATATGTATGTATATATATACTTTTTTAAATACCTGGCGTCGAGACGCTGCCGCGTCTATGTATATATATATATATATATATATATATATATATATATACACACACACACACACATATATTGTATGCATAAATACGTGGAAAAATCACGCATTATATAATATTATAATCAATCATGTATAGTAAAAATTACATTTGACAATGAAACGTAATAACTTCTATAGTAGGATAGATTTTGTGATTTTATTTTCACTTACAAGAGTGGCAACACGTCTCCGCCTGACGCGAGAATGCGATGGAAACGATGCTACAATCAGCACACACACACACACCTTAAGATTACATGTTCATCACACAGTTCTATGAGACAACTTATAGTCTAGTTTATAGTAGTACTAGTAGTTGTAGTATCATTAACATTTTTATAATAATCGTCACGTTGTGATCCAGCAATGGGCAAAAAACATTCACGATTCTCCTCTTAGATTTTTCGTCCTGGAATTAATTGCCTTTACCATTAATTGTTTAAAACTATCGTGAAAACACTATGAGGTATTTGAGATCGAGGCGTTTGACGAGGAAGAAAATGGAAATAAAGCGATTCATCCTTACGGTCAAAAAATTTGTTGAACAATCGTTTTTCTTCTTTATATCCCATTTCTGTATCGAAACGTATTGCCGATCATGATATTATCTTATTAATCGAATTCAATACGTACATTAAGAGGCTGGAAGAATTTTCGTAATGGTCTTGCTGAAATGTCTCGCGAGACCGATTCCACACCCATTTCCTGTATTCTTTTCATCATCGTACGACTTTTTTGTATTTTTTTTTGTTTTCGTAATGTTTTGAGAACCATTGGCAACATAATATTCTGTTTATTTCTGCACATCCAAATACTTGTAGATAGCAAATTTGTAGAATCGATTAATTTTCATTTCCGTTACGACACGACGATAACCGCAAGTCATGCAATAATTTGCCGAGAGTAGAGAGAAAAATCATATATGCCTATGTTTGTACAAAGCAAGAGAAACTCGAGTAGACATCTCATTAGAGGATAATTGGTCACTTCGGCTAACACGGTTGAGCACCAAAAAAAAGTTACGAACACGTTTACTCAGAGGTACTGTTATTGCCAACTGAATGTTTTTTTAACATTCTTTTTCGAACGATACTACATTGCTTAATTAGTTTAATACAACTTACTTATGCATTTTCTCAACTTTACATTGAATAGACTATTAAAAAAATCTTCATCCGTCCAACATTTGTTGGATTTGAATCAAACAGGATAGTTGGAGGGCAGAATAAAGTTAATTGAATTTAGGAGGTCAGTTTTTTAGAGTAGACACCCTTCGGTCTAGCTTATCCTGCAGCGCTTTCGTAAATTGCCATTGTATATAAGACTGCCAAGGCGAGATGAAAGTTGTATCAACATTAAAGGCGTACTATGCAGTGTGGCTATGATTCGTGAGCATGAAAATGTGAATAAAAGCGAGTTCTGGGAGTTTCGGACTTTTGTAAGTGTCGATGCCTTTCCATTTTCTTCGCTTTTTCATAAACTTCGTACAATATTTTCGGCTGCTATTCAGGCGGTACTATAACGTTTCTTACTTACAGATTGTTGCATTGTTTCCCATACGCCCCTATTTTCCAAGGCGAATAAGACTTGAATATGATAATACTCACGTCCAAAGCAACCTTACGTCTTATATCAGCCCCATAAATTGCATTTTCAATGAGTAGGCGTGACGAATCACATCGTGTTTGTGTATGTGTGTATATACACATGCACACACGCACACGCGCACACACACACACACACACACACACACACACATACACATATAAATATAAATATATATATATATATATATATATATATATGTGTGTGTATGTATGTATGTATGTTTCGTTTTGCTATTGTAGTTATAGTTGAAATAAGTCTTTGTATCATTACGCTACTCACCATAGCGCTCACTTAGAACAGGCCACACTAAGCTCTTTCTATTGACAATATCATCTATGTAAAACAGGTTTCGCTTCATGGTGAAATAAATAACCATATCTTTAAGATATCATCGTTGAGGTAAATGAAGAAACAAAGAATTGCCCCATACATACAATAAATTGCCCAGCTATTATTTAGCAAGACGCGTAAAAATGAATTTATTGACTTTCCAAATTTCCCTTCTCTCTCGCTTCCTTTTTTCTTCTTGCCACTCGCCACTCATTTTTTCTTCTTGCCACACACTTGGCACTCCACATAAAATCTCAGAGTAGGCAATGAAAAAATTAATTTATTAGCCAGTTTCATTTAGCTACGTTGGATGAGAGTTCATTCGAATGTACTTTCATATCATTTCGATGAAAGAAAAAAAACTGTTCTGAAACGATGTCAGGCATTTATAAATTATAGTTGAGTTACCCGTTTTTTAAAGAATTTCCGAATATTTTTTTTATGTAATGTGCAAAATTTCCATCGAGCAGTGTCTCACAATTCTCTGTCGATTTATCACTGAGCAAAATAAAATGTCAACTAGAATTTCTTAACTGTTCCTCGTAGCCTGGAGTAACGGTAATGAATGAAATAAAAATGGAAATAAATGATAGATGTAATACGTACGCGTCTTGATCGAATTTTCAGTTCTGTTTCTTTTTTCTTCCTTTTCTTTTTCCGCTATTTTTTGTTTCTCAATTACTTCGATTTCGTTCTTTCTGTACTTACAGCAACGCGTGTATGTGTGTGTACAGGGATGACAATTACAACATACAATTGTACAATATATTTTGTAAATGATATTGTACAAATGGTATGAGATTGGAATATTGCTTGTCCAGAGACTCTCTGGAAATTAAACTGCAGCGTGATCGTCAATTAGTCAATTAGTTGTACCTTCGTCCATTTAACATTTCAGAGGCTGTCCAAACAGTGTTAAATGGCATTTTTCTCGGTCATGGTTTCTTTAAAAATGTTATTGGTGTAACGTGGAGCATAAACTAGAGAAAATTTTCCGCAAAGTTTTGTACTGAAAGAATCAATGAATATTTCATAATGATGCTTTCCGCATATTCATAGATATTTTGTTTAAATGCTCTTGTTGTCTAAAGAAGATGTCTAATATTTTGGAAAATACAGCAGACCAATGTATCCTTTTTTACCAGAAGAACAGGGGTCACCTCTCTGCTCTTTGAGTGAAAAATATATGAAAAGTAGCATACATTGAGTTTCGTGCGAGTATTCGTGTAGGCTGGAACTTTTTTTTTTCTTGTATCTCCAATAGTGTTTGGATGATCCTGCGAACCAGGCACGTCAAAACTATGTGCCCGATCGTGAGAACTGTACTATGAATATGAGAAAATAAAGGTCTAAAGGTTACAAAATCATCAGTTATTTCAACGAAGCAATTCGTAGCAAAATGTCTTTCATAGTTCTTCCTCAATAAAACCGAATTCTCAAAAAATTCTTTGATATAGCGACCTTGGGCTCAAGGATATAGAACTTTGCGATAAAAGGAAACGATGAGGTGAGACCAAAACGTTGCTCACTTTTTCATTCTTGTTGGTCGTGTTTATGTTTTGAAAAATAAGTTGGTTTGTTGATAAACTATATACTCACTGTCGACGAAAGAATCTCGTGAGGGCAGCATGCTAGCAGGAAACTCTTGCAGACCTTCGGATCGGAGTATTTCACTTGAAATTTGTTATTCTCACCTGCAAATGATTTAGTTAATATATAAAACGTATATATATATATATATGTGTGTGTCTGTGTGTGTATTCACGAAAAATGGAAATAACGAAATCGTACAACGAAGTTGTATTTCTCTGCAATGTTACATTGAAATTGATGAAAAATGTCTCTCGTTCACCCATATTGAAAACGTGCAATTTACAAGCGAATGCGCGTTGCGTCGTTTTGGTGCGAACATTGAAAAAACAACGATGAAAGGTTAGATACGGAACGTTCGCCTGCGGGAAAGGAAAGCCCTTTCTTCTCTTTGCAAACTGACGCTGTCTGTATTCCGACGGCACAAAAATTTGGCAAGTTCCGCCGAATAGAGTACGTTGTGTTGTATACCCACCATTACGTCCAGTACCCATTAATTGATCGAGCATAGCTCGCATCTGATCGTGGGCCGTCATCAGGTGCAGATTGATGTCTACGATGCGACGGCAAGGCGATTGTTGGCCGCAATTTGTCTACCCTTAATAGTTTCTCTCGACCGATAGACGCACTAAATCTTTCACAGAGAAAATGCGATATATAGAATATATGTATGGCGTACGCATATGCCAAGGTATATGATAGTAACTAGAGACGTGGAATAGTAGTTGAGAGAGAGAGAGAGAGAAACACAAGGCACGCAAAAAGAATGTTACCAGAGTCGGGTGCACGCACAGCGCTATCTACTTGACGAATTTTCCACAGGGCCTTGAGCCTCTGACTCTGCACGCGATTTCTGATTCGCGAAATCCAATAGGACATAAGGTATTCCAGAAATTCCCGATAAATGTGGAACCCTCATTGGATGTCGCTCATCACTAGCGGGGTAACGGCGCATAGAGTGCCAGCACACTGCACGCGATTTGCGACGAGCGATATCCAATGCGAGGTAAGGTATGTGGAAAACCCCCAAGGACAGTGAGACTTCCATTGGATATCACTCATCGTTCACCGCAAATCGCGTGCAGTGTGCGGATACCATAATCGTCTCTGTACACTGCGCACGATCCAATGAGAGCTTCACTTTCCCAGGGGGTTTCTAGAATAACTGAGCTCCCATTGGGTATCGCTCATCGCTCATCGCAAATCGCGCGCAGTGTGCGGAGGCCATTACTCGGTAGTGGCAGTTTTCGTTATCGTTAGCTGGCGACAGCCAATCCCATGCACGATCAAAGAAGAACGGGGGTCTCTTATTAGCTGTCGCTAGCTAACGATAACGACAACTGTCGCTACCGAGTTATAATGGCTTCTGCACATTGCGCGCGATTTGCGATGAGCGATATCCAATGGGAGCTTAGGTATTCCCGAAACCCCCTGGAAAAGTGAAGCTCCCATTGGATATCGCCCGTCGCAAATCGCGCACAGTGTGCAGAGGCCATAACGAATTATGGCCCGGTAACGACAGTTTTCGTTATCGTTAGCTTGCGACGGCCAATTGCATGCACGTTCCAAGACGAAAGGGAGCCTCTTATTGGCTGTCGTTAGCTAACGATAACGAAAACTGTCGTTACCGAGTTATAACGAGTTACAGAATCGCGGTGCTGGGGGGGCATTACGGTTCTCCATTTGGGTGAGAACACCGTCTAATTTATTGCCATAGGAATAGTACCCAGTGTCAGGGGCCTGGTCTTGATCGAAAGAAATCTGCTGTTCAATTCCGCCAATTTAAAATACGCGTACGCGAAATAGGAGGCTGTGATTGGTCACGGTAGCATACGACGGTCAACGTTGTCGAGTCATTTGACGTTAATTATGAAGTTATCTTCCGTTGCCTGCAGTTCTAATTTCTAATCGGATTTTTGTTATTGATTTTTCGAAAAAAAATAGAAAACTACGTAACGGTCTCCGCTACTAAACGACGACCAAACGTTTGATAAAAAAAAATTGACGAATCAAAGTTGCGCGGCGGGGCGGGGGGGGGGGGGCAACTCAAGCAGCGATTTTTATTCTCGATTAAAAAAGATGGAAAACTACCGAACGATTTCAATGCGCAACCATACACTACTAAATGACCACCTAACGATTGGTAAAAAACAAAACTAAAAATAGTTCAAATAGTGGGGCTACCTTCGGCGAGGAGCGTTTCACCGACTGAAAATTCTACCAGGAGAGAGCGCTTCTGTCGTAAGCGGACTCTGCAAAACGGACGAAGCTTTGCGCGTCAAATGACGCACTAATAACTGAATTTTCTGGGATACAATGTCTTGGAATTTGTGAATAATTAAATAATTTGATTCCCCGTCCATGCACAAGCCGAGCTTAAATTTGATGTATCTCGCATAATTATTGAGAACGTCGTGTCATGTCCAAATATTTCACATTGACGAAATAACCGAGAGTCACAATCGTCGAGTCTTTAAACACATACTTCCGGGACGCACAAAACGTTTTCCCCTTCTCTCCTCACCGCCAATCAAACGCGAGTTCGTTGGTCGAGGCCCGGAAAACGATCGTTTGGATTCGGCCATTTCTTGGTCGACCTGCGATCGTGCCACGAGTCATCGCGCTCATAATTTTTAACTTGCAAAGAAATTCCGAATCGATCCGCCTGCTTTTTTGAAGGACGACATCAATCGAGGTAATAAATTGACAGCCTTGACTCTTTTCTTAATTTCCATGCGAATATTTTTTTCCGGCGTGTTGCCACATAAATTTCGGAAACATTTTGCCAATCGGTGACGATAGCTTCGGCGTGTCGGATGACAATCTCAATTTTATCACGCGGCATACGAGACATTGATTTCCTTTTAGGCAGAAATTTACAATATGGTTGCTCGAATTAAGTGACGAAAAGGAGCGAGAAGGGCGAGGGGATATCAGGATATCCCCTCCCCCTTCGCTCCGCGTAGCGTAGTTTTTTTCCTACCGGTCTAACTGATTCTGTGAATGCGTTGTACGAATATATGGCGCAATTGTTGCAGGAAATATGTTGCCTTGACTGAATTATCAGACGATCGGAAAAGAAAATCCATGATCTTGAGACTCTGCGGCATTGGAAGACGATAAGCCGACATCATGTATCTCTACAATCTGACTCTTCAACGTGCCACCGGCATAACTCATGCTGTTCACGGGAACTTTTCCGGCAGCAAGATGCAAGAGATTCTAGTTTCAAGAGGCAAATCCCTGGAGCTTCTAAGGCCAGATCCTAATACCGGCAAGGTCCACACTCTCCTCACCGTGGAGACTTTTGGGATAATAAGATCATTGATGGCGTTCAGGCTGACCGGTGGAACCAAAGATTACATTGTCGTTGGCTCGGATTCCGGGCGTATCGTAATACTCGAGTATATATGCGCGAAGAATGCATTCGAGAAGGTTCACCAGGAAACGTTTGGCAAAAGCGGATGTAGACGCATAGTTCCAGGACAGTATCTTGCCATAGATCCCAAAGGGCGTGCCGTTATGATAGGTAATTTGAATATTGGATAGGATAAAAGGAGAGACACGGCGCTCGTTAAAACTCTGAGAAACGATTGTGCATTAGAATTATTTACATCAGCGACCGCCGCTGCTATCCTTTCCTCCTTGGTCTGTAATAATGTGACGCAGTAGATGCCGCATGATGATTTATCTGTCCGTGTTTCACCTGAAACCTGATTATAACAATTCAGATACTGAGGCTGCATCAATCAAAATAAATTTATGTACATAATCTATTGTGAGAGCATCCGATAACGATTGCAGCGAACTTTGCCTCGCTTTTACAGGTGCTATAGAGAAGCAGAAGTTAGTGTACATTCTGAACAGAGATCCAGAGGCGAGATTGACCATCTCTTCGCCCCTAGAAGCGCACAAGAGCAATACTCTGGTCTATCACACCGTTGGTGTGGATGTCGGCTTTGAGAATCCAATGTTCGCCTGTTTGGAGATTGACTACGAGGTGAGGAAATGGCCTGTCTCGGACTCGCAATCCGATTGATCGATGCGATTGAACCAACGAGGTGACTTGTACTTAGGAAGCGGACAGCGATCCGTCGGGTGATGCAGCAGTCAAGACGCAACAGACCCTCACACTCTACGAACTGGATCTCGGTCTCAATCATGTTGTTAGAAAGTACAGCGAACCTCTCGAGGAACACGCGAATTTTCTCGTTTCTGTGCCAGGCGGTAACGACGGCCCCAGTGGCGTTCTCATATGCTCCGAAAATTACCTCACCTACAAGAACCTCGGAGATCAACACGACATACGTTGCCCGATACCGCGAAGACGCAACGACCTCGATGATCCGGAGCGTGGGATGATATTCGTTTGCTCGGCGACACACAAAACGAAGAGCATGTTCTTTTTCCTCGCTCAAACCGAGCAAGGAGACATATTCAAGATTACGCTCGAGACGGACGAGGACATGGTTACCGAAATTAAATTGAAATACTTCGACACCGTGCCTGTCGCCACGAGCATGTGCGTTCTCAAAACGGGCTTCCTCTTTGTCGCTTCGGAATTTGGAAATCAGTGAGTAACGTGGTTTTCGATTTTTTGTCATTATTTGTCCGTCACATCGGATGTAAGCCCACGTCCATTCTTGTAACTGTTTTGCTTGAAGAGCTCGGATTATTCATAAAAATTGCAAGTATTTATCACATTCGAGGAAAATGTTCGCAGTTACTGTAAAATAATTTTTGGAAAAACAAGAAACGCAACATTTCCATTCGCCACGAGTCGATCTATATGTGATACACTATTCGAAATACGTTACGTGTCCAATATCGATAATTATCAATGTTTCTAAAATACTCTCGTTTCTTAAACAACGAATTGGTTCGCAGATGATTTGTAATTCAATGTCACTTCGAATTACTTCAATGCATGCTCCGACATTCACACAATTGCTGTTTTTAGCATGGCGATATTTAACCTTTCACAACGCGCGTCCAAATGTTTTATTTCCGTTCTTTGTTTGCAGCTATCTTTATCAAATTGCACATCTTGGAGACGACGACGACGAGCCAGAATTTAGTTCGGCTATGCCTCTCGAGGAAGGAGACACGTTTTTCTTTGCGCCCAGGCCACTCAGAAATCTCGTTCTCGTTGATGAGATGGATAGTTTATCGCCCATTCTTGCGTGTCAGGTAAAATTTATTTAAAAAAAAAAACTAATAATCGTTTCAGACCAATAGCAATAAGAACTCCCGGAACTCTTTTAACGAGTATTACTTTGTTTCAACGAAACTTTGGTATGACATTGAAACATGCATCTACAAGTATGGAACTGATGGATAAAATTTATCTTTTCCTTGTGAAACGATGCCAGATCAATAATTCTTCGTCGCCTTCGGTGCGTTTTTGCTCATCGAAGTGAACTCGAAAAATGACACGCCACTCTTGACTGAAACGTCGTATTCCAACATCCCTTTAGTTTTCCTTTTCCAATCAATATTGATGCAAATTCGAATTTTGTTTGCAAAGGTTGCCGATCTGGCGAATGAAGATACGCCCCAGTTGTACATCGCTTGTGGCAGAGGACCTAGATCGACTCTGAGGGTGTTGCGGCACGGTCTCGAAGTTTCGGAAATGGCCGTTAGCGAGCTTCCGGGTAATCCGAACGCCGTTTGGACTGTCAAGCGAAGAATCGACGGTTAGTTTACGAAATGTTGAACGTAAAGAAGCATTTCAGCGCGAATTCCCTTTGCCAAGTACACGTTGGTATCTTTAGGCTATCGTGGAAACCTATAATTTATCGCAGGACTACCAATGTGCGCCGCGGCAGCGAGTGACCAGCGAAATTCTTACTTCTACCATCCCAAACTCGTCGAACTCGTAAAGAAATGAAAAAAAAAAAAAGAAAAGAAAAGAAAAAATAATGCGAGAACAAATTCGACGAACAAAAACGTAGAAAAAGCAAGATAATAATGAACCTGGTGGCTTGATACACTCTTATCAAACACCAGTTCTCTCTTTCAGGCTGCCTGTGCGCTAACGGTTGACCTACCAGAATCCCGAAAGAGCAAGAGGTAAGACGGAGATAAGAAAAAATCAAAACCAAAAACAAACAACCTAAACTCAATTAAATTATAGAGGTTCAAGCAGGGAATGTCGGCCCAAGCCGGTTTTTGGGCCCCTCCCAACGTGTAAGAAACCACGGAAGCGTCGTAAAATTCGAGATAATCACTTCAATCTAGCGTTTCAGCTTCGAGAACAAAAACAAATCGACCTCCAAAAACGCATTTTAACGAAAAACAACATTCTGTAATCTAGAGAAGACTTGTGATTTCGGTTACAGAGGAATATGATGCGTACATCATTGTGTCCTTCGTCAATGCAACTCTTGTGCTTAGCATTGGAGAGACCGTCGAGGAAGTGACGGATTCCGGTTTCCTCGGTACCACGCCGACTCTGAGCTGTTCTGCTCTTGGTGAAGACGCCCTCGTCCAGGTAATGTTTTCATTACAATGATTCTCGTTCAATCGTTGCTCACGGTTCGCTTTTAATGTCCCAAACTTTACTCACCTTTTATATGCTTTCGTCATTCACGGATGGATATATATATTCCATGCGATTTTTTAAGGGCATGTACAAGGTCAACAACCTCGCAAATTTTCCAACCCGATTTTCTCATAGATGGTTAAATTTTTTAGGAAAACAAAGCATTAGGCTCTGGAGAATTTCCCGACGCAGAGCTTGATGATTTCCTTTTGCCCTAAATATTATTCATCTCTGAGAAATCTCTGTTCGAAAATTGCAGCTATCTCTCTCTCGCACTCATATGTCACGTGGTAGATCTTCTACTTCGCCTTAAGACGGAATGACACCTCATCGCGGTCGGTATGGTAGAACAATTGTAGATACCCAAAAATCTCTCGAACGGCTCTTCAGATCCCGTCGAAACTTCGCCAAACGACGTCAAATAGATAGACGAACAGCTGTCTCCCCGTTAAATTTTCGGAATTTAAGAAGAAAAAAAACGTAGATTGGCTTATGATAAGACAAACAACGTTTTTTTTTCTCAAATTCATAAACTTTGAGGGGCAGACAGCTGTTCGTCTATCTATTTGACGTCGTTTGGCAAAGTTTCGACGGGATCTGAAGAGCCGTTTCAGAGATTTTTGGGTATCTACAATTGTTCTACCATACCGACCGCGATAAGGTGTCATTCCGTCTTAAGACTGCACGTTTTGTGTTCACTTATTCATTGGAACTGCCGTATGCACTATGGTATCTCCGGCACCTGGTCATCCACGTGACGGTCGCAATAAAAGTGCTACATAAAAGTTCAGGCTATCGCATCGTTGGAGCGTCATTCAAAACCGTCTCGTGACGCTCCTGGTATTAAAACCTCGACATTTGTACTACACCACAAAAGGCTGTTGAAATACCTTAGCGTGAAAAATACCATCTTCTACGTAATGTATCTGTAACTGTGATTTTTCTATCGGGGCTTTTTAACATGCACAAAATCCATTTTTCAGAACAATGTTATATGTTCTTTTACGTGTATTCGAATGTAGTTCATATTTGTATCTAAAGGTTTAATTTTAGGTGTGAATCCTATATCCTGATATTCTCCGATACTCTTTCTGCGATTAAGACGGGATATAACATTTAGACACGAAAAAAGCAATATTGAGGGATTTTTAAAACTAAAAAATAATTACTCTACAATGATCAAACTTTAGGTATACTTTAATGGTACATTTATGTATACAAAACCATTTTTGAAAACTAATTCATCATCAAAATGGCGGAGCTGTGGCAGACTGTTACAGCAAGGTCGCCGCGGGAGTTGCGAATGGGCGTGCAATCTAGCTTCTTCCCGTAGACTTTGATTTGCAAAAAAGTTCAAACGTTTTTTCAGTTAGAACATGTATAGTTTCTATGTGAAGGTAATTGAAATGTAGAAAATGGCACGAATTTACAACAACAACAAAAAATCAACATTTCACGCAACATTTCTGTAAAATGTGGATGAAAAAATTCGTTTTTTTTTCTTCAATTTTTCAAAAACAATTCTCGTCAAGTAGAAGGTACCAATATTATAAATATTTCTACCAAGTTTGAACTCAATCGGCTTGATAGTGTTTTAGTAATCCTGCGCGCCAATTCCGATAATGCAGTTTTGAGAAAAACGCGTTTAAAGTTCACGCCCGGTCGGAATCCGAGCGGTGAGGCACAGCGTTGACGGACTGTAACGTTTGAAGTTTTTCGCATTTCGCTTTGAAAGTTTGGGAAAATATTCCACACATATAGTTCTATCGTTAAAAAAAAAAAAAAAAAAAAGACATCGATATTTTGATCGTTGTAAATGTGTATCCCCCGCCTTAAGTTGATTGACTAAAATTGGAACATGCGTTTACACGGAACAAAGTATTCACTTTCTGGAAAAATAATTTTTTTTGTTATCGGTGCAGGTTTATCCCGATGGAATTCGTCACATACGCGCGGATAAGCGTGTCAACGAGTGGAAAGCACCGGGAAAAAAGACGATTGTCAAGTGCGCTGTCAATCAACGACAGGTCGTTATTGCGCTCACCGGTGGCGAACTCGTTTATTTCGAAATGGATCCGGTAGGTGTTTATCTTCCCCAGTGCTTTTTTCCAACAAGTAAACGACTTTAAATCCAAATAAAACGAAACTAAATGTGTACTCACTAGAAACAATACAAATTAACATTCTTATGCTTTACTTATCATAAAATGATAAATCGGTATTTTTTTGGGTTTGAAGCGTTGTTTGGTGCCAATGGTGTTTCTGTCGTGCATTATTGTTCTCACGGTGATGTCTCACAAATGTGTGATCTCCGTGACGTAAACGATGCATATATTAAATATACTTGCTCGTGACTTCTGTACGCCGGTGTGTGAATGAAGCCAAGAGTTGACCGACGCACCTCGGGAGCAAACATTTGATTATGATTATCTTTCGAGCAGGCGGTATGAATTGGGTTCAATTGATTTTAGACTGGACAATTGAACGAGTATACAGAACGCAAGAAAATGCCTTCGGAGGTGATGTGCATGGCTCTGGGAAACGTCGCAGTCGGTGAGCAACGTTCGTGGTTCTTGGCGGTTGGTCTTCAGGACAATACAGTGAGAATAATATCCCTCGATCCTTCCGATTGTCTCGCACCGAGGAGTATGCAAGCATTGCCGGCCGCGGCCGAGAGTCTTTGCATCGTTGAGATGGGAAGCAAAGACGTCGATGCCTCGGATGAAATGGCCCCGCAACAATCGAGCCTCTATCTCAACATAGGTAAGGAGAGAGAGCGCATCATTTACCGGCACGATCGCCGCTCCGTGGAATGCTCCGTGAGGCCCCTTTTATAACTGGCCTATTTACCTTGTTGCAGGCCTTCAAAACGGCGTTCTCCTGAGAACCGTACTCGATCCGATATCGGGCGATCTTGCCGACACGAGGACTCGTTACCTCGGCTCGAGACCCGTAAAACTCTTTAGAATAATGATGCAAGGCAATCAGGCCGTTCTCGCGATGTCGAGTCGCTCGTGGCTCAGTTATTACTACCAAAATCGTTTTCATCTTACACCGTTGTCTTACGAGAGCCTCGAGTTCGCTTCGGGCTTCAGTTCGGAACAATGTCCCGAGGGTATAGTCGCTATATCAACCAATACCCTTAGAATTTTGGCACTCGAAAAATTGGGCGCCGTTTTCAATCAAGTCAGCTTTCCTCTCGAGTATACACCGAGAAAATTTGCCATACACACGGATTCGGCGCATCTACTCCTCATCGAGACCGAGCACAATGCTTACACGGAGGAAACTAAACAGCAGAGACGTCTTCAAATGGCCGAAGAGATGCAAGAGGCCGCGGGTAGCGAGGAGGCCGCCGTCGCCAGGGAATTGGCCGAAGCGTTCTTGTCCGAGGAGCCTAACGAAGCGGTCTTTGGTGCACCCAGGGCTGGACCTGGCCTCTGGGCATCCATGATACGAATCGTCGCTCCTACCACCGGTCACACCTTCGAGCTTCATCGATTGGAGCAAAATTACGCAGCTTTGTGGTAATTTGCTTCGTCTCTGTTTCATTTTTTTCTCAGGGATGCGCCGGGTCAAATTTCCATTGCCGTGCTCAAATTCAAATTCCATTTGTTGTATGTACGGTCTTGAAATTGTTAAATCTAAGTAGGATGAACGTTCTTTTTGTTGTTTCCTTTTTTCAGTTTGGCCTTGGTCAGATTCTCGAATCAAGGAGATCAGCAGTTTCTTATCGTCGGCGTGGCCAAGGAATATCAACTAAATCCAAGAATTAGCAACGGTGGTTTTCTCTACACATACAAGTACGAATATATGCTGCATATTTCGCGCGCCAAAATTAAAGCGATTTCATCGTCAATTGCTTTTATTGCTTCTTCAACTCGACATATCGCCAGATTATTAAGACAATTTCTTTCAATGAGAAGTTTCATACCGATGATGACATTCACAATATCTGCTCAATGATGAGAATCCTGCAGTACTGAGGTTTTTTTCCCACGAATATCCATTCGTGAGAAAATTTACGTCGTAGAGGATTCCGAGGACGTTGTGCCTTTATGCTCTTTTGTGCTTCCGTTGTTTTCAGAGTAAACAACGACTGCACGAGCATGGAATTGTTGCACAAAACCGTGCTGGACGAGGTGCCTCTCGCCATATGTTCGTATCAGGGTCGCGTACTCGTCGGCGTTGGTAGAATGCTCAGACTTTACGACATGGGCAAAAAGAAACTGTTGCGAAAGTGCGAGAACAAGCACATACCAAACGCCGTTGTGGCCATCAATGCAGTTGGTCAACGTATATACGTCAGCGATGTTCAGGAATCCGTCTACGCTGTGCGATATAAACGCCAGGAGAATCAACTAATTGTATTCGCCGATGACACGCATCCGAGATGGATCACGACTACGTGCGTACTGGATTACGATACCGTAGCTACGGCTGATAAATTTGGCAACATTGCAGTCGTGAGTTTTGTTTTCATTCGTATTTCGTAGTATGTATTGGAAACTCGAATAACGTTGCATCCGTCTGTACCGTAGCGTTCCCGCCCCGATTCTTGTCAACTTGTCCTTCGAACATATCGAATATTTCATCGAAATAACGTATACTGAGTATTCTTGAGTTCAATTATTGTAACTTAGGTGCAATTAAGAGGTAAACGTTTTTTTCATTTGATAAGGTTTTATCGGCCATATATTGAAAGAGTTTGAAAAAAACGTCCATGTCAAATATTTATCATTACGGGTTTTTATAAAGCACAGTGGTTTAAGGGGCAACGGAATAATCCCGTCTGCAGAACTCTATTGATAATCGATTATGTCTGAAAAAAAAACAAAGGTACGTCTGGCGACCGGAATTAACGACGACGTTGACGAAGATCCGACTGGAAACAAAGCACTCTGGGATCGCGGTTTGCTGAACGGCGCTAGCCAAAAAGCCGACACCGTCGCATGTTTTCATATCGGGGAAACCGTGATGTCATTGCAAAAAGCAACCCTCATACCCGGCGGCTCCGAGTCCCTTGTTTACACAACAATAAGTGGCACCGTGGGAGTTCTCGTGCCGTTCACCAGCCACGAGGATCATGATTTTTTCCAACATCTCGAGATGCACATGCGCTCGGAGCATCCAGCATTATGCGGCCGCGATCATCTCTCGTTTAGATCTTACTATTATCCGGTTAAGAATGTGATTGATGGTGATTTGTGCGAACAATTCAACTCCATTGAACCGGCCAAACAAAAGAGTATATCCGGTGATTTGGAGAGAACACCGTCCGAGGTTTCGAAGAAACTCGAAGATGTCAGAACGCGCTACGCCTTCTAAACGTCATGTTCATTCATCACTGGGAAACAAACCCAAACAAATTCATGCACGTTATGGTCTTCAATAGTTCCATTTTATTGTCGAGTCACGCAAGATCGTACACTTGCGAATAAAAAGCAACCTCGATTTATCTCGGCCTGTTTTCTTCACATTCGCGGTATATCAAGGGGCAAACGTGTATTTCTTGAGTTTTGGGCTATAACGCGTGCTTAGTTTTCCCACAAAGCATCATCGTACGGGTAATTGTCGAAATACGAGCTGGTTTAATTGGGATGGTTGCAAAGGAAATTCATTCACGCCTTTGATTGATTGTCACGCTGTGCTCAGTTTGGAACTCCGTTGAAAAAGAATAAGTATGTGAGAGGGATTTTCTTTCGTTCGAACGATGCCAAATTCTGCTAGGAACATATTCTTCAATTGTAACTGAAAATCTTCAATGTGGAAATAGGCATTTTACCTGTGATACAATTAAAATCGGACGAACCATCGGAAAATTGCCAGCAATTATTTTGAGTTCGATATATTTTAATTAAAGGAGAAAAAAGAATCGAACGCTCATGACTTTGTACATTTCGTGAATGCAGTGCTCCCTACGGCCGGGCTAAGTTTTCCAATTTGCATTAGGATATTTAAAAGACTGAACGCAAAAAAAGTCCTGTTCCAAAAAAGAAAATCAAATCAAAGGAAAGGAATAAATGGTATGTCGTGTATTTTCATTTTTGGTTAATTCGTATTGTACATATGAAATATTAGAAGAGAGTTTTCGCTCACGTTTAGTTACCGTACTCTCGGTAGTACTTAACAATTAAGCAACAATTATGTTGATCATTTTTACGATATGCACTGTCGGCGCTTGAAAGTTGGACCTTTTTTCAATAAACTGATTGAAAGATAACTCGCGATGAATTCGCGTTTGTCGTATGGAACTTTTTTGCAAGAAACCCCTCGATACGTGGCACGTTCGCGGAAAATTGAGAGAAAAAGTACGTGTATCATTCAAGGGCGCCTCATGCCGATTTTTTTTATCCAACAGCACGTTCCTGCAATTTTGTATTTTGATGAAAAGATTTTTCCTTATACGAGCCACTTTTGCCTCCACAACTGCCTTTGGGTAAAAGAAATTTGGCATCTGCACAGACTGACGAACTGATGAGGGAGAAGAAGCAGCGTAGAGTGACATCGGAATCGATCCATCAAGGCGCGTCGTGGCGACACGCCCATCCTTCGGTCGGGAGCGATAAATGTATCGAATACTACACACTCAAACGCGAGGAACCCTTGACAATCATTAAATGTCTAATAACCCTCTTTTTCCCACGATTTATCCGGCAACTAAGGCGGAGAAGCCGAGACCTTTTTTTCTCCTTCACTCGCCCGAAAAGCTTTATTGTCATGAAAAATGATCAACATTTGAAATTGTTATTTTAGGGCTTATTTACACTAGGTCGAGTGCCGAAGGCGGCAGGCTTGTGTAAGGCTACTGTGAAAACGACGAACACTCGTTCCTCCCTTGGGGCAACTCAAATTGAAGGGAGACAGGTTCAACATTTTATGCAGGAATCTCACATTGAAGATAAACTTATGATCACAACGATATACCTGCTAGTCAAACTTCGAACGCGTTTTCTCGCAACTATGTTTTTCATAACTGTGTACAAGATTTCTCGATATCTAATGAATGGATTGACTTAAAATTTCGTACACTTATTAAGGGGTAAGGCCACAGTAGAATTTTCAAAAAATCGATTTGTGGAATGGAGGTATAACGAAGTTGAGACGGATTGGGGCCCGTAAAAAGGGGAAGACCCTGTACGACTGGAACGAAACAATAAATGAATAAATGTCGAACTGATTTTTCAATCGTCTTGCTTATTCATTCGAAATTAATTTCTTCAAGTAACCCTGATTTTCGAGACGTTACGGTAGCCTAATTCCTTAAGGCAGGATATACATTTACAACGATCAAAAAATCGATTTATTTTTTTTCCTTAAACGATAGATCTATACATGTAGAATATTTTTCCAAAGTTTCAAAGCGAAACTCGGAAAAACTTTAAACGTTACAGCCCGTCAACGCTGTGCCTCACCGCTCGGATTCGGAGCGGGCGTGAACTTCAATCGCGTTTTTCTCAAAACTGCATTATCGAAATTGGCATGCAGGATTACTAAAAAACTATTCAGCCGATTGAGTTCAAGCTTGGTAGAAATATTTATAATATTGGTACCTTCTTCTTAATGGAAATTGTTTTTGAAAAATTGGAAAAAAACTACTCTTTTAATCCACCTTTTACAGAAATGTGGCGTGAAATGTTGATTTTTGTTGTAAATGCGTGCCATTTTTTTAAATTTGTATATTCTTCATTTTAATTACCGTCACAGAGAAACTATACATGTTCTAACTGAAAAAATGTTTGAACTTTTTTGCAAATCAAAGTTTAGGGGAAGCTAGATTGCACGCCGATTCGCAACTTCTACTACTTGAATATACTATTAAAGTATACCTAAAGTTTCATATTTGTAGAGTAATTATTTCTTAGTTTAAAAAATCCCTCAATATCGCTTACTTTTTCCTGTCTAAATGTATATCCTGCCTTAAATCGGATCTCCAATGACCGGGTTCAATTGAAATATGATTCTCAAGAACTAAAACGATTCAAATTCAATGAACGTCACGATGTTCCGACAAGAACTAATTTAGATCGGCATTTAACAATATTCGTCTATTTTTTCAACATATACTATCCGGAAGTGAAAATATTTGAATTAATATTACAATCAAATTATTATTTTTCTCAAAGTACGTCAAAAGTAATATTGAAATTTCCAATATAAATTTTACACTTTGTCTTATTTGTAAATAATTTTTTTGACTGCATCTCCACGGAAAAATGGATAACTCGCGGCCTGTCTCCCAGGGAAAAGTCCACGGACTTGGTAACCAGAGTTATCGGTTCAATCAATTAAATTGTTCATTTACCGGTGACGAAGGAAATTTTTCGACAAACGCGGAACTACTTGATTATTCCGCGCATTCGTTACTTCGATGTTATAAATACCTCTAATAAAAATTTCCTGTTATTGAATTTTTTTAATAAAAAATTTGTTGGCATCCCCTGGATGCATTTTGATGTTGATATTCAGACTTGCTTTGGAAATAGTTGGAACTCTTGGATTGAGGAAACTGCACGTTTGAACAAAAGTAAATGAACTATTTTTCAAACTTCCCGCATATCATCATAATCTCAATACTGCTTTTGCGTTTGTAAATTTAGCATAATATTTCGGCGAACAACTTGAAAAAAATCTTCATTTCCTGTCTAAGCGCTTTACCCCCAATTGACACATATTTTTCCTGCGGAAAATCATTATTTTTTAATTTAATGTAAACAGGGCGGATACACTTTATTACCCGCCTCCTAAAATTGGTAAAAATAAACCTCACAAACCTAAATTGATTACGGTTTTTTCGTTACTACGCCCAAATGTAAAGTAACTTAAAATTTAAATGAACAACCACAGCAGCAATCGTCCAAAAATTGACTGGGTAACTGATGATAAAAATAAACAGTCCAGCGTAATTGCCACATTCACTTAATACAATTGCCCTTAACCAAATTACAAGAACAAAAGGCTCTATGCGAATTCGTGAACATCCGGCGGCATCGACGAAACGCGCTTCAAGATTTTGACGAGATTAAAAAAACAATAGTTTTTTGTTCTCTTTATTCCAATTATCGGAGACAACAGGCGGCGCAAAGTAGAGACGGGGAGGGGGTTACCGCGAGGGCAGTGCACAACCAGAATAAAGATGGATAAAAGGAATGAAAAAATGGATAAATATCCGAAAAGCGGGAACCGAATTTCGACCTGACATTTGGCATACACATTCCTTTTAATGTTATAAGATATCTCCTAAAAGGATTTTTCGCGACTCGCCATACTTTTCAAGATATCGATTTTTGAAAGTAATTTTTTTTCATCGCGCGCCTGCTATATCTATATCTGACGGGGTCAGCTATGGCTATACCTATATATGTTATCGCGCTCTCTGCTTTCTGCGGATCTTCGTTTGGTGTACGCCCCCCCCCCCCCCCCCGCCCCTGCCAAATACAGCCGCACTGTCGTTTTTGGTGTAATGCTAGTTTTTTGTTTTCACGTTTGATGGAGAATTTATTGGTACCCAAACTCAGATATGTGGAATCGTGGGGAGCGTAGAACACTTGGATGGGCGCAGGGCACCTCGCATGCGTGCGTGGAATCGCGGGGTGTCCAACAAACCCAAACAAATTTGGATATGTTAAAGCGTGAGGTGCGTAGAACACTGGGGTGGGCGCAGGGCACCTCGGATGGATGTGTGGAATCATGGGGTGCGTGGAACACTGCGGTGGCCGGAAAGCACTTCTTCCATTTTTTTCATTTTTGTTCGATTTTTTTTACGTTTAAAAAAAATTTATTTGATTTTTTTCTTTTATTTTTTGGATTTTTTTCTTCGTTTTTTTTCTTTGATTGTTTTGTTTTTTTTTGTTATTTTATAATTTCCAATTCGTATCATCCGTATCATAAAGCGAAAGTTGGAGTCCCGAGCGCAGGCAGTACAGCGTATCCGGCAAAATAAGAATTCGCTGTACGAGGGTGTAACACGATAAGCGCGCCGGCCGTCAAAACGTTGGAGAGGGGGTTTCTCCAAACAAACTCAACGAAGATCCGGAAAAAGCGGAGGGCGCAATAAAATATATAGGTATAGCCATAGCTGAGCCCGTCAGCTATAGATATATGGTAGGCGCACGATGAAAGAAATTACTTTTAAAAATCGATATCTCGAAAACTATGGCGAGTCGCCAAAAATCCTGTTAGGGGGTATCTTGTAATATCAAAAGGAAGGTGTATGCCAAATTTCAGGTCGAAATTCGGTTTCCGCTTTTCGGAAGTACACCCGAAAAAATTGTACCAATGTGCGTACGAGTATTACAGAGGCCGGACGTCCAAAAAAATCGGCTCGTCGGTTGCTACATATGCACGCGTACGCATTGACTGTAGCCCGGTAAAAGAAATCCACCCTCGTGTAGGCAAAATAAGGGTACAACGACCGTTATCCGTATAAATCCATGAGTCAATATGTGTGTACTTATTGTAATATAAAGAAAAAAAAGGAGCAATAACAACACAACGTTGAGAATGGCGAGCATGTCAATAACTGTTTGTTCTCTTCTGTTTAGATTGCCAACGTCTGGTATACGAATCTATTCGGCGGAAAGCTTCTTTCCCTCATTGCTGAGCCCTATATGATCGAACGAAAGATGTCCGGGCTCCGTGAGTGAGAGCTGCTGACTGTGCTGATTTCACACTCGTGTGTATTGTGTGTGTGTGTGTGTGTGTGTGTAGAGATGCGAGAATGGTTCAGACAAATCTAGGGAGAGACGGGTGGAGGCCGCTCTGCACCAGAGAGTGCAAAGCTTCTGAAGCGCGTGCGTTAACGTATGTGTATACATCTTTCGATATGCACGCACACACATATATTAATATACATATATATTGCCCAACGGGGGTAGGCCGCATATAGTGTGAAGTACGGGCAAGTGTGCTTCTGTGGGTGATATCCACTGTTATTTCGCCGTCCCCCTCATTGGCAAATGTAATGCTGATTATTACAACAACAACGTAGAACAAGTCACTTTATCCTCGTCTTTTCAATTCTCTTACACGTACACACATGCGCGTCCGCGCGCGCCTACACACACACGCGCAATGTTTGACTTGCGCCAAGTCTCGTAAACCGAGATTCTACGCACCGGCCTGATCCCAATGCTCACGAGCCGTGATAATAAAGCCACAAGCAGCATGTATTTTAACGTAACTCGTGGTGAAAGCTGCTACCGCTGCGGCTGCTGCTTATCGTGCCGCGATTCATCCCTCTTCGATGGACAGACAACGTCCCGCTTGGAGTACCCAGTAAAAAACGTATCACGAATCTCGGCAGGACTGTGATGATCCAACGAGAAAACACGGATTATGGTAAATTTTCCTTTTTTTCCTTCCGGAGAGGACGTAAATGGTTCCGTGCTGAATGCAATTGATCCGATCTGTGTCAATCGAAACATTGAGTTGGAAAAAGCTCCGTTGTGCCTATGTACGTGCGTGTGGTCGGTTCGTTCGATTCACAGATTCCTCGTGATTTGTAACATCCCCGCCCGTTTCATAAAAATCGTTCGAGTTGGAGCACAAAATTGTACTTACGATGAAATTCTTATGAATTTTTCTTCAGTAGCTGGAGGTAATTGATTAAAGTTATGCGATGGATTTGCATTTGAATCTTTTTGACAGTGGGCGACAAGATTGTCGGTAGGTAAGTAGCGAAACGTCCATCAGCATCTTTTTTTGTGCCTTCGACGATAAAGTCTATTTTCCCCAAGAATCGTGATATTTCGAGGAAGAGAGAGAGAGAGAGAGAGAAGAGAAAAATGACATGTTTAGTCTAAATGGAGAAATAATGTTTGCAATGTGACGGATTTTATTTGATAATACAGTATGCGCAAATTTTTTGTTTTTTTTTTACACATGAATAAGGACAGGGTAATTTTCATTTCAAAGAGCATTGGAATTCTCCAATAACAAATTGAAATTTGAAATAGGAACGTGCATTTTCGGTATTGAAAATGAACAAGTGGACTGGAAATTATTCAACTTGTGCAGACAATCGAAAAACGTTTTTCTAAGTAAACGAAATAATTATTCCTATAAAAGAACGAAAGGTTTTTTTAACAGAAAGGTTGTTTTGTTTTCTTTATATTTTTAAGGTGTAGTCTGAATGGTATAGTAAATGAATAAAATTCTGGTTGAGAATAGCAGGGTATTATTTGACGGTAGCCCCAGCTAGATAATGGTGACAATATGCGAAAAGTTGGCCACGAGTTTCGTGACGAAATTTCCACATAATACCACCGGAATGATCGGTGCGGACAGGCACACGCCTACTTCTCGAATGAAAATGAATTTAGGGTGAAACTGGAATCTCAAAAGCGGGGATTTAATCCGAAAAATATGAGTAATCGAGGGAAAACATTCGACGGAAAAAACACAGCTATCGTTTGCACGAATGCCGACAACGATCGGTGCAACGGATCTAAAACACGAAACGAACGGGATATCTTTTGAAAATGGTAATTGTTTTTCTGTTTGTAATTAGGGTATAGCCGCTTACGATGCGGTGTACGGAGTTGAAGGAGGAAGATTCATCGGGCGTTTGCGGGCGAGCGTTTGGCTCGTGCTCGCGGTGATAACGAGCTCGAGGATTGGTTACGGAGGGACGGTACAAGTAGGTGGAAGTAGAAATTGCGAATTGGCGGAATTGAGGTGTCGCGATGGTCGTTGCATACCACTCGATTCTTATTGCAACGGGAGGAACGATTGTGGCGATGGCAGCGACGAGCCGGAGCACTGTACACCCTGCAACCGTACGTATCACGGTCGTGAGGGGCGTACGTACAAATTGGATCTTCCACGTCCCGTGGAGGGACGGCTTCCTTTTCTCTGCCACTTGACGTTTACCGCCGGCGGCAATGGCCACGGTGAGTTCGTTCAATTATTATGGGACGCCTTTAGCGTCGGTCGTCTCGATCTAACGGCGAATGAAGAATTTTACACAAGTTGCCCGGAGGGCTCGCTCCAATTGGCCGAACTGGGCAGACCGTTCACCGGAGGCTCGTGGTGCGGTAGCGGCGACGGACGCGCTTCTTATTACAGCGAAACGAGCACCGTAACCGCATCGATAAGATTGTTTCACGCACCTTTGAATGTACCATTCGAGTTTCGCTTGCGATATCGTTTCGTCTCGAGGAGCGAAGCCGTGGCGCGTCTCGGCGCGCCGCAACTTCCGATCGAGCGAGGCTCCCCCGTGCCCGGCACCTATTGCTCGAGAAACTTCTACGAATGTCACAAGAAGCAGTGCCGCGTACAGAGCCCCAACTATCCCGGTGAATATCCGAGAAACGCAAGTTGCCTCGTCACCGTCAGACAGAAATTCGTACCGACTTGCAAACACGCGATGATATCGGTCAAGGCTGGGGCTGGTGCCGCCATTGGAACTAGTCAACTATCCCGAGCTTTGTCATACTTGACTTCCGGATCGGGAGCTTCGACTTCTGCTACTTCTTTGACATCTTCCTCAACGGCCACTTCGGTCTCATCGGCCGCGTCGCCGTCCTTCTCTTCGCACTCGTCGCTTTCCGTGTCGGATACAACGGCCGGTAGGAATACCAGCCGTCTCAGCGTTTGGCAAGACTGTCCCGACGAAAAGGATCGTCTCGTCTTCCGAGATGGCCCTAGAATAGAGGATTCCATATTGCTCGTGTATTGCGGAGGGCCGCTGCCCCGTATAACGGCACGCGGACCGGCCATGCTCATTGAATTTCGTAGCTCCCCGCTGGCCATACCGCTGGGTGGTTCGCCGCTCAGGCTGGAACTCGAAGTACCCGTTATCTACGTAGATTCGGATGGACTGGATTACGCGCGCGGTTCCCAAGGCTGCCACTTCTTTGTCAATGACACGTCAAAGAGAAGTGGCATTTTGCGCGCTCCGCAGCACACTCTTCCGCAGGCTTCCGTTTGTACGTGGAACGTAAGAGGCTCCGCCGGCGACCGCGTGTGGCTCTACTTTTCCTCTTACTCCCAGCGCGATTTCACCGAGGAGTCCGTTGCGAGTCGTACCAACGCTACTTTCAAGTCAAAAGTGAGTAACCGACGAGTCGACTCGTCGACCGAGAGCTCGGCTACGGCTTGTTTCGTCAGGATGACCCTCTGGGACGGGCCTTGGAGCACTGGGGTACTTGTCGCGGCACTCTGCGATGACACACCCAAACTCTGCGCGCACGCCGCTCTACGAAATGCAACTCGAACCACCAGGCCTTGCGGCGAGGATGAGAGTTACCTGACTCTCTCGTCGACTTTGACCCTACGTATGGAAGTACCTATGGGTACGGCGCTTCGCACGGTCAATTTTCAGGTAATCAATTGAACTTGTAGAAAATCGAAAATATTGGCAAAAATTCAAAACTTGGCTAGTGGCGAACAATTAAATGTTACACCTAAGAGCATATTGGTTATCGAACGGCGACTGCCTTGTAGAAAAAGCTCTGTAAACATTCATTCGGTATTCATTCCGAAAATGAATAATGAATCCTACTGGATTCAGTATTTGTGAATAAGTATAAAATGAATAATGAATGTGTGAGGCCCTTGTGAATGAATAATGAAGTGTGAATGAACACTATGTTTGCCCAAATGAATTTATAATTCAGTATAAAATAAATAATGAATCCTACTGGATTCAGTATTCATTTCAAAATGAATACTGGATTCAGTAGGATTCATTATTCATTTTCAGAACGGATACTGAATTCAACTGGATTCATTATTTATTCTCAGAACGAATACTGAATCGAGGTGGATTCATTATCGAACAAAACATGAACATCCATCCGACATGTATTCGGTATTATTTTCCTACTCGAATACCTTCAGTATTCGGGTAGGAAATTTTTGTTTGAAAAGTATGTCCATCTCTGATGCTTAGATACATATTCCAGCGGTGTTATTTTTCGACATTCCGAAACGTCCTAAACGAGGTTGATTTGAAATGGCGAAATAAAAATCATTTCGCCGCAATGAAGCAAGTTTCTCTCCTCCGAGGAGAAGGAAATACAAATTACAAATGGCCCAATACCACTCGAAAAAAATAAAACCGACGAGATTCATTTGAATAAAAGCCTTTCACCATGGGGAATAAGAAAAGAATACATTTCGTATCCGCGTCCGAGTTTCGACGTGGAGTAAAAACACCGAAAGTGTTCCGAAAAAGTTACATTTTTGTTTGCCCAAAAGATGTCGTAATGTAGTGTGCGTGTTCCATGTTCCCAGGCACGATACGAATTCATCTCAACCGTGCAGGGTGGCGAGTCTTGGGGAGACGGTAATTGTACGAGAGTATGGCGAAAGGTGAGAACGGGTCAGATAACGTCACCCCGCGATGTTCGTTTATTCGGGCGTGGTGGAACGTCGAGGCTCGATTGTACGTACAGAATCGAGGCTGACCCGGGCGAGAGAATACGTCTGACGATACACAACGTGAGCGTGGGCGAATCGACTAATTGCGCGAGCGATTCCGATCCTCACACGGCGCGTCCCAGATGCGTCCGCGAATTCGCTTCGAGGGAGGCACGCTTGACGTTGTACGAGGTGCCTTGGCGCGACGTGAAACTTCCACGCGCCTGTTTGTGCGACAACTCGTCTTTTCTTCCGTTGAGTTACATTTCTTCGGGTCGCGCGCTCGAGATGAATTTCGTCGTTGATCGTCAATCGGCCCACGAAGATTTCGAGACGTTGTTTTTTTATGCGAGTTTCGAGCTCGTAAGAGCACCGGAATGCCCGAGAAAGCAGAGAGTCCGAGGCGAAGGTGGCGAACTGAGATTCGTTGCGCCACCCCTCTCGCGACCGGATATATACTGCGAGGGACTACCCTGGCTGGTTGAGGCACGCGACAACAGATCCCTTTTTGTACTGACCTGGGGCTGGTTCATGCCACTTGAACCTTCAGCGAGCACCTCTCTGATCACCGGCACCGCTTTGAGCTCTACTCCTTCCACACCGAATCAGCAAATACCCTACGAGAGTACAGATCCAACAACCAAGTGCCCAACGACCAATCGCGTGCTCCTCTACTCCGGTTGGCCGCCCAAATTGCTCAAGGTTGTTTGTCCCGCGGAGCCGGGTGCTCGGGAATTCACCGTTCACGTATTCTCCGAGGAATGGCTCGGTGGCAGCCACGTCACCGATGGCCAATGGCCCGGTCCCCCAAGAGCGCCCGCGTTACTTCTCGACTTCGTAGCCCGCGAGTCCGGCCAAGCTGCCGCCTCGTGGCTCGAAATATCAAAAAGTCGCTCGGCTCTTCATCGACAATTGCGCCTACCCGGCATGGATCGTGGCCTCGCCGACAACGAGACAATCGCCTACGGCGACTGCGTTCACAAGTGTCCCGAGCTCGGGGCTTGCATCGCGCCGAGTCTCTGGTGTGACGGCAGAGTTCACTGCCCTTCCGGACACGACGAGGCCAATTGTGGCAACGGAGCGCGATTACTTGGACTCTTGCCGCCTGGTATGTGGCTCGTCGTTGCCGGGGCTGCCGGTATCGTCACCGCTTTTGCCTGCCTCCTCGCCATACTCGTATGCAGGTACACGCTTTTCCTTCTCTTCATTTATCCTTTTCGCAGCCTTTTGCATACCAACATTTACCACATACAGTCGAACCTCTATATTACGAAGATTTCCCCCTGGTCACTTCCGATAGACACACGACACCTTCCTACAACGACATAATAATATACATTATGCTCTAATTGCTAATTGCTTGTAAACATTGCTCCAATCGAAACCATTCTTTCTTTAAAACATATCCATATATTTATAATATCAAGGATTTTTTTTCAAACAACATTTTGACGAACATTATCTCGATATAACGAACTTCCCTAGAGATTCTTTATATCGAGGTTCGACTGTACTTTATTGTTGATTCCGTTGATGCAATGTATCCATTTTATATTGCAGATCGAAGGCCCACGCGAAACGACTTCTGTACGATGCCACAAAAACGTCGGGCGAACCGAGACGAGCACCTACCGACGCAACACTGTTGGGAATCGCCTCCTGACAAAATCCTCCCGGTTTCGTGGAGTATATTCACGTTGACCGGGAGACTACCGTTTAGCGATAGGTCGTTTTGTGCTGTGCACCGTCCGTCGAACAACAACAAAAAAGGAAGAGAGCGTGGGGGGGGGGGGGATGCAATACGCGCCCATAAAATACGTATATACATTGCTGTAGGACTATAGCGAATTAAGAAATTTGTCACTTTGTCTTCAATTTTTTCCGTGGATATTACAGCCCACGGTTGAAAATAATTTGCTTTACGTTGCATTTTCGACATAACTTATTTTGTTTGTCGTCTCATAATTTTTATCGAGTTTAATTTCGACGAGCATCAGTTATACCTGTAGCCGGAATTTCCTCAATTGCGTTTGATGCGTCTGAAAAGCTTTAAAAAACGAAAGGAACTTGGTACAAATACACGTCATTAAATCTCCCGCTCGTGGTTCGTTGTGTGCGTCGTAGTACTCCGTATACACGGGTATAGAATGCCCTTCAGTCATATATTCCGTAACGATGGAAAGTAACAATTAGTAACCAATTCTCCAGACTCGCCGGTTCTTAATAATCTTAGCGGAAAGCAGCGGAAATAAAAGAAAAACGTCACGGATTTGTTCATTGTCATATGCTCCAATGAAGTGACGAGCTGTTAGAACCCAAACATAGAGAGTAGCAATGCTCAATTGATCTTTCGAGAGGAAATAAAAAGATTGATCGTTTCGAATCTCTGCACCACTCGCACCCCACAAAAATTATAAATATATAAAATAGTGAAGTGAAATAAAGTTAGAAACATTATGTAATGAGAAAATTGGACCGAAGCGCGTTCTTTTTTTTCGTGAAAATGTGATAATGTTTGCATTGTATCATTACAGTATGACTGCGTGGAGCTGTCTGAAGTTTTGAATGTAAAAATGAGTTAATCGGTGAACGATTAACATATATGCACACACACGCAATAAAACAAAAGAAATAACGAGTCTGCACGAATAGCATTTTAGTCGTATGATAATGTGTGTAATGCGTGCGTTATATTACTGCCCAAATGAAGTGAAAAACTTTTAAAACGCCGCAACCACTCGTTAAGTAAAATTCAAGAAAAATACGAGATAATTGTAATTGACACACCCAGAGTGGCGTTAATATATATATACACACACACATGCAGGCTGGCCCACTTAAATCTTTTCACGCAAATATATCCTGAATTATGCGTTATGAACAGTTACACACTGTTCTCAGAATATTGGTACACGCGAATATCGTCCAAGTGAAGGCGCTGCCGAGATTTAAGGACATGAGTCACACGTCCTGTTGGTAATAATCCTACGGCCAATTTTTCTCCTAGACGGAGCACGTTCAACGGAGCAGGTGTTTTTATTTCTTCTTTATTCCGAAATATCAGCCGTTTTGGAGAACACTGGGAATCTGCAAATCAGCTGTCTCTCTCGCACTCTTGGCTGTTCGGTCGGTTTGACACTACGCCTCAACTCTATTCAATTCTTTCCATATTTTACAATGTTATCTTTTTATATAAATTTATGTACAATTTTGAATCTCGATCATAATTTTTATTATCAGAAAACCTTAATATAAAATTCTAATTAATGTAGGAAATTCTAATTAATCGGAACTTGCTGACGCCGCATATTGCGAAACAACAATAGAGCATAGGAGCTACATTGTCGGTGTAGCGCATTAATACTTTATTTGGCCGAATATACGTCTAAAGGTCAGAGCAAGCATTCAAAAATATTCAGCGACCTGTTTTCACTGCAATGCTACATCGAATGTTTATATAAATTTGAATATTCAAATCTGGTATTCTAACTTATACGAATTCTATCTACTAGGTTTTGGTGAACTTGGTTTTTTTTTTGTTCAAATAGCACTATGCACATTTATTTAGCTAGGTATGTGGCATATTCCGATGTTAATCCATCAATCTGTACTATGCTATGTTCCAAGTGTATTCATCATGACTTGTCCACACTCGAATTCTCTTTACGCTGTGTATATGAAGTAAAATTTTACTTCTCTATTAGATGGGTTGCCCTTGGGTTTTTTTTTGTATTCGATGAAAGTAATTTGTACTTGTATCACTAATAACAACGCTAGTTTATTTGATGTATGAATGATAATTTCAATTAGATAACAGTTGCTTTAGTAACTTGCTAACGTGCGCTGCGGCATAAGCTTCAGCCGATCAATTATAATATCAGTGGAACCCGCTACTATTTAACAAGTTGTTTCGTAAAATAGTAAGAAACAATGGAAAAAAACGAAAAGGTGTTATTATGAATAAATATAACCGTTATTATTGTTTGATGCCGTTTATGTAGCCGGACTATCGGTATACGGGATCTTCTTTGTTTATTATTGATTATTTTTTTGTTGATTTACAACCAAGGTTTTTTTTCTTCAAACGAAGAACGAATATCGACCTAAAGTCCCTTGTTTGACATGGAAGCGAATGTTTGTCGCAAATGCCTGTGAATGAACAATATCGGGGCAACATTTGAGCATGTAGAACTATCAATTAGTCGTAGTAATTTAAGCTTTAAAGTTTTACTCATCCGATCAAATTCAGTATAAAAACATTTCGTCAATATTCAGCATAGATACCATCTAAATGATAAGGCATACCCAATGATCTTCTAAAGTCAACAAATCGAAGGTCATTGGATTCGCATCAGAATGTGCCATGAAAATGGCTAAAGCAAACGTTTCGATTGACAAAACCAAGTTTACTTTGAAATGTTGAAAACGCCCTCACGCCGACAATATATTCGCGTGCGCATAGTGCATAATTTGCGAAATATTTTCATGAGAAGATTTAAATGGGATACCTCGTATGTATGCGTACGTACTGCTCGCGCGCACTTGTGAGTCTCTATCGTAAGAAACGATCGGGTGAGATTGTCGCAGTGGACGGAATGGATATAGGTACTGATAAGCTATTACTGCCAAGCTGCGAAGCTGCAAATATTAAGGTATTCATTGTACGGAGGGGCGTATGGTTTGCGGTCGCTTCAGCGGGACTTTTACACATTTTCACTTAAATTATTTTCCTCGATGTCAATGCACTTTAAATCGTTTCGAACCGCTCGCCTGATTACAGCGTTGATATACATATTGGTAAATGCGCGAACGAGAAATTAAACACGACTTTGTTGCGCTACAATTGAGGGGAGGTACATTGAGGTATATTTAGGAATTTTTAAAAATAAATTCGTTGACTGGAAGCGATTCAAACGCAATTATCTCGAAACAGTTTTCAAAAACGGTACCAGATGTATCTCGAAAACGGCTCGTCCGATTTTGTCAAAATTTGGATGGAATATTCTTCGATAGTTTTTCTCGTTCGCCACGTAGGGGTTATTCATTTGATTGAACCATTGCTTTTTTATGCAATGTGTATGCAATCCAAAATCGACGGAAGTGACGAACGAAAAACGAATGTTAAATGAAAACGGTCGCAATTCCATCAAAAATGAAAAAAAAAAGATGCTACGTGGCGAACGAGAAAAACTATCGAAGAATATTGTATCCAAATTTGGACAAAATCGGACAAGCCGTTTTCGAGATACATCCGGCACCGACTTTAAAAACCATGTTTCGAGATAATCGCGTTCGAATAGCTTCCAGTCAACGAATTTATTTTAAAAAATTCCCAAACATACCTCAACGTACATATTTTCCAATAAAAACAAACCCCGATCCCATCGAGACATTAGTTTTTGAGATAAAAATTCTGGAAGTTTACCTGTTTTTCTCGCCGTTCACTCAGGTACCTCTTCTCAAGTACACCAGCATCATGTAATTAATGGGGGGTAAAATTATATTTGAAAAAGGTTTTTTTATTCATCCGTAAATACCCCCATCTGAAAAATCCAAAATACTCGATTATTTTTCGTTATGCTTTTGATAATACTTCAATGGGTTAGTGGATCGATCTCGAAATTAGCATAAAAGCTGACGTGAGACAAGCATTTCATTTTTATCACCACGGTAATGATTTTGCACGCTTGATACAACCCCGTATATTGATAAAATAAAGTAGTAATAGAGCGTGCGCGTAGGCATTACATACGGATGAGCCGAACATTACAATGTGGGTTTTAAGTTTCTATATTCCTGATTGTAAGATAGACTGCCAAAGGAATATTCAAAAGGTCGAAACGTGACGAGTGCCATTGAAATAACACGCGTTTAGATAATGCAATATGGATTGAGAAATGAAAAAGCCATTCAGATAAGACGCGAATATCTATAGAAGAAACGCATACTCAATATTCTATGGATTTAGAGGAATAGAATCGTGTTCGATTATCAATAATGAGAGCTGCTGAAGCCTCCAAATGATCGAGACCGTAGATTAACTGCTATTGCAGGTACTTTATTATATCACGGAGGTTCGAGCATACGCGGATCAAAACTAAAGATGTCTCTCATCGCAGTTTCCCTTCTTTATTTTTACTTCAACGAAATGGAATTTGACGTTGTCCTATGTGTAATGGCCATTAAAAATAGCGAATCTCAAGAGTTATACGCTGGTAATATCACCATTGTTTACATTGCAATATTATCAACAATTTCTTCATCACCCACATCTTTCTAACTTGTGTAAAAAAATCGCGTTCTATCGATATTTTTTTACAAATCGGGATAGCCCATGTAGAGGTTGCCATGAGTTGCCCAATGTTACGATCAGGCCAATATTGGGACCATCGTATAAGCCAACAAAAGAGAAATAATATTGGCCCATTACTGTTCCGCTCTAAACTCAAAACTGGCACAATATCGGCCCATCCCTAAAGCCTGGCCCATCTGTTAAAACCAATAAACAGCCGTGATAATTCATCGAAATTTACCAATTTTGAAACTGGCAATGCTAAAATACTGGAAATTACATTTAATTAATCTAAGCCCTTTATTGGCTAAGTCGGTCAGACCATACCTGCTTTTATTTTCTTTAAGCCTTGGGTTATTCATTATGTGTATATTGTCCCAGAATAGGCAAATAACTGGCACGTCATATATTAATCGTCTATATTTTGTAGTTCAGTTTTTGTAATCGAGTTTCGGCCTATTATCGGCATTTGTAAATAACCAACATAAGTAAGTAAAATATGCCAATTTTGAAACCTGACATATACGCAAATCACAATTTATTTCAAGGTTATTCCATGAAATAAGTATCCATAAGGACCAATCTCGGGCCAATCTTGGCCCGATATAGGTTGAATATTTATCACGCAGCCAAACAAATTCACGGCCCAATATTCTAGATAGACTAACTTCTAGATAGACCAACTGTGAAGGCCCATAATAGAGCCAGTGGTCAATGTCTACATAGGACCTTTAAGAGGGCCCACATAGGGCCAAGTGCAATCACCAACATTGGCGCTACAATGAATTAAATCACTGGCCCAATAATTGTTGGCTCTGTTGGCCGATATCGGGCCGTTCTTATCATTTCTACAAAGGCACCTCATTGGTAAATACTCACGCCCCAATATTCTAGAAAGGCTAACTGTGAAGGCCCGTCCCAGGCCCAACGGTCAATCTCTACATGGGAGTAGGTTTACTCGGTAAATTGGAATGATTAAGGCAGTTTGTATTCGGCGGATCATGATACATTCAAAATACAACATTTCAAAGCTCCGCGTTTATTGCCAATTCTCGACTGCATCCTCATTGCTCGATAAATATCTCCGGTGATATTGCTACGAGCTCCACATATTATTTTGTCAGATCTATATTTTGATGATAACAAATGGAGAAAACTTTAATTTCATTGCGACACACACACACGCGCGCGGACGCACATGTATAGTCGCATTTCATTTTCAATTGACGATGCATACGACATATGGAATACGTGG
Source organism: Ophion ellenae (assembly GCA_963210295.1). Classification (NCBI taxonomy): domain Eukaryota; kingdom Metazoa; phylum Arthropoda; class Insecta; order Hymenoptera; family Ichneumonidae; genus Ophion; species Ophion ellenae. The sequence goes on from OY723388.1 coordinate 220,522, forward strand.
CAGCTCCTATACGTGCACGAATATAATCAGTTTATCAAAGGCCTTATCGGGCTGAGATATTTTAGAGTATATAATATGGAAAATTCGATACAAATTTTGCAATCGATTGCACAATGAAAAAAGCAAGGTAAATAGTTTAGCCATTTGAAATTGCAATATGTTCAAACAAAGAGGACTCAATGCTACGTCTCACAAGGAGTATCACGTTGGTGTTTGCCTTCGATTTTGTGTAAACTCATGTACGCTGCTGGTAGATTCATACGCTGGAGAATTAGAAACTATTGAATGCGTATTTTCTTTATCGTCTGAACAACTGTTTTGAGTTGCTTGTGAAGCATGTGAAGCACTGATTTTACTGATTTTGCAACGGTTAACTGCTTTGACATTAAAATCAACTTATTTTTGCCGGTTAGGCTTCGTTTACCGCCCTAAGGGGATAGGGACGTTTTACCCCCTATACCCTAATCCACACCCCTGAATCCTTACACGAAGTTGTTTTTTTTTTCTGTTTTTAAAAGGTGTCTGCTGATTCGAAGCGTCTCTACAAATTCCAAATTGATGTTTGTGGTATGGAAAAGTTCGAAAAAATCGATGCTGCGAGTTTGCAATATTGCAAATAATTGTTTGTTCTAAGAGAATGCGCGCGAAGCGTATTTTCACATCGAAACGGAGCAAAAATGAGCGGCGATTGAGCGAAGACACTTCTTTTTGGCCGAGATGCGAAAAAAACAACTGGACTTTCAATATTTCTCTTACAAGTCCCGATCAATATATTTGTACCCCCTGAATACGAATTGACCATTTATTCCCCCAAAATCCTCAATTTTTATTAAAACTTGTCGAATACGGACAGACGGTTTCGCGTTTAGCGGGCATCATTTTGAACTCTCGACCAAAACTCCGTGATATTTGGAATCGGCAAAAAATGTCCCATCGGATAAACCCTAGAAATGATGTAAGAGTCGAAAACATGGCGACGCTTTTGGCCACTTTCAAAACCGCCAAAGTCCTGATATTTCAAACAATCGTAGCATCGGTCCTATTTTTAAAAAAATTGGTACACCTATTTTTTTTATCGGCAGAAAAAACGTTCGAAGGCGTAAAGTAAAACCGCTAGTAAAAAGGACACTGGAGGGGTGTTTACCCTCGAAGCAAACGTTGCAGTTTCGAAACACAAGAAAAAATACCAATTTGGAAATTGTGGAAATATATCGAATCAACAGGCTCATTTTAACTTTTGTTTTATCCCCCCTTCGCAGTGTTGGAAATATGGGACAAGAGAAGGAGAAATAAAACGGTGGTACGTCCATTCCTTTTTTTCAATGTGCCCACAGTGGATTGCTTATCGTTTTGAATTAGGCAGGCTGCGATTGAAACTGCAAAATCAGCCCTTAACATGCTTTACTGAAACCGGAATAAGAAAACATACGTGTCTAATAGTTTTTAATGCTCTGCCATATATATAAATATATATGAGGTTCAACAAAATTGAAGGCGGACACCAAGCTCATATTTCCTACTTTCAATTTATTATCGATTATTTCAGGAAATAATCGATAATTAGAGTTCGAGCCGTTTTTCAAACGGCTGCAAATTTTCTGCCGCGATGTAATGTGTTACCACATATAGTAACATATACTGCGAAGTATTCATTTAAAAAATGCAGATACTATACGTAAATAAATAATAAAGGGAAAGTGAATAAATGATACAATTTTGCTATCTCGATCTCCTACATGTACCAACTAGTAAGAATTATAGAGTCGATTCGAACCATACTTCATTTGCGTTACGGCTGTCAACTTGTATCCTATGGGTATAAAAATAAATAGAAATATCGTCTTGGACAAAACAAACCGTCAATAGTTGAGGCGCTGTTTTTTTATTTCGGGAAAAAAAAGAATGCTCCAGGTGAGGCTCGAACTCACAACCCCGGCATTGCTCACGAGAACTGTCTTATAAGTACCGTGCGCTAACCAATTGCGCCACTGGAGCCGTACGAGACAAGCCCGTAAAATCGCTCATAGACACAATAATGGTGATCTCCCTCATACTAATTACAATTTTTCTCTATTCTCTCAATACCACTTTTTTACCTGTCGATTTTACAAGACACTGTTATTACACGTAGTTTGTTTGATATTCGTATTGGTGAAAAAAATTATTCCTATTACAAAAAATGCACAATCTTGATATTTGTTTAGCGTGGCTTTGTGTGGTCGAAGGATGTAAAAAAAAGATGAAAATACATCTTACCTTGTGATTATAAAAGAGCTATGATACTAGAAACATTAGAAAATGAAACAATGAATGATAAAACACGAAAAGTATAAACGATCATTGATCATAAAGTTTTAACCAAGCAGAACATATGGCAATTAAATATGGAATTTATCGGCTTTGTAACATATTTTTAGTGAATAGTTACAAAAATTTGCAAGTATTTGTCCTTTGAGATAATCTGACAAGCTCGTGTACTGATAAACCTCCAAGTGCGCTTGAATTGTGCGGACAAGAATACCCTTTGACCTTGTACATACCACAGCTATTTACGTGCACGATCCCTTGAAATATTGCAGGATTGCGCCATCTGTCAGAGTTGGTGAGTAGTCTTGAAGAATGGACCTCAATCGTACGTCTGGGAGAGGTGTCCAATAATCGTCGTGTTTTATTGTTGTGCTTACTCTGCCACATCAATGAATTTCTTTCTATTCGCGATGCTGATTACTCCATTTTATACAAGCGGATTCTCAATGCGTACTTGAGTGGTTTGGAACTTGTTGAAGAATATCTACCGATAATGTTCCTTCGTCCTACAAACACAAGGTACATAACCTCATAGTAAATAAAAGCTACCTGTCTATGAAGAATGCAATGCGGAATGCATCGGGAAATGTAATTATCTAAAGGAATCTCGAGGCTGCTTCATTTGTGTCATTGAGAGCGTAAAATCCCGTAAAAACCATTTTCTTGAACTACCAACAGTCAAAACAAAAGTAGGTCGTTATTGAAGCCGTAAAAACTGTCAACCTCATAGAAGCAAATCAAGCAAACTTTAACGACTGCGGTATAATGAAATACTTGGGCTGTTTTAATATTTTACTCGGCAATACCGTTGCTACAGAGGGACGTGTTGAAAGACTAATCGAAAAATCGAGACAAGCCATAGTACCGCTTCGATAATATGACATTGCAACATTCATATTTTTGTTTGCAATGTTTACAGATGTGAAACGAAATGAGCTGGTTCGACACATCGGGTATCGCCAATTTGGCCAAATCTGCTCTGAAAGAAGCGCAAAAGACAATTGACAAAGCGCTGGATATCAAAGAGGAAGAGGCCAGATCTAGTCAGACTCAAAAAGATGAGCAATTGAATAATTTCTTTGCAACATGGGGCATAAAAAGCATAGAAGGAGAGAGCGAGAGTGTGGGAACATCTACTTCGATAAGCACCAAGGAACAAGAGATACGCGGTATATGGGGTAGTTTCACAGGATCCTTCTTCGACAATCCGACACCTGCCGAGCATGGATCTCGCACCATCCATGGCTCAGCGGAATTATTCAACGACAAAAGTAGTCGACATAGCTTGCCGACTACCGGCGATATTGTGGGAGAGGCCGACAGAGACCTAACGATGCAAACTCCCCTTCAAAGCGAACATGTCCCTCCGAGCCCCCGACAAAGACAATCCTGCGGTGCGAGCTCTGTTGGAAAAGAAAGATGGAACCATAGCGGCGATAAGAGAGTGAAAGCGAAAGACGAAAAAAGGCGTTACAGTGCGAGCGAAATAGAGGGTAAAGAGGACAAGAACCTTCCGAGAGATCCATTCTCACCGGTTGTTCACTCGGCGGATGATCATGAACCGCTGCACGATTCGAGAATTCGTCTGTGGATCGATCGCCCCTCTACTGTGTCATCGGAGAGCGACAAAAAAAGCTCCGAAAGCGTCGAGATTCTCGATTCTCTATCCGACACAAATACTAATTGTACAACAACACCAGAATCCGAAATTACGTCGCCAAGTATATCCACAAATCCGACACATCACGATACAAAAAGAAATTCTGACTCGGTTGAGATATTGTCCGACAGTTTGGTTACATCGCCAAGTTCGGTTGAAGTAATTGCCGATTCGAAGAGTGATTATGACGATAGTCCGGTGTTTCTATCGAGCATCGATTTCACGGATAATTCAACGGAACTTGTGGTTCGCCATAAAGCGGGTGATTCCTCGTGCAACGTTTCACGGCACGTATCACCCGTCAGTGACGAATCGAGAAAGCCTTGCGTACCCACGGTAATTGGGCGCTCTGAGCACGACAGCAGTGTAGCCACGAGCAATGTATCGGGGATGAAAACTCTTATAAGGGGTGAAATTGAAAAAGGAGCGGCGGACAGCGCGCCGATTGTACCTGACGTCGATGAGCTCGACGAAGTCAGCCTGGCCGACGATTCTTATACGTCAGCCTCGGAAACTACAGTCATGACCATCATGGAAGCAACTATGCAACTAATCGAGGCAACGGGCAAGTCACGACAGGACTTTGGTGACAAGAGAGAGCCCGATTGTTGCTCGGACAATGCTACAGGTACAAATCAAGTATCAAACACGAGTCACGATTTGTCAAAGGAGAAGCAAAGTTTGCATTTGCCAGTTGACCCTATAACGACCCAACTGATGTACAAGGGAGAGCCAATTGGCGAAACAACAAGTGCATTTAACGCGAACGAATTGACCTGTCAGCCGCTGGAAGTTAACGCCTGCGTCGAGCCAATCAGGAATAAATCGCAAGTGGAACATTCTACAGATTGTCCGGAGCAATATCTGTTACTCACGGATTCGAGCTGCGAAGGTACACTCATTGAGAGCAGTTCCGAAGACAATCCCACGGCGAAAACGAACAACGCTAAAATCGCTAATGCAACGTTGACCACCAGCTCTTACGTTCAGAATATGCTCGCGGATGCTATGGTCGAAAAAGGAGAAATTCAGTTGGATCCCGAGCGTCATCGAATCGATGTACCCGCGCGAGAAAATTCACCCATATCTTCCGAGAGGTTAGCCAATATTAGCGCAAAGTAGGCTCTAGTTGAGGGCATGTACAAGACCAACCTCACAGATTTGCCAACCCAATTATCTCATAGATGGTTGCATTTTTTCGGAAAAACAAAGCATTAGGCTCTGGAGAATTCCCTGATGCAGAGCTTGATGATTTCCTTTTGCCCTAAATATTATTCATTTCTGAGAAATGTCTGTTCGAAAATTTCAGCTGTCTCTCTCTCGCACTCATATGTCACGTGGTAGTTCTCCTACTTCGCCTTAAACCTGTGACGCCTAAACTTTTCATAATTCGATCACTGTTGCTACAATATTGGAAGTCAGCAATTCCTTCAAGGCTACATTTTTACACCCTGCTCTTAAATTTTAACTAAGTAAGATCCGAATGATTACTCATTGGCTAAGCATTTTTTATTATTTGCGTCTTTTCACAGCCGCTCCGATTTGGTGAAAATTGGATCGGACCAGACAAGTGGCCAAACGAGCGGCGACGAGCTCGAGACTACAACATCGAGCGACATTGAAATAATATCCAGGTATAAGTGGAATAACAATCACGCGAAAAAAAATAAATAAAAACGTTCCGTCGATTGTAAACGATTTTACGAAATATCTCTGAATCCATTAAAAATCTAATTATCTCGACGTGCTGATTGGAATTACACTTCATGTTGTGTCTCATTTTCGCACGACAGTCCAAACGGTGATTCGAGCTCTACGCAATCGTGTCAAAGTCCGGCGAATTTGAATTTGACAAAAGGCACGGAACTGCTGCATCGAACGCTAAAGACACGTGGGCACTCCCGAGAGCTTAGCGAAATAAGCGTCGGCTCGGACGAGGCGAATTTTGAGGTCGAAAAACTTCTTAGGCGAACGCAAGAAATGACCGAGATCCTTCAAGTCCGTGAATCCAAACTCATAGACGTTAGTCGCATGAATATGGAGTTGCACGAGCAAAATATGCATTTAAAAAAGTAAGCGTTTTTTCTTACGCTCTGGAAAATCTGTCGCCATTTTTTGCTTTCTTGAAGAAAGCGGTCACGACGAAGGAAAACGATGCGCGCGGAAATGTTTTTCACGTGCGAACGTGTTTGAGGGTTTTTTTTCTCTCTCGATTCTCAGACAATTGGATTCCATCGAGATGCGCCCCGAGCACAATCAAGAATTGAATCGCGTAACGGAAGATTATACGAAGCGTTTATCCGCACTGGAAAATAAATTTCAACAAACTATCGCAGAACGCGACAGTCTCAGAGAGCAAGTGGATTCATTGAAACACGAAGCTTCGGCGAGGTTGTCGTCCCGCGAATTACTTTCCATAACTGCGGAAAAGGATAGCATTATCAGGGAGTTGCGAGAGGAGGGCGAGAAGTTGAGTAAACAGCAATTGCAGCACAGCAACATAATTAAAAAATTGCGCGCCAAAGAGAAGGAGAACGAAACTCTGCTCAAGACTCAAAAGTAAAACATGTGAAAATGGCTTCTTACAACGAATTTCATGCTCCTCCGCGAATTAATTTCAGCATACTTATTTTGTTTTTGTCTCATAGGGAACAATTGGACGAGCAAATCGCGGAACTTGAGCGATTGAAGCGTTCGTTGTATGCCAAGGAAGAAATTGAACGTGCTCAGATCGAAGCGGTTCACGCGCTCACTGCACGAGTAAAAAAGCAGGAATCCGAAATTCTGAATTTACAAGAGAAATTGGACAATTCTTTACACAAGATGGACGCTTACAAAACCACCCACGAGGCGATTAAAGTGTAAATGCTTCCAGTTTTACGTTTTACGTTTCACAATAAGACAAAAATCCACTGTTCCGTTTGTTTGGCTTATCGATTAACGCTTTTGGCCGTTCGCCCATTATTGTCAGTCATCCATTGATGCATGATTTTTATTTCCCAGGGATAGCGTCGATGTTAAAATGAAACTGGCCATCGCCGAAGAAGAGTTGAAAAAAGCTTCAGAAAATGCTGAAGAATCATGCCAGCTCGCAGCTCAGGTCGAAGATCTCAGACTCAAATTACGGCAATCCGAAGAAACGCACGTCAAGTACGTACTTGAGCAAAGAAAAAATACTGATAGTCCGCTACTCTATGAACCACGTCACGTCATTAAGTAGCGAGAGAAATCATGCAGTTTTTTTTTCTCGTCATATCTACATTTATGGTCATGTCGTTTCTTAGAAACGTTGAGAGCCTGAAACGGGATAACAACCAATTGCTGAAACGTCTGGAGATTTCCGAGGCACGAAATGAGGAACTTTCGGAATCCGTGTCTCTCGCTACTAAGCCATTATTGCGACAACTGGAGCAACTGCAATCGAGTTTCGCCGTAAAAATGAGCAATTTTTCGAAACAGGAGAAACTGGCGGCTGATACAATCGACGAGTTGCAGTCGAAGCTGGAGGCTCTCCTCACATCGGAACGTTCGTTGGCCGAAGAAAATTTAAGTTTGAAAAAGAAATTGTCATTCTTAGAAGCGCAGATGAAACGAAAGGACAATGAGAAGACTCAAGCGGATGAAACACTACAGAAATTTCGATTGCAGTATGAACAACTAGAGGAAAAACATGCTCGGTTGGTAATTTAATCACAGTTTTTACACGAAGGTTCCATTACTCTTTTTTTTACTATAGATCTATTGATCATCCATATATCTTCCGAATCAGTTAAATCATATAAATACGGTAGTTGTAAATATTGCCGTGCTCAAGGTGTGAGAATGCTTTAAAGGATCATTGCCAAATAATGATAATTTATTTCGTTCGTTTCTCAAAAAATCTAGCGATTGCAAGACGATAGAACAAGTCGAAAAATCTTACGAGGAGCAACTAACGGAACTGAAGCGCGAGATTCAATCGCTAAGTCACAAACTGGCCGTGGAAAAAGCTGCGACGAATGCGGAGAGGAGAAAAAATGATGCAATTTTGGAACAACAACAGAGCACCGATCAAGAGTCACGTTTGAGTCCCACATTGAGCATCGGACGAGACTCGATTGGCAGCACGAGTAGCGTATGGCCTACTGTAAGCTCTTCTATAGTAATAATAACACCTTCGATCATAAAAAACTGGCTCGGTCGATCCTATGGTGCCATCCAGTACTGAGATCGGGAAAAAAAATTGTTCACGTTTGTTCGAAGATAAATCTGTACGATGATAATTCATCTCGTGTAAAAATATCGCGATCGTGAAGAAGAAATCTCCCGGTTCAATGTTTTGCTTGCTTCGGTTTAATCGATTTGTCTTTCTTTTGTTCGGTAGTTCAACGAGTCTTTATTCGAGAGTGGTTCCGGTCGTTTTCCGAGTGTTTACGATAGTCTACGGGCCGGTGGCAACAGTACTTCGATGATTGAGAATTTGCAAGCACAAGTCAAACAACGGGACGGTTCGCAAAAAAAAAAAACATTTTAATAATTCCATTGGCGATCATACTTGTTAAGTTTCAAGCCAGATCAAATTTTACGCATTTTTATGTGGTATGCGAATTTCAGGTGAGATCCAACAGCTCCAGTGGGAGATCTCGAGACGTAATAACGAGCGAGATATATTGAATATGGAATTGTCATCGCTGACTTTCAAGATCGAAGAATTGACGGGCAAAGTGTCCGAGGTAGAGGCACTGAATGAGAGTCTGGACGAGATACAAACGAGGTATGACGCTTTGCTGCAAATGTACGGCGAGAAGATTGAGGAGACCCAGGAACTTCGATTAGACTTGGAAGACGTTAAGGAGATGTACAAAACCCAAATCGATCAACTTCTTGAACGAGACACAGCCGTAAATAATTGAAAATAGAAGATGTTTCGAAATTGTCGGAGTAAAATTGCACATAATTTCAGGAGGTATCGACGCATAGGTCTAGAATGGTTCACAAAATCATTCGTACGTGAACCGTTTACGTATATATTTTTCGCATTTAAAGAGATGTACAGGGTGCCCCATCTTGAAAAAGTATTAAAATAAATCGAAAAGATGACGTGGGAAAAAAAGTGGTTCGTACAAATGTTTTATGGTTGCGAGGAGGGCATCCGATAGTAATACAAAATATTTTTTTGCCAATACGTTTAGAAGATAACGCGGTTACTTTCCATTTTTAATAGAAACATAGGTGATTGTGAGACGAACTCGGTGTAAGAAAACAAAAGAAAGTTATGGTGGTTTAGTTTTTGGAAATAGGCCACGCTACATACATTACATTCGCGAATGTCGAATGTTGTTTTCGACTCTGTGTCGAGCAATATGATCAGGTATGGCTGTTAAGTAGCAGTGTAGGATTTTGTAAATAGCGGATGTATACGAATGAAAAAACTCTACCCTTACGCAAACCGAAAATGTGCCAATCCTACTGCCTGCATTAGCATTACCCAAAGTTTGTGTACGCGTACCCGTGTGTGTGCACACGGATGGAAGCGCCCTAGGTTCGCTCAATGCGGTTCATCATGTCGAGTATCGTTGTTGGTCGTTCGCGGTAGACGACATCTTTGAAGAGCCCCTACAGAAATAAGTTCGGAGATGTAAAATCGCGTGGGATTGGGACGACAGGAGACCGGACCTCCACGACCAATCCACCGGTTCTCGAATGTTCCATTAAAGTGATTCCTCTTGTGATGGTAAAACCACATTCAGCAGCCGCGGCAGTTCATTTTTGGAAAAACTGCAAATACCGCTGACTATTAACGGATCTATGGGGGAAAAAGGCCCAATCCGATACCATACATTTACCTTTTCCACGCCACACTTTTCGTCGATGCTGGTTGTCGAGTTGACGCGTCCAATGTAAATGGCTGGTATCGAGAAGCCCGCAGAATTCGTGAGGCAGTCGATCGGGACATCCCATTGCCAATACAGCGATGCTATGATTCATGAACATAGATGAGATCCCGGGGATGTCTTTGGCAAGTCAATTGGTCAGGCCGAGCTCTTCGTTCGATGGTCGTAATGGTGACAGCATTGGGATGCTGCCGACATGGGTAACTTAAGCGATAACTGATTGCCGCTCGCCAGTACATTTGTCGATATGCTCCGAGTGTCAAGATAATATCGACAATTTCATTGGGACGGTAATCAGGCATCATTTCGACAGATAAGGGTCTGTTCTGCAAGAGACCGTTCTGAACACTCGAACTGAACTCTTTTTCAATCGGAACGACTGGGCCGTACAAATTTCGAAGCGACGTGATTCTATCGATAAGTACGAGATGCAAAAATGGTGTGTGCGTTCAACGTGGCCTCCTCGGATGGGTCTAGCGGCTCACTCTCGTGAGCCGCTCGACCGAAGAAGGAGTGAGAAGAGCACAAAGAAGCGGCGCCGAGAATACAGAAATAGCGGGCGATATTTCCAAAAGTTTGAACCGCCATAACTTTCTTGATTTTTGAGTTAGAACATTTTTTAAAAAACAGCTATTTTTTTCTAAAAACTAAAACCCATGCCTATCCATTTAAAAATCGGAAAGTAACCACAGTATCTCGTAAACATGTTGACAAAAAAAAACACATTTTTTATTACCATCGGATGTCCCCCTCACGACCATCAAACTTTTGTAGGAAACACTTTTTTGTACGATCACATTTATTCGATTATTTTTTTCAATGGGACACCCTGTATTTACCAATTCGTGTTTCTTTTTCCAACTTTTACTTCGTTAACTATTTTATAGATGTGACCTACAATATTTTTACATAGGGAAGAACACTTTTATAAAATGACCGATGCTATATGCGTTGTGAAAAAAAAACGAGAAACCCTTCTAGAAAGTAACGAATGGTTTCCGCTATGTAAATCATGTTCGTGAACATCATGCAGTGACGATTTTAAAGCAAGGATTGCGGCTTGTAAAAAGTTAATAAAAGCACGCATTCAATGGCGTTAGTCTATAAAAGATGTCACTGAATTGATAGACCTTCGTTCTATAGTAGATCTTGTCTTGACTTCGTAAGATCGTTTATGAAATATGTAAATATTCTTGTATTATATTATTGTATATTATACTACTGCTACGCCAGGAAGAATTGTTGCGGTGTCTGAATGGCCAAAATAGCCATAACTTCATAGGACCAGAGAAATGAATGATTCATAAATGTCTACGAGTTGAGTGTTAAAAAGAATCTTCAAATAAAATCTTTGAATAATTGAAAAATGGTTAAACGCCTCAGTCACTTTTTTCTCAACTTCTTTATTATATTCCATCAGATTTTTTTTGTTTTGACAATATTATAACTATATTATTTAAACGTTGAACCGAAAGTGGAGAAAAATAAAAGAGTATGCAAGGTGTGCGGGGCGTTGCATATCTGGTTTGGTAAAACGTGACATTTATTATAAACATAAATGTTCCATTTTTCCCTGTTGTTTATCGCCTCCGAGACAGGATCTTTTGTTGTTATTTCTTGTTCATTGAATACAACTTCGATATTTCGAGGGGGAAAAATGGTGAGGGGGGGGGGGGGGGGTGTGTGGAAGAAACGGCCGAATCAAACTTACTTCTACCATTAACCGATTAACCGTGACTTGTAATTATGCATTATATGTTCATTCGGTATCTGAAAATTGATGTCTCAAGTATATTTTTTTTAACTGCCTAACCCAAGATAATCTACGGGAATTGAGAACTATTATGGTACAAGTCCTCGATGAGGCTGGTGGCCCATAGATATGCAAAGATAAATGCCGATTGCAAAATAAGGAAAAAATGTGATGCTGTTTGAAGATTTTACGATAATCGGATGAGCGGTCAAAAGCTTTATATCGCTGATCTTCAACGACGAATTTCGCACAAAAACACAACAAATATAAACGTTATGAGATTGCCAATTAGATGTGAAAAATGTTCATGTTTGATACACGCGCTTAAGTCTCTAGCTTTTCACGTTTCTTCGACATTTTAAAAGAATAAAAACATTTAGGGGTGGATCCATTTTATATCATTGCATCTTTCAGGTTTTTAAGATTGCGCGTCAAAGTTGCTTGCATTACAATCGACTATTCGAGGAGAGGATTTTTTCTCTTACGCCCTTTTACCCTCCCCCTTTTCGTACTCCATTCGATCGTCGAAACAGCTCTCGTAGCTCAAAAATCGAAGCGCTTCATGGATCGTTGTCATTCCACCTCGAAGATCATATTCGACAGTAATGCGTATCTTCGTCCGTAATGATCAAATTTCCATCGTCTTCGTAAATGCGTCGAACGCAATGCATGTTCCCACGTTCCACAACTAAACATCTTGTAGTGATTTGATGCTTATTCCAAAAGGAGGAACGCCGGTGTTGAACATCTTTCTTGTGTAGCTATGAAGTAAGCCATTCGGGATTGTATCCGATCATTTTATGCGGTATGAAATTCTTCCACTTTCTCCCTGTCCTGTCTGGCTCCGTCTCTTTCTCTTCCTCTTTTCCGTCCTTCTCCAGCCTATATATTTGGGAAAAACGTCGGTCATTCGTGATAATCATAAAACCATTTACGAGATGTAGAGTACTCGGATTTATGAAGCACTCGCCGTGGCGAGATTCTTTCTGAGGAAAGAAACGGTGTCGTGGTTTTTTTTTTTTTTTTTAATTTTATTTAGCCCCACGGCTGCCGGCGTGCATCGTCGTATTTGTTTGTCTTCTGTGTTTTCTTTCCCTCTATGTTGGCTCGTACCAAGGTGATAAGCATCGGCTATTCACACCTTGCCCACCACACTTGGGTTGTTCCGGGCGTTGAGGCCACTGACGACGGCGGCGACGACGACGAACGGGCCCAGCGAGCTTTTTGTTCCTTGTTCCTCGTTTCGTTTTTCCTTTCGTTTGTTTTTGTTTTATATTTGTTTCCTTTGTGGTACCGAATTCGTGGTACCCTTTGTGAGACGAGAATCGAACCAACGACGCGCTACTGCGTCGGCGTTCTCGGACGTTCAGACCCACGGTGTCCAGCCCTCGTACAGAAGGGCAAGATTGTCAAAACTTTGCGCCTCACGTATGACGTATTCCACTTGCTCCGCTGGCGTGTACTTCCGCAACGGATTTGGATCGTAGCCCTTGAGCTTTTCTCTCACTCGGCGCCAGACGTTCAGCGCGTACACGTTTCTCTCTTGCACCGCTAAAACAGCAGAAAAACGAATGCAAATGAGATCAATTTTGTTTTGTTTTCTTGTCCATTGATTTGCATAAAAGGCAGTCAAATCCGCACCGGACGACGCATTAAAGTATGGTTTCGTAACTCCTCGGGTAGGGGCATAAGCTATTTGTACCAAGTATTTTTGAATTTTACAACGAAAAGTTACGAGAAGCTGGAGAGGGGTGCAGTCTGCTGTATCAATCGGACGAATGGACTACCACATTATAAGCACTTCCGGTGGCTACGGAAGCCTACAAAATGAGAGGACGTTTAATTAAGACATCCGCATGATTGAATAAGCAAGCGAAAATACCTTTGCCTGTGGTAGGGTCTCTGACCAATGGAATTCCATTCCGGGGACTGAGACACACAGTTGTATCTTGTCTGACTAACTTTTTGCCTTTGTTGTCCTTCAAGATGTTAGCCGGCTTGACTTTTCGTCGCGCCTTCGTGGGTGGATCGTTGGCGAATTCCAACAGACGATCATAGAGCGTCGTCACGTTGCTCGTCACATTGTCCAGCTGTTCCTTCACTTCGAGGACTCTTCTGGGATCTAGATTGTCCGATTCGAGTTCTTTCACAACGGCCGAGATGACTTCGGTGAAGGAGCGATAATCCGTCAAAAATTCGTCCAGTCCTGTGATATTTTCCTTTTTCAGCATCGTTCTCAGCAGCACTCGTACATCGGTCATGAGCCAATGATGCTCCATGATGATACATTGTAATTCACTGACGCGCTCGCGCAACGAGTCCTCGGTCGTAGCCTGCGCGGATTGTTTTTCCTGTAGTAACTTGTTCGTTTCCACTATGGCATCCGATATTACAATTTCGCTGCGTCTAAGCCAATTTCCATCTACGTTGTTCTCCAGTTGGAGCAACTCGACGAGGCTTTCCTCGATCAGGGTAACGCTCGTTGTCAGATTCGCGCGCAGGATGCAACTCTCCTCCCACTGTTTGGTCAATTTGAGAAAATGCGCATCGTTGCTCAAGCTCTCGGACGTCCTTGTGCGCAATGCCTCGTAGTGCAGTATGGAGTTGCACGTGTTGATGACGATCGCCGCCAGATTGTTCTGATGCGTTAATTTCTCGCAGGATGCAAGCACAGCGTTGTCGAAAGCGGCCATTACTTCGCCAAGCGCGGGATTCGCACCAGCAGCCCATTTCAATCGTTGATCGACGCTTGCCACGAGATTCTGTTGTTTCTCTCGAGCTTCGGAAACTCGGGCCTGGAGACCTGAAAGTGCCGCAGCCGTCTTGCGCAGCTCGAGCATAAATGTGGAACGATCTGAAAATTAAAAGCCGAATGAAACCGCTTTGAAAACCACTCGCTGTCAATTTTAAAAACATCCTTCCTCTATCTTCTCAAATAGCCTCTGCGATAATGAACGGCGATCGACCGGTTTTCTGGACTAGTGGTTAGCGGACTTGCCTCTAAGCTAGAAAATCGGGAGGTGGCCGGTTTGAATGCCGGCTTCGAAGCTTTCGTCGAAAATAAAATATGGGTGTTTCATAACTCCAGATAAAAACATAAATAACACGTGTGGGTGTACATTATGTGGCTATGGTCCATGTTTACATTTTCTACAAAAACGCGACGTAGCTCTGAAGCCGAGAAGCAAATTGAGCTGACCGACTGTCACCAACATCGTCAATATTAGGTACCCCCAACGTAAATAATTGTCCAGAGTGGTTCGGAAGTCCACTACTGGAGGAACAAAAGTAGAATCCCACGTTAATAAGCCTTAATAGTAGTGGAGGCGGCGTTAAAAAAATAATCATGATAATAATGCGATTACTGTTGTTGTATTATGAATTGCACGTGTATGAATTTTATCTTGAAAACAGCCCTCAATATTTTTTGATAAAACGCGGTGAATGTACCGTTTTCAAGTGTGAGGGAGCGATTTGAGTCATCTCTATTTTCGGTATACTTATATGGAGGGTTAAATAACCAGACTGATCACTACGAATTACAAATCTATAAGTAGTAAAAATAATTTGTCCCTGATCCGTTTCACATTTCGTTATCTCGATGAAATGTAGAAATAAGAAGCGAGATATAAAGTTGTTAATGGCTCTTTGGGCATCGGTCATTCTCCCGGGTACCAATAAAAATAAGAGTGCCGATGATACAAAAACTCACTGAGTGGATTCATTGAATTTAGATTCGATCTGATCATCAAACTGTCCTCGTGTAGCCAATTGTGAGCGGTCAATTGTAGCTGTAATCGCTGCAACGTGGCTGTCGCGACTTCGACTTCCTGTTGCATGAACCTGGCGGTTTGTTTCCTGCGCCAAGTACCCTCGAGCGCGCTGCTCAGAGCGCTCGCTTGTCCCAACACCGATCCCGAGAAGAGACCATCCTTCAAACACGTATCGACCATTTTACGGCACAATTCTTCGATCGATACTTTACTCTCGGCACCGATGTCCCTCTGTTCGATTTCCGTATTCACGTTGAGACCCATGCGTTGCAGCAAAGAGCAAATAGAAATTGCCAGCGTCTGCGAGGTGATACCAAGGAGCTGTCTCGATACGTAGTCAGCTGTGAACGTCCTAACGGGTTTATTCAGTCTCTCGTCGTCGTAAACATTGGCGAGGCCACCTTTGTACGCGGTCGCTATGTCGCGACACATGGCGAAAGATTCTTGTATGGTTTGCAGCCTCTTGATGAGAAACATGTCGTCGAGTACCCGTCTCGCCGATTCATTGAGTACCGTGGCCGCCATCTCTTTCGCGTCCCTTATCTGATCAATTTTATTCCAACCGGGGGGAATTTCCAGGCTACCAAGCATCGCGACGAGAGCGTTGCCTTCCATTTGAAGTTTCTCGAAGAGGCCGTTAAAGCCCATAAGTAGCATTTGTCCGGGTGTAAGTGTTTCGTCGAGATTGAGTTCTTGTGTGTCGGCCTGCTGCGACAGCAGACCTTCGAATCTTAATCTGACGCGATCGACGATCGTTTGAACGATTGCGTGCGGGCTCTCCATATCCATGAGTATAAATCTGAGATGCATCTCAAGTTGCGCCACTATGTCGGCCAGTGGTAGTCCAGTAAAGACTATTATCTCGTCGAGCTCGTTGACCATTCGTATTACGCTTGCTTCTTCGGTGACGATCGTCTTCAGCGCTTCGGGCAATATGATCATCTGATAATTGTAATTCAACTCTTGTAGGCCCTTGTAAATGGCGTCTGCGCTTCTGAGACACTTGAACGACAGTGTTATCGCGTCATCCACGTTGATCGCATTGTTCCTATCGACGGATGTGTTTTCGGGGCTCGAGGGTACGAGACTCGCCAGTTGAACGATCAGGGACGACATCAGTCGCATCTCGTCGAGAAACCAATCGCCCTCGCGCGACGTCAGGTCAACGAGACACTCGCTCGCGCATTTTGCGGCCCCTTCCATCATCAGATAACGTTTGTTGAGGGCGCAAAGTGCCGTGACGTTGACGCATTCAAGCGCCCGCTCGGCGCCTTTCTCCCGAAGCAAAAAATTTGTTATTTGCTGCCTCGAGTCGACGTAAGCCTTGTCGATTCTCACCATTGAATCGGGCAAGCCCTCGCTCGCCATTCTCTCATAGTGTTTCTTGAATTTCTCATTGCAATCGTTCATTATCGCCTGTATCTGATATGCGAACGCAATGGCTTGCTGCGAGCGCGGATCGTTCGGCACCATTTGCTCCATGTTCATCTCGCACCGAGTCACGATCTCTCGGCATGGTTCGACGCTGCCTGTACTCAGCAAACTGTTGGCCCAAGTGTGATAGAGCACCGAACGATGCTGAGCCATCGTTGACAAAGGATAGAGGCTGCATATGGCCGAATATTGCGACAAGAGATCGAGACAATTGCGTATAAGCAGAGACTGTTGGGTCGCCAATTGCATCAGCTCGTTCTCCGACTGCTCGCACTGTACGATCGATTGATTTTGACCGGCGTTTTGGAGAAACTCTTTCACGAGATCGAAAACCAAATGGACGTCCCGCGTCGCCGTAGGCGTTCCGATTTCGACGATCCATCGGCTCAATTGGCCACCGCGGACAGCGGCCAAAGCGATCTGGATGGGAAAAACGCATAAGATCAGTTAGAATCGAGAACTCTTTCGAACGTGATGGGCTTTACTCCCGGGTCTTTCTGTCCTCGCTTTAACATCGACACATTTAGAGATATCAGGATGAACTTTATCATGGCTGAAAGCACCGCTGGAACACTGTGAGGATTCGTTTGGTGGGAATCGGTTTAATGGTTCAGATTTTTTTAAATCCCATTGTTTCAATTCAGAAAACGCTCGAACTTATTCAAATTTCGAAATGAAAGAATGGTCATTTTTACTCATGAAGCGTTCCACGTTTAAATGATATATGCATAATTTTTTAAGGATACATTACTATTTGAACTCGCGCATACACAAATTCTCCACACACATTGGCTACTCACATTGTGCATGGCAATTTGTTTCTCGCATTCTTCCATCTTTTCTTTGAGATCGTTTTTGGCTTTCTCGTACGCGTCTCTCGCTCTCTTGAATGTCGCGTATCGTCTTCGAACCGAGTAAAGCGCGTGAGACGTCCCGATGGCTTGGGCCTCCTTAACCAGACGCAATTGTTGATGACGATCCTGAAGCAGATCCTCACACTGACGTGATGTTTCCGTAGCTCTGAGCCATTCTGTCAATTCACGAGACAAAAGGGGCAATATAGCCGCCAGGCAATCCCTGCAATGGCAAGTAATGGAAGATGTGTTAACTGTCTGATCGTTGGCGACACTTGAACCAACAAAATTGGCATTTTCATGTTATGTCACTGAGCCCGGAGCCGTGCTCAGCATAGAAGAGGCCGGATTCAAGTTGATAAAACAAATAGAGTTCTTGTTATCAAATAACTATATGTATACATACTAGCTGTGCCTTCGGCTTCGCCTACATTAAAATCCCATTGATGACAATTCTAGCCCCAGGATTCTATTTTTTTTCAATTTTCAGCGGTTCGTGGAACCTCGTACATAAGATACCGAGAAGGTTGGCACTGTTTAATCAACCTGGGTGATTCTTACCCACCGAAATATCTCTCTTTCTCTTTTTCTATCTCCTCTCCTATTATCAAGCGTGCCTCATCATCTATAAATTTTTTATTTATTTGTTCATTTGGTTTCTTACGTTTGAGGTTTTATATGTTATTTCTCACTACCTCCATGCGTACATTGCTGACTCACCAAAATCATCTCCCCCCCCCCCCTCTCTCTATCTTTCCCCCTCCCTTCGTACGTGAAACACGTTAAAGTCCAATGCGAGTAAGGGGAACTTGTATTCCCTTCTTTTCTAGCTTCGGAAAGCACAGTACGATGCTTCTGGGCACGAGCACTGACAAATCGTCTTTTCCATTCGAAACATTGCGGCGCCCTAAATTTTCTTCTGAATCATTTGTTGCTCCCTTTTGCTCTGACATAATCTCCGAAAACGCCGACCTGCACAAAATGCACGTAACACAGCTGTGACCTGTGACAGTCAGTGCAGTGAACCTAATGCAGTAAGCCTCGAATCATTTGAGAACCGTTGCGACGTTGCCAAAGCTCGTATCTATTTTAATAGGATTTTCAAACATCGAAAATAAATTTTCGGATAATCCTAACTGCTTCGAGTTAACATATATGTAAACAATAATTACGATTAACTACCATACATTTGAAATTTTTCGCGGCATTCGTTCGTACACATTAATATATTGCTACAATAAGTTGACACTGGTGACGTCGCACAGTGTATTAGCATCGGGAGAGTTTAAAAATTACACAAGAGTCCCAATAATTCGTGAATTTTTGCGTTTATTTGCTCATTTCCTTGGGATTGTTGCGTTTAATAAGATCTTTGTATGTTTGCATACTTGCTCGTTGTAATTGTGATTGGCTACATAGCGGAATGCTCAATAGTCAAAATCATATTCCACACCTCAAGTTGTGTTTTTGTTATGTAAAAAATGGTCTATCTGAAGGTTTGGGTGTTTAGAACGGGAACATTACTGAACCTATTTCGATTAATTTTTTACAGAAAGATAGCTTGAAGTGTGAAATAATATTGAGGCTAATGGGCATTGAGGTTGTTTTGAATTATAATCACAATAATCAAGCATAAAAACATACAAATTTCATATTAAACACGTAAACAGCGGCAAAAAACGATCACGAACGGATCAACAAAGTGAACAAACGCGCCAATCAATTTTTTTCGAAAAATATACGAATAAAAAAAATTAACCACCTACCGGTGTCCTGGTCTAGTGGCTAGCGTGCTAGCCGCCACAACCAGAACATCGGGAGGTTGTGCATTCGAATCTCAGCCTCATAGTCTCGGAAAATAATAAATATGGGCGTGACATAGCTCCAGTTATACACGGTAGTGTAATCTGCAGCCCTCTATCCATTTCTCGAGGAAACGCGACGTAGCTTCGACATTGGGAAGCGAATCTGGGATCGGCAGAATTAGTATAGGTTGTTCTCAGTTTGCCTATGCCCATAGCCGAAACGTCATGGCCAATGCAATACAGAGGAAGTAGTCGGCTACGGGCGCAAAACGGGGAACAAACGTTGGAATAAGGTGGGAACGTAAGCAGTAGAACTTTATACAGATGGAACGGATTCAATAAAAAAATGAACCAAAAAAACCAAATCAAGTAATTGACAAAGGCGAGAGATATATTGGCGGATGAGAATCTCATACAGTGAGATGCTACGGGCCGTTCTCGGCATCTTTTGTAAAATGTTCCACAAGCCCGCCAAAATGTTTGCAAAAGACATAGAATTGAGGGAATAGCTTTGCCGTTGATTGGATTTCTATGCGGGTAAAGCCGCGGACACAGCTAGTATTTATTATACACTTATATATATATATATTTCGAACCTGTTAGATAACCACTCGGCCCTAATTTCGGCAGCTCGGACGGCAAACATTGCTCTCGTGAGTTCTCCCTCTAGTTGTTTTCTCCCCATCCCCCCGCGTCTGTCTCTCGACTGACAAGCTCCGTAGGTCGCGATTCCATTTTCACTTCCCGCTCTCCAGTCTATTAGGGGATCGTAAACGAATGCTTCGAGGAGCGTCAAGAGAGTCTCCCGACCGCGTCGCATAACCGACAGCGTATGCTCGCAGGCCATTCTGAATATACCCTGGAACGAAAAAATAAGAGAGCACATGAGAAAATCGATTAGCAGGAAGAGGCTTAAATTGCGCAACTCGAGAGCGGCATTACTATTAGTATAGGTGAGCCCTCGGAACTGGTATCGTTATCGTGTATCGATGGGAATATTATTCAAAAGCCTCGATACGACCTAGTATTCGCAAAGGCGATTCTCTCTCCCCTCTCCTTGTCCTGTGATAACACAATTTGGCGTTTAAGAACACATATCGATGGGTCATCCAGTATTTCTATGGACTGCGTGATGATAACTTAATCAAGTCTTTCGCGTTACTTATTTCGTCCACTGAAAGTGTCCCTAAAGAAAAAAATCGTACTATTGAAAAGGTATTTTGAAGGTACTTGAAATAAGGATACTAAAATAATCGGCAACGTACATCGAATTGGTGATTGTTTGAGAAAGTTGTATTATAAAAAAAACTGACAACTGAAAAACTGACACTGTAATTAACGCGAAAGGCAATATATACGAACGCATGGAGTTATCATCAAATTTTCCGATTGCCATACAACGAACGAGAAATATGTTTCAATCGGTGAATCTCGATGACGAAATTGGGAAGAATAAACAACCGAAAAATGTCTCCGGATATTCGGGCTATTGGGCAATATCGGATGCTCTGTTATTCATTCTGATAGTCGTCGGTAATATACTGACGATTCTTGCAGTAAGAATGACTAGGAAATTGCGGCAAGTCACTTCAAACCTTTTCGTATTGAATCTCGCGATATCCGATCTAATGGTCGGAGTCGCGTTGACCTATCATCTTGCATTCTATATAGACGAGACTCTTGGTCAGCACGAGACAATTTGTATAATGCGCTTCGTTGTGGCGAGTCTTGCTTGCTCCTCAAGTATGTACAGCCTCATCACAATCGCCATCGATCGATACATTGGGATCATGCATCCGTTGAAGTATGCTCAACACATGACCAGGGCGAACGTTCTCATTGCCATTTTCGTCGGATGGTTTAATTCAATAGCTATTTCGACAGTGCCAATTTATTGGAATTGCTTCGACGAAGTTCTCGGCTGCGAATTTGAGACCGTCCTACCCAGGTATCCATTTTCTATATCAAGTTTTTCTTTACCGAAATCTATCCGAACAGGTGCTTAGTAAGAAACTTTAACAATTCTTCCATCCGTTCCGTTTTATATTATTTGCAATACCAAGGATCGACAAAACAACAGGGAAGTTTCAAATAATTAAAATATTTTTCTAAATCCTCGGATACTACGTGATACAGCGTGTACGTTTGAAATTGCGACGTATTTGCTACTGACGCGCATTCAATCGATACAGATTCCGTCTCGTGTTATCACTGTTTCGTATCGCACCTTGTATAAATATGTGCGCCTCGACGAAAAAGCTGCTAGTTGCTTCATAATTGCTCTCATGTTGTTCTTTTTTTTTCTAGATATTACACGGTCGCTATTCTATGTCCATTGATATGTTTAATATGGATGAGTTTGTTTCTTCTGTACTGGCGAATTTGGCGAGCGGCAAAAAGCCACACGCGTCGTCTCCGAGAAACAGGATTTGATAACCCAGGTCTCGATGACTGCAAAGGCTCGAAAGTAATATCTCTTTTACTCTATTCGGAAATTCCCAAACATCAATATCTGTTTCTGAAAATGTCAGAGTTTTTGTTGTTGTTGTAAATGCAGACGAAAATAAAAACATTACTGAAACGGATTATTTTTTGAGCATTTTCAAATGACACGAAAACTTGAGAATGGTTAGTTTTTGAAACATGACCTTAATGATTTCTCAAATTAATTTATGTTATTTATTTTCACTGATTTTCACTTGCGTTATAGGGCATGAAATCGCAATAACAAGTAATCGAAAACGAATATTTCGCAGGTGGTTCTCTCAATACTGGGCTGTTTCTCGATTTGCTGGCTTCCTTATCTCGTCATTGCGTGCACACGATTGTTCAACTTAAATCCGGCCGGGACTGTTTACAAAATCTTATTCTCACTGGCAATGGCGAATAGCGGAATGAATCCAATCATCTACGCGTGGAAAAATGCACAATTTCGCAAAGCATTTCAGAATCTTTTGCACTTCAGAGGACCCAATCGTAATACTTTCAACACGAGTCTAAACAATTATCTGGAGAGGCAGAAAGAATTGACGGAACGAGAAACTGTCTGAATTGACTATTGCTCAAGTGACCCCTTATCAGTCCCATCAGACCATTTTGAAGAATACTTTTGTACGGAGAAATTGTACGCTTTTTGCTTTACTCTGAAAATAGAGACATTTTTCAAAAGGTACAGCGATTTGAATATTCATTTACATGGCCATAGAAACCCTCAACATCAATGTATCGATTGCAATTATTGACGGAAGTTTTTCGCGTTTAAAGGAAATATACATACGCAGTGTTCACTGACATTTCAGCATTTTCTTTGAATTGAATCGCATACACTAAATATCATTGCACCCTTAGCGAGTTTCGGTACAAAAAACAAATAATTTACGTTATGATAATATATGCTATATACTATCGCAATTAGAGATATCGATATTATTGTGACAAAATAATGAAATATATGAAATTACAATTGATCGGATGAGCGGGAAAATAGCTCGTAATGTCAAAATTCACAGAGAAATCGACAACTTACTTCGACTCCGGTAACTCCAAGAGCGTGTTTGATGTTGGGGGTCATGCGGAACGGTACTTTCTCCGGGACACGTAAGATTTTTCCCTTCTCGAAGCAAACGTTGTAGTCAACGTGAACGACTTCGCCGGTATTCAAGTCGACGAGTACATTGTCCAAGTGGCGATCACCGAGGCCGATGATGTACCCGACTATTGACATAACCGCGACCGAGTAGGAATAATTCTTGGTTGCCTGCCACCAATTTCCCGAATTAACGCTGTTGCACCAGATCTCTCTGAAATTTCAGGAAGTACCATTAAAATCGTAGCAAGCGATAGAAAAAGAATCAATAGATTTCAACGGACTCGGCATTTGCGACGATAAGACTCAAAAGTAAGTGAGAAAATGGAATGAACGAACTTTGCGAGGAGATCGTTGGGTGTCTCGGCCATAAGATCCGACAGTACTTGTTTGAGAACGGACAGTGGCCATTCCTTGCGATTTTCCAACGGCACGCCACGTTCCTTGAGTTGCGGCGCCAGTTTGTTGTAAAACAAATCGGACGGTCCCATTACGCTAGATTGTCCACCTTTGCTATTGGCCATGGCACTTTCGCGTTGTTGCCAACGCTTGTAGAGCGTGAATAACGGGGTAACACCGTCGACCCATTGTATCAAGCCGGATCTCGGACCCAGCGGTATGACCGAATAATGACGCGCCCGATAAACCTTCCGCGAGTCGTTGCTTTTCGATATCATGGTGTTGCATACGCTCAGGAACTGCATTATTCTCTCATCGAGATGTAAATCCTCGAGACCTTTGAACAGATACGTGTAAACGTGGCCGTCCGAGCCGTGAAAGACGAGCTTCTTCGGTTTTGTTTTGGTCGGCAATATCTGCACGTTGTTATCGACAGATCTGATGGTGACAATTTTTCTGTCGTTTCGCGAGACACCGGGCATGGCGATACCGGTGTCCCTCATGTTCGCTAGTACGGGGCTTATGTCGGCCATCGAGAGTACGTAAGAGCCCCGTTTATTCACTCTCTGAACGAGCTTGGCCTCGAGTTGTTTCAGAGGTGCAAACGCGAGTCTGGGTCGTGACGGGTTCTTCGGTGATTTTAATTGTTGTATCACGTCCTCGATGCAAGGTCCAAACTTTTTCAGGAACATCGCTTCGTGTGGTGTTTCGGCGGGACCCGAAGTCACCGCTACGAGATTCTCCAGTATAATGATCACGGGTGTGAGTATTATGCGATGTTTCTCGGCTATCAGCTTGTCCTTTTCTTCTTGGCTCAGCATCGTATTGATTTGTACCTTTTCAACCTCGAATTCGAGCTGTTCGAAACGTTTGGCGATCTCGCGATGATGCTGGCAGAACGTTGCGAGCCAGAGCTCGTCCCAGAGCAACGTGATGCGTCGCAGTTCCTTGACAAGGATTTTCAGCGACCTCACAGAATCAGCGATACTGCTCTCGAGGCAATCGTTCAATTGAGCGAAGCAAGCTTTCATACAACTGCGCTCCTTGTCCCCGAGAGGATGGGAGCATGATTCTCGCGAATTACAGATCATCACGGAATTCAGGTTGTCCACGCTGTCCTCGTAAACATCGTTTTCCGCTGAATTGTGCTCGAGTATGACGACATCGCTAGCCTCGTGTCTCGCATCGTCGTTATCTCTCGTGCCGTGTTCTTTCTCGTCTTCCTCGTTTCCGTTGTTCTCCTCGTCATCCTCATCCTCGGTCTCGTCTACGTCGAGGATCGGTGAGACGCTCGTCCCCCCGCTGTTGTAAACCCGACGAGGTTCGACGAAAACTCCGACCACGGCCGGAAATGTGATGAGATGGGGCGTATTTCGGGCTATACGACAGAGGAGATCGGAAACGCGAGTACGGACGTAAGACTCGGGATGACTCAGTCTCGAGAATAGTTGCGGTATTATTTCCTTCCAAGGCGCCGTTGGTGTTGTCGACAGGCCACTTTCAAGAACATTTCGCAACTCTTGAGCATGTTTAACGACCAATCTCAGGAGTCTCAGGGTCGCTGTTATCGAGGCACAATCGTTTATGTCCGCGTCCGCCAATTGTAGATATTTGAAATAAGCATTCGCCGACAGCTCGTAGTACGAGTATATTCTCTTTTGCGCCTGACGCCATATATCAAGGAGAAGCGACAGATGTTGGTTCGAGGCTCTAGCGAGAGGCCCAACGTCGCGCAATTGTTTTTCAATGGTTTCCGAGGTATTCGCCAGATGGCAAGTGTCTATTACAGCATCGTCCTCTTGAACCCCGTTGTTCTGGCTCAGTATGGATAGAACGGCCAATAAATCGGCCTCGCATATGTCGTGGGGCATCAGAGCGCGAATGCTCGTACGATCGGTCTCGGTCAGTTGGCCTGTTTTCGAGTCGTCGACGATTTTGTGGCCCCATTTGTAGCACCAACCGGCCAAACTGGACCACGCAGCCGGCAAATCTGGACACTGATTTACCCCGAGCTGTATCAATTTACCTACGATCATATCGTTCCGCGGTATCAACTCGATCGTCTGACCGAAAAGCTTATCCATCAAGCCGTCGTTGTGTCGAGCCTCGAATCTCAAGAGTTTTTCCAATTGTCCGTTATCGTCGATTGTCAAATTCGACTGTATCCACTTGGCCAGAGTCAACAATAATCTTGTCCCAGTTTTGCGCAGATCGTTGGAGGATTTTTCGCCGTTAACGATCGACTCGGATATACCGAGGGCCGTTGCGCTACAGATCCTCAACGCATCGTTTACCTTGTCCATGCCGTAGAGTATCTTCGATATTTGTCGAAAGGCGCACATGCTGTTGACGGTCCACTTGACAGACAGACGATTATCGATCAGCAGCGATTTAATGTCGTCGAGCGTTGAATTCGCGGCAAGATCGAAGCAACCCAATGTTTCCTCGTTCAGTCTGAAGTACTTGACGATTTGACGACTGGCGAGCCTGTAATTGCCCGATTTTCTCGCGGACTTTATCATGTCGAGGCGTAGACTCGCCACGCGATCCTTGGCCGGGGAATTGCTCGTCATAGAAGCGTAATAATCGGACCACCAGAGAATCTCGCTGAGAGCTTTGCAGTCCGCATTATAGGTCGATGAATGGATCATCTCTTTGGTCGACAATTGGAAATCGTTGAAGCGACATGACGATGGTGAAATTATCCCGTCAAGGCAGCAGGACGAATACCGAACGAGTATCGAATCTGTCAGGTGTTCCGAGGGTACATTGCGCAATCCTTCCTCTATGGTCATCGCGGCGATTTTTCTACAACGCTCTATGGCAGGAGTGAAACAGTCCTTCTTCTCGCCCGCGCTCAATCTAATCGCTATGTCGGTCAGTGTGTTTGAGCACTCGATCATTGTTCTCGTGGAGCTCCAACTTGCAATTTTGTTCTTCTCAAGTAACGACCAATCCGACAATTCCTCGAGGGTGACGGTCTCGCAAAGTTCCAACTTGTTCAAACTCCGAGCTTGCTCCGCGGTCAAGCTCTTCGTCGTGTATTTGAGCAAACCGGCGTTACGCTCGTCCTTCAATATCTCACTTTCGCGAATCTTCCACGCTTCCAACGAATCCCAGTCGCAGGTTGCTCGATAACACGCAGTCAGGTGTTCCATAGCGAACGCGAAGATCTCAACTTTCATAGATTTGCCCATTTCATCGGGGGATGAGCCGTCCCACGAGATATTTCCCGTTTCAATTATTTTCTCGTAACGCTTGGCCGCGCTCTCGTAACGCCCGGCCGCTTCCTCGGCCGCTGCCTTCAGCCAATCAAAGTTCCTCTCCTTGTCCCTCGTCCAGACGAACAGGCCTTGAAGAGCTTCGGTTTCACCTAGTTTTATCAGAGCTGTCGCTGTGCACAACACAGCCCTCTCAAATTCCGCGCCTTGGGTCATTTCGGCGTTGCTCAGACTCTCCAAAAAACGCTGCGAATTTCTCAGTGCGCTCGTCGATAAGCCCGCATGCAAAGCGACTACGCAGAGTGCCAATCGTATTCTATTCAACCACTCCTTGCAAGTAGATTTGTTGGTGTGGAAGAAAGTTCTCACGGGCTTTGGCAGCGGCAAGAGAGCCACGGCGCAACCCTCGGAGGCATTGTGTATCGAGCGCTCGAGGTGCTCGAGAAACTCGACGAATAGCCGTACTCTTGTGTGTTCGTGAAAACAATTTTCCAGACTTCGATCGAGCATTCTCCCGTCGTCGTTGCGCGATGAAGCTTGTGTCTCGCGAGCGAGCGTCTTGAGAGCACCTTCAATTGTCGTGAAGGTTTCTTGAGGTTTGCCCAGAGGCGTTCGAAGCTTGTTGATCACACAATGATGCGCCGCTTCTATGCCACTCCAGTAATACAGGAAGGAACTATTCGTCAAGCCCAATTCGCGCATCTTCACAACCGTCTCGAACGAGGACCTACGGTAGTAAACGAATTTTATTCAATTTCGGTTGAAAAATATTCCGTCGTAGTCTTGATTTCAAACCTTTAAACGTAGAAAGAATTTAAGGAAAAAATCCCTTGTCAGACATTTATAAAAATGTTATGTCCTTTTGACACGAAATTACACACGATAACGTGTTGGAGATAATTTATGAGGACTTGTCATCGGACGAATTGCTGGACCGTTGTTTACGACGAAAACACAAGATAATCTTCAAATACATCGATTCACTGAACGATTAACTTTTCAAGTGCGCGGTCGACACTACGATTCGAAACATTCCTGGCGGTCTACCGCCGCCGACAGTTTTCAATCCAAACAAACCCAAACATATTATTGAATTGATTTAACCCCCACGACCTACTGAAATCGTCTAGGCAGTCAACCGATCGACCGCGGTCGACGATTTGGCCACCCCTGCTATAGCCCGGATCACGATCAAGTCGAAATCTTTTTAAAAATTATTTTTATAACCCTGCCATGGTGAAAAAATGGCAAAATTGAAACCAAGTTTTCTACATAACGTCATTTTTTTAGTTTCAATTGGCTTCTACCTAATTCTGGCACTTGCTATAGTCAAATTCATACTCCTTTTCCCTCCGATTTCCTATTAGCTCAACCAAAAAATCATTTGCTAGCCAATTTTAAACAGTCTTTTGTCGTAAGAAAACCTGTACTATTTATTCTAAAATTAGAATTTTCCGGATATCCATCTCTTGCAATAAACCCCTACCGAAAATTAATGCGGTCTAGCAGTTAAAAAAATGCTCAAAAAATATGGATTCCTTTACCGGTGGAATTTTGTTTCACATTTCAAATTATGGTAAAGTAGCAAATAGAGCAGGCAACATATGGGTGCTAGAGAAATGGTTGAAATCTGGTTCTCATTTTTTCCGGGATCACTGGTATTTTTACGAAAAAGTCTTCGTTCGCGCCCTGTTAGAAGGAGGCCAAAGTGAAGCTTCGGCTTATCTCAATACATGAACCTTCTCAGAGAAATGTGGGCAATGATATTTTTATCGACTGAGTGCGTTTCCCCTTGCCATGTCCCACACGTCTGATCGACAGAAAACCTATGGCCAAGTTTTCTTCTATAATAATTACAATTTCAGGCAAAAAAAGAGAAAGGTGTTGTCAGTTTTTTAGAGAACGGAAGGTGTTTCTTTCCTTTCTTCTAGAATATCAGCCTTCTCGGAGAACAATTGGAATCTGAAAATGAGCTTGAGGTGCAGTGTCACGACGAGCGAGCGGCGATGAGTGCGAGAGAGATAGCTGATTTGCGGACTCCCAGTGTTCGACGAGCTGACTGACATTTCGGAAAAAATAATTGAAACACCTTTCGCTCTGTTGAACGACGAACAACGTCTTTCACTTCGTTTGGACGAAGTTTGATTCGCCTAGAAGAAAAATTGGTTTCCGAGACGACTGATATTCCGAAGAAAGAAAATTAACAAATTCCGTTCTGTTAAAGGACGAACAGCGTTTTTATCGTCTCGAAATGTAATCCCTCGAGGAGGAAACCCGGCATGCAGGATATTTACTGACTGAACGTATGATATCTCATCCCAACGTGGTGAATATTAAATTTCTACTGTTTTTAATATAAAAATTATAATTCTTGTAATACCAATTCCATTCCTAAAACATAAATGCTCTTTTGAAATACTCACACGGTTGGCCAGCAAAGAGTGAATATTTCCGCGAGATCGGAAGCGTTGCAGTCGTAATCTTGAAGCAAAAATGCCATGTATGACTTCAAATGTTGTCCTTGCATCTCACCCGTGCGGTTAACGTTGTTATTGTTACTTCCACGCATATGAAGTCTCTCTGCTGTGATCAACGATTCGATGGAATAACGGTCGATAGAACCCAGCCGCTTCAGTGAAAAAAATAATATGTTTACTATTACTGCAGTAAACAAGGTGCTGTGGAACTAAAATGCGATGTGTTGGACCGCGTATTGAAGTAGGGTTTCTTAGCTTATTCGGCACGCGGATTATCGTAATATTCAATTACATCATGCTTTCTCTGGAGACGTCTACACATTAATCACATGTTTACGAATTTTATAAATATATAACGTCTCAAATTGGTAGAGTAAAAAATGGATTTTTTGTTTTAATTTCGGAACGAATTATTTTACGCGGGAACCGTTATGACTTTACTGTAAAGTACTCGCTAAATGCTATCATGATGAATACTTTTAGGTTTATAAATAATAGGGTTACGAGGGTTCAAGAGGGGAGGAGAGTACTTCGCTGTGACAAAACGACTCGTATGACAAGCCGATGAGAATTTCTGCGGAATTCTAAAACATATATAGTGATCGGGCTTCTCTTCCTAGTATCGGAATAAATCTAAAAAAACTTTTTCCTGAAGTGGATTTATTGAGGGTTTCGTTTGTTATGATGGGAAAATGTTTTGCAAAACAGGCATATAGTAGGGTTCCATAGTTATTGATTTCTGCAATCATTTCACAATCAATTAAAGTATACGTTTTAAACGAATATGTGGTTATTATTATTGTGTACGTTGTACCGCAACCATTAATTACATACTAACTACATTCTATCATCTGAAATCGTAATCTGCTAATTGTACAGGTACCTTAGTTTCAGAACGAAGACACTGTCTGTTGAGTAAAGTGATGACGATATTGATCGGCACATCGTTCAACAGTTGTCCATACTTGGTGCGAACATCCTTGTGACAAGAAGTCACATTCAGCATCACAAGATTAACGATTCCCGTGTAAACGTCTTCCTGCCATATTGCTCGACCGTCGCCAATGAGTATTTTCAAATTATCGCAGACTGCAAGTGCGACTTTGGGATTTCGACTTGAGCTCCGAGCCAAGAGGCTCGTGACGATAGCGCGCATTTCTTCTGTCTTGTTCAATATTCCCATGTAGCTTTCGGCCTGAGTACAAACTTCTCGCAGCCACCTTGAGAGCAACAACAGTGTGCGCTCTTCCAATTTTGTCTTGAAAGCTTCGCTGATAAGATTGAGTATGATGGAAAGATGTCCGCTCGTCGGTGACGTTGTAGGTACATCCAGAGCACCGGGGAATATATCGATCGGATGACAGGAATTCGTACCCGTTATCAAACTCGAACTTCGCACGAAATGATTGTATCTCGAGCAATGAGCGTAGAGCAAGTACAGAATCGAGTACTGCAGCAGTGGACTTGCCGTGGACAATGCGCAATCGTAGGGCCTCAGTTTACCGGCGAGGAGCTCCAATATACTTGGTTTTAGGGCCCACATACCGATTATGGAATTGCTCGCGTTTACTGGAAATGTCACAAGCATAAAGTATTTAAGTGAATTAATGCGGCATTCTTAGCGCTGAAATGATTTTTAATTTACCCGCTGCCCCACCAGAAAAAAATCTATCCAAAATAATTCAATTCAAATAATCGATAAGTTTTATTTACTTTTTCACCCAAGCAAGCATAAAGAAGTAGTTCAATAAAACTTGGACTACTTCCTTTGTCGTAATTTCTATAAAAGGTAGCTATTTTATTACGTAAATTGATAGATTAATAGATATTCAAATTTCACAATTAAGTTAACTGTGGGCAAAAGCTATATATTAGATTTGTCAACCGATAGACGACCAGAAGAGTACTGGCAGATCAACATTTACTAACAAGTACTATATAATATCATTGCAAATCTAATACGCCTGCAAATCTAATACGCAAATCACGTCGCGTTTCGTCGAGAAATGAATTACGGGCTACAGGTTTGCACACACACACACACACGCGCGCGCGCACGTATCGTTCCATGTGCGAGTCGTCCGTGGACAACTGGAAATACGCCAACCCCGTATTTATTTTTCTCCGCAACTACGAGGCTGAGAAACGAACCCGCGACCTCCCCATGTTCTGGTTTAGGGTCAAGCATGCTAACCACTAGACCAGCACATCGCTCAGTATGTATAATTTCTTGCCGTCCGACACCCATAGACCTAAAGGGTCAAAGCACCCATAGACTTAAAGGGTCATATGATTAAAAACCCCATACTTAGACAGAAATCGTATTCCATAGTAGATTTTGACGCTCGAGCTTACCCAAATCAGTGAGAGCACGTAGAAGGAAAATGACGACCGTTTGGGCATCGGATTTTTCGTATGCAACGCCAATTAGTGGATTGTCAGCGACGAGTTCCTCGGCATCGTGAACGAGGAGTCTGTAAGCGATCTCAAAATCGGCAAGTACGTAACGATAAGCCTCTTGTAGAAGGGGAATATTTTTCAATCCCAGCAGACTGTGATAAACGTCCAAGCTCGCGTTTTGAATAACAATCGAATTGGTGAACCGTAATTTCAGAAGGACCGAATTTTGTCCGAGCAATTTATGAACGATCTCGAGCGGCAAGTTGGCCGAAACTTCGCGAATAACCTTCGCGATGGTGTTTAAAACCGAGACAATAGTATCATTGGAGAATTGGTTGACTCTTTCGAGCTGCAAGTCGATGAATTTGTAAAGTAATTCATGATTCTTGGTTACGCGACTCTGCAGATAACTCAGAAGAAGACAAGCGCACTCGTTCGACACAACGATCAGCTCCTCCTTCTCCAGGGAAAGATCGAGATTTTTTTCGTCGTTCCGTCTTTTGGAATCGATGGATTTCAACATATTGATGAGATAGCGCTCTTTGTCCTTCACCAATACGTCCTTTCCCTCGATCACTATACGCGAATTCTTTCGGTCGCCTTTTTTGCCGATATTTAGACTCTTCATTATTCGAAGTAGATTATCCTCGTTCAGCTCGTTATTGCCATTAACGGTTTTCAGCAGGATATCGATGTTCTTTTGCGAGAGATTCATGCTTCTCATACACTCGGTGAGGCTCTCGGCGCTACGCTGCGAATTTTGAACGTGATTGTTGGGAATCGCATCCGGGCTTTGTTCCTTGTCGACGAGTTCGATCGCTTTGACAACTGTGCGAAGCATCTTTTGAAGACAGTCGGTCAGAAAGCTCCATTGCACAATGGGCGTTACGTTGGGATTTAAATGTTCGGCGACGCTCTTCGTCACGGTATTGAATACCGATATGAGAGATGCGATTCTAAGAATACACTCGTGGGGTCCGGGCGAAGCGTCCTCGCCGGGCGAACTACGTCCAGAGCCCGGTAAGGATAACTCCTCGTCGTAACTTTCCATGTCCTCGAGAAATTGACCCAAAAGGGTCAGCGTGAATTGCAAATCGGCTACCCAAAAGTTGCGCAATCTCTGGAGACTTTGACTGGCGTACGACACTATTGCCTTTGGTTGGGTGTAGTCGATATGCCATCCGACGAGAATGTCCACCGAGTCGCGAAAATGATTGGAAAATGTTTCCGGGTAAGAGTCAATGACGAGTAAAATCGCATCGACCGTTGACACCAATAGATCCGGCCTGTCGACGTTTTCCAGAGTCGACTGTAGACGCGACATGAGGATCTACAAAAATTGATCATATAAGACAAAACAAAAAGTCAAGTGTGTTTCGAATTAAAGCAGAGCCTCCTTAATTAAAAAATCCTTAATTAAATCGTCCTTAATTAAAAATTGCCACTAATTGGTTCAAAGCGCTAAAAAGCAAAGCTCAAGATGTGCGAATGAATTTTAAAAAGTACGTATTAGGTTAGTTTTTTGCAACGTATACCGTTCCACATCCGGTTTAAACAAGAAGTTGGAATATAACTTTTTTTTACCGGGAATAGTGCATAAGAAATGACACCTCGCCGAAAGGTTATACGTTATATGGATGAATATATAGCAAAAGAGAAAAAGCGTCTGAGCGTTATACTTACCACAGAAAAGTCTTTGAGTTTTGGTGTCTCGGAGTCCAAATTTAATGTCTCTACCAATGATTTCATCAGTAGACATTTCACTTCATCCTTACGCTCGATCGTATATTTATTGAATATCCATTCCGCGTACCTGCCAAAGAAAATATAATTACTGCTGTTAAACGCAAACGCTGAACATCACAATGCGAGCCTTTTTCATCGACTGCTTTCCACTGTTATGCAAGAGAGTCGAAACATAAAGCCAACTGTTTCCATTGTTTGCAAGTATCGTATAACATTAAAATTGAAATAACGATCCTCGTATAAATGGTAACCTTCAATCATCGCTGGATGCTTTCTTTGTAGCCTCGTGGCTGCACTTTTTATCCTTCGATAAACTCACGAGGAAAAATACTAACGAATCCTTAGGACGGCGCAACTTTGATTCATTAAAAAAATGTTATATCGCCAAAAATATAGGAAGGATTGTTGGTACCTCTTGAAATCTTGATCCGTGGCGTACGCGATATGTGCCAAGCACTTGGCGACTTGTTGCTTGGCATCTATTCCAGGTCCGCTGTTTAACAAGTCGAGTAGACTTTCGCATATGAGTTCCAAATTTCTTCTTATGGATCTTTGATTTTCTCGTAGGAGAGCGTTCTCCTGTATCTGCTTGCATAGTCCCAAAAAGTGTTCGTAGTCGTCCTCCCGACAGAGACGTCGAAGGAGCTTGGTAATTCTAGAATCCTCTGCAATTACTTCATTGATTATCATGCAATGTATTTACGGGAGCATCAGAGATTTTTTTGTTGCTATCAAGCGTAAAGGGAAATGAATAATCAGGAAGGAAACCCACCGTTTATTCTTTTGTCGTCGTAACATCTGCTCTGGCAGTTATCTTGATTCTTCAACGATTCTTGAAGTTTGCCTCGCGTTGAAGTATGATAGCCCGATTCTGTATTTGTGTCTCTGTCCACAGATGATTTCTTGAAGGCTCTGACCCTTGTGCCGCTTTTGCAGTGCTCATGCGAGCTATTAGTCCCTCCACGCGCCATTCGAAATTCATTTCTGGCACTTGCGCTGCTCCTGTAATACGTTCGTTTTATGCAACCGTCTGAATCTTCAATGATTCCTCAATTTATAATCGTTTGTAAACAAAATAATGAGTGAACAGGCGATTAAGATGACGGTCCTATTCTTTCAGCACGGTACGCTTGTGTTTGGTTGAATCTTGGCTAATAAATGAGCCACTCTTGAAAACTTTGTTTGGAGTCTATGGTAGACCAATGCGAACCGAATTATTAAAAGTACAGGACTTTAGAGATCAATGCTCGGCACCACTGTGTCTTAGAATTCAAGATCTTTTCAGTGCGCCAGTTCTTAATTTGCGCAATGCTGAAGGGCTAACCAAAATCCAAAAATTTGAAAATAGTAATAAAAAATGCAAACATGCAAATAGACGTATGCGAGCCTTGCCAAACAATGGAACTTTTTGTGGTGCACAAAGTTGCAGAGATGCTTTTTACATCACGATAAACCTTTGCTTTAAGGTGCTACCTGGTTTTTCCCTGTTACTATGACCTATATTGATTCGACAAATTCCTTAAAAAGATGAACTTTTTTTTCTTTCTATGGGTAAAAATTCAACTTTTCCAATGAATAAACTTCTCTACAACTTATACGTTACAGCCCCCCCCCCTGCCCATTTGATCCATTCATAATTAATATCGGGATAATCCATTTCTTTATATCGTGTATGACATCTCGGCAACATTTCGAATTTTATCAGTTGGATTCGAATGAGGTACCTATATTTGTATGTATTATTGAAATTTCTTTGCACAAGCAAGGTTCTAGTTTGCATACCTGGCTTTGTAGCGTGACAAACTATGATCGGCGGTATTACGCTGGCATATGACCAATGTACTTCTTTGTATACCCGATTCGGTGGAATCTGCCTCGATGTCTCTCCTTTCAACTTTGTCCCCCTTGTCGCTTCTCTCAAAATTGATCTCACGTAAGTAAGCCCCTGAATCGTCTTGATGCTCCGAGCCCTTTGATCCTCGTAGCTTCGAACCGGTATTAACATTTGTACAGCTATTCATTACATTACTCTACGGGTGGTCTGCATGACCCCGGAAGAGCTCAAAATCTATCAACCCTTGTGAATTCACCATTCGATGTTATCTCTGTAAATAACAGTGGGTCGGCAAAGGATTAATAAAATTAAAAACAGTTGACAAGTAATATACATATTT
Organism: Ophion ellenae; assembly: GCA_963210295.1. Taxonomy (NCBI): domain Eukaryota; kingdom Metazoa; phylum Arthropoda; class Insecta; order Hymenoptera; family Ichneumonidae; genus Ophion; species Ophion ellenae. Next base: position 255,984 of record OY723388.1, read on the forward strand.
GATTGCCAAGAGATAACGAAATCATAATCAAAAACATAAACGGCTTACACGTGGTATGAGAATGAAAAAAAAAAAAAAAAAGCGTTCGAGTTTGCACGTGTAAAGGCTTGTATCGTATAGTTTGAGAAGGTTTGTTTTGCACAGTTTGCCCGACAGTGCAAAAAGCGAGATTTGGATAGTGCACGAAATGGGGTTATCTCGAATGACGATGGACACTATAAGCACAGTGGACGAATCGTTTTTTTCGTCGATGTATACAGTAGCAATGTCTGACATATAGTGGAATAAAATACGGTGTGTAGTTATAAAATGAGCTCAATCGACGTAGTGTTGCATATATGAACGTACATACATCTGCACAATGCCGGTTTCTTCATATGTATATTTTTTCTAAGAGCGCTATGAAGTAGAACAAGCAGTACAGTGCAGCACAGCTGGTGAGACTATCGACAATTGTCTTTACACGCACACACACAAACAGATCCACACACACCACGCACACGCATATATATATATAATAAATCATACACTTGCAACACTATAACCTTTCTTAACATTTTACATTCTCATTCCTGGATTTAGAATAAGACGATCGACGAATATATAAGTTTCCAAGTACAAAGTTTACTTGCCAAGAAACTCTCGGCAAAAAAGGCTCCCTTTTCGATTTCTTGAAAACAGTGCTGAATGAAAGAAGAAACAAAAAGATGCTTAGTTATGGCAACGAAGGTCGGCTCCCATAATAGAAGCGTATGGCTTACGCGCGGTTTGAAGCAAAACTCTTGACGGACCTTGTCGCCGTCGGGTGGCAGCACCCATCCGCTCATTGTAGAGATTCGTTTGGTGGCTCTCTACTCCCGTAAGTTGTACGCGGCTTGTCCAGGTTCTGAAAGGTCGGTAATATAGTAGGAGACAGGAAAAGAAGTTTGCGTTTCGTCTCGGCTGCCAAGCAGACACGGAGGCTAGAGTGGGAGGAGACCACAGAAATATGGTCAAACAGAGATGGCGCCACTATTGCTAAGACCTCGAGAAGTGAGCTGCGTGTGACAAAGACGGAACAAATAAATAATGAGAAGTGAGCTGCGTGCGACCCGGAAAAAAGGGCTCAATAAACTTAGCCGGCGACTATGAAAATATAGAATTTTTTTCATGCCAATCCATTGTTAGTGTTTGTTAGACAAAATCCAGCGTTTGTTAAACTCTATTTATTTAATAATACGAAAAACAACTTTCATGTCAAAGTTAGCCGCGGGAAAATGGATTTGTAATGATTTCGAACTTTTATTTGTAACCAATCGATTGTTAGTGATTGTTAGTCGATTTTTATCATTTGTTAGAGCTTAATTTGTATTGTATCGTTGAAAAACTTTTCATTCTCTAGCACGCTACAAGCCACGTGAAGTTGGCAGCATTGTCACGACGTTTGAGCACGGCTTTCCGAGGCAGCATAAATGTCCAATTGACGTCGATAAGTTACTGTTGTCGGGTTACCTTTAAGACATGACCGTAGCGTTTTTATAATATTAAATTACATTTCACTTGTAATGAATTAATCGATGTTTTATTTATAATGACATAGCCCACTTCGAAACCGACATAACAATATCTTATCAATTTCTTCATGATAAAAAATAACTTATTAACAGTCTAGATTATAGAGCAATATTAAATATTCTAGACTATTAATAGGTTAATTTTTATAAAGAAATGGATAGGATATTGTTATACATATATATCGCCAATAAATAGATATCTTTTCGATAGTATTCTTCGATACCGTTTAGCTCTCGTTTTCGTTTCGGTATCTTGGCATTTTTTTTTGCCTTTAAGAAGATATCTTTAAGATATATCGATTTGATGACTTTGCGCTAACGTACCGACAACCGGAAAGAGTTAACCGTTTGTCGACACTTTGTTAACCATTAAAAGTTGCCGTACACTTAACTATCGGAAACAAATAAGTTATCTGCCACGCGGGCATAAGTGATACGTTTTATAATACAAAACGGCGTCTTTTTGGACAACCAAAAAGTTATCTGTATCCGTTTCGCGATATCTTTCGGATGCCATATAGATAACGTTTTGCTACCTGGGTTGCCCTTGTAATGCCTCAATTTCCGCACAATGCTGATTCTTTTCACCCTACTCGATTGTTAGTCGTTTGTTAGTGTTTGTTAGACAAAATCGAGCGTTTGCTAGACTTTATTTATTTAATAATACGAAAAACAAATTTCATGTCAAACTTAGCCGCGGGAAAATGGTTTTGTAATGATTTCGAACTTTTACGATTGTTAGTCGTTTGTTAGTGATTGTTGGTTTATTTTCATCGTTTGTTAGAGCTTAATTTTTTTTAAGCGTTGAAAAACTCGTCCCCCTTTTAGCACACTGCAAGCCACGTGAAGTTGGCGGCATTGGCACGACGGCTGAGCACGGCTTTGCCCATTGACTCTTCAATTTCAGCAAAATGCTGGTTACTCTAATCCTACTCGATTGTCAGTGGTTTGTTAGTGTTTGTTACACAAAATCCAGTATTTCTTAGGCTTTATTTATTTAATAATACGAACTTTGTTTTGCTTATCATTCAATTAATAAAGTCTAACAAACGCTGGATTTTTCTAACAATCACTAATAATGGACTAAAAATCGAGTAGAATGAGAAGAATCAGCATTTGGCTGAAATTGAGGAGGCACATGGGCAAAGCCGGCGTGGCAATGCTGCCTACTTCATGTGGCTTGCAGCGTGTTATAGGGCCGACAAGTTTTTCAACGATCATATAAAAAATAAGCTCTAACAAACGATGAAAATCAACCAACAATCACTCACAATCGATTGGTTACGAAGAAAAGTTCGAAATCATTACAAAACCATTTTCCCGCGGCTAACTTTGGCATGAAATTTGTTTTTTGCATTATTCAATAAATAAGGTCTAACAAATGCTGGATTTTGTCTAACAAACACTAACAATCGATTGGCGTTAAAAAAATCGATATTTTCATTGCCGTCGGCTAAGTTTATTGAGCTCAAATCCTGATCGTTTCCAGATCTGTATATAAGACCGTGGTCTCTATGCACGGGACTCTCAAAGTCCTTCGCGGGACCCTCGTAGTAACCGCTAGATGTCCTTAAGGGTACTCTCGAAGTCGTTCGTGAAACCCTCGGAGTAGTCGCTAGATGTCGTTAAGGGCACTCTCGAAATCTTTCGCCCATTTTCGCTTCATTTTTCATCTTGTGCTCTAAAAAATCCAACAAAGATTGCAATTGATCCAACAATGACCAACAAACGACCAATAAACGATTTGTCATAATAAAAATCTTGGATGTTATTTTCGGTGGACCATTTTCACAGAGGTCTCCTTGACCTCTATGTAAGACCGTGCCCGAGGACGCCTCGGCGATAGTTAGTGGCACGTGGTTAGTGGTGCCAATGGCAGAAACTGTTGCTGTTGTCAAGTCTATGGGATATATTTTCCCGAATAAGATTTCAATATATTTATAAATATATTTATTTAAAATATTTTTATATCATTTATTTATTTAATTTTATAATATAAATATATTTATTTAAAATGTATTTATAAATCATGATTATTAATATGATTTCCTAGGTAAGGAATATTTTTCAACGATACTTTGGCTTGGAAAATACCCAATCATAGTTTACTTTTAAATGAAGTTTTATTCGCAAGAGAGAGCATCCTGCCGAAAACTCATTGTATTTTCATCCCCCGTTCCTGCAGCGGCGGAACGGTCCCTTAACACCTTAAGAAAAATATTGATTTCAGAAGGCTATCTTCACGGAGGTCCCCATTCACACTCTAGTCTCGCTCCTTGCATCACTGAATATTTGTTTACAAAAATTGTCTGAGTTTTTGGTTAGTAGTTTTGTGGTAATTGAACCCATGGGAAACCTTAATACCGGGAACGATTCATATTTCTGTCTTAAATCAGTACACATTTGATATGCAGGCCGGCTGGTTTAACGTACGTTGTAAATTACGTAATGGAACTTAAGGTGTGGGTAGAGGGTATACAAAGGATCGTTTGCGGTGTCGTCGAATCAACAACCTGCCAGGTGCGCCATATTTAATACTTAGATACGCCAGAATATATGTACTTCTGTGCTTTGGTCATGGAAAGAGAGCTAAAAACAAAGAGTGTCGGGCGCTTTATAGATTTTTGTGATAGAACTGGATATTATTACAGGTCCATTAGTGGAACTGCGTCACACTTGATTCTGAATCGATTGATGCTCTTCCAAAGTCGAAATTAATTAAAATTGTATCGAATTAATTACGAATCGGAAAATGTAGTAATTTGAAAGTGTTTGGTTATCAACTTCCTTATGTCAGAGTATTCTCACACACCTCGCAAGAATTTATTCACCCACAGGTTAAATGTTTGGAGAACATTTTTGAGAAAGGATAAAAGGGTTTTTTATGTGCATTAAGATTTACATACAAAATGAATATTTGCATCCACAGAACCTGTTTGCGTATTTTTTATTTACCATATCGGCTGCTAATGCGACGACACGCTGCTCATGTTCCAAAAATTCGATCGGTCTTCTATTTTATCTACAAATATCATGGAAACTTGGGAAGTTTATGCTGGCAATTTACATGAAAATGTATCAAACTTGCGATAATAGAAGTTAGAATAGAGGATGCGTATTGAGATAATATCATATGCATAAACTTAGCACTGTTGTATTGGCATGTCTAATTGTAGCCATTACAAAAATGTAGCACTTGTTTTCTGCAGATTCAGTATTCTAGACCTGGATTTTGGCTTGTACTATTTTTCCGAAACCACAAGTCCATGAGAGTAGTAAAATATGGGTATAATCGACTGGTAATTTTTCTTTCTCAAACACTTTTAAACATACCAAATATGACAATCTCCGATCTCATGCTTCCAGGAATAAAATGTTCCATCGCTTCAAGGCTAAGCGAGTACGAAATCACTTATAAGCATATATCACGCTCCTAGAAACAGCCTTACATAATGATGATGATTTCATTACCATTACTCATTTCCGCAGTACAAATAATTTCCTGTTGAGGTCATGTGAAAGAGAAATAGGGGTCAGCACAATAGTAGTAGCGGCGCCAATGGCCGAGCAAGGGAGATGGATGGAGAATGTTTTTTGCAGTGTCCTACGTTCACTCAATAGCCATTGTGTGTTCTAGTTTCCTTATAGATATTCTTATAGATTACATATTGAGCAATTATCATAGGAAATCTTGGCTTTAAGAAAGTTGGTTTCAACTTGATCTTTTAATAGAGTGTTTCCTTATTACTAAACCCTAGGAGTACTAGTCACATTGGGTTGTCCGGAAAAATCTCCTGGATTATTTAAAGTGCCCCCTACCGAAAATCGGCTCGTACTTTCCCGACAACTGAATACATAATGCCTCTGCGAAATCTGGCTGAATTTCCAATATCATCATTCCTGCAAAGCTCTACAGTTGATAGTCTTCTAAAAAGAAACACTTCCTACAAATAAACGATTTTTGCTCAGGAAGAAAAACCCAAGTGGTACATTTCTTTTCTAAACCCACAACCTCAAATCTATTCGCTAGAATCCAACTTTTCTTTCAAATTCTGCAGGAATAGATATCAAATCTTAAGGCAAACAAAGTGTCATTTCTTATCATGATAGAGAAAACCGCCAGGGTTTGAGTAGGTTGATGTTCAAGGTCTAGGTTTTTGCTCCAATCAAAGCATGGTGTACTTTAGTGTATATCTGAACGAAAAATATATGTACTCACGTGATTTCGTGACAAATAGATCGAGCGAAAATGAAAGGAAATAGGATTCCAAATTCTTAAGTGTACGAAGAAACTCTGTCTACAGTTTTCTATAGATATAACTTTTAGGCAGGTAAAAAAAGTCGTTTCTCAAGTAACTAAAAAAGTTCTTAAATATAAAAAATATGGTTTACCATAAAACATGATTTGATGGAAAAACACGTTAAAAAAAATCATGAGATATGCAGTCAGTACAGAGTAACAAGTGTCTTTGACATCTTGGTACTTGGGCATGGGGCATATGATGTGACTTTTCCAAACTCGTAAGGAACATATATTGGATGGGTATCTAGCATGCTTTTCGAACTGTGAATCGATGGTATTGTCCTTTCTGTTGAATATATTAAGTTTTTTCAACTCTCAGTGAGCGTGATAGATGCAATTAATAAAAATCAATAAATTAACGTATTTTTAATTTATTAACGTTCTTATTCAATAACATATAATTGGGTCTTGACTCACACCTACGACTGTGTCTGTACAAAATGTAAAACAAACTTATATTTATAAACGAATAGATATTTGATAAAATCAGGAGCCTGTAACAGCAACGTTAATATCAATGGTTATTAGTATCAAATAATATTAATGTCAATATTATTTAATACTACTTGTTTAGTACCACAATATGGGAAAAGCAAGACGTCTTCCAAATTTTTATAATTTCGAATATATTTGCGCTTCACACCTATCGCTATTTTCCCATACCCAGTGTTCCACAGTGCGGTGACTTTTAAGGGGTGAGATGCAGTCAGAGGTGTGAAAAAACGAGGATTTTCAATAATTTTTTTTTTTTTTAATAATTAAGTTTGTTTTACAAAAGTGGTTACACCGACTTTTTATGTTATATTTCAACTTGACTTGTACAAATTTTCAAAGAAAAATATTGATTATTTATAAAAATATCGCCACCTTTGTGGCCCTTACAGACCCCTTTCGGCATGTAGTGCTTTGCGGTGACCATCATAAAATTTTACTGGATCATCTGAAGTCAGAAAACCAAAAAAAATCATTGGTTTAATAATAAATCTAGTCCTTAATCGAAGCTTTTTTTTCAAAAATTAACAAAATGGCGGCTTCCAACAGTCAACTTTCGATTTTCGACCAAAAAATCGCTCGTTTATTGTTTCAAAAAAATAGAAATTTTCAAAAAAAAATGAAAATCTTTCGATTAAGGACTAGTTTTTAATGCTATCAATGAGCACACCAAATTCCATCAAAATCCATCGAGTGGTTTTTGAATTATAGTGGTCACCGACTGGAAAAACATAGTTTCGAGAAAATCGCGTTTAAAGTTTTCGATGTGGTATTATATGTTCGTAAAATTTTGAGCTCGATGGATGAAGCTACACTTTTTTAAATGTATTTTGATCCGCTGAATCCGAATATCACAATTATTTTGTCGAAAAGTCGAGCATTCAATTGTATATAGCCAATTGTTAAAACAATTTGAAAAAAAATATTTAAGTTTTTCGGGGCGAATTATTATTTTTTTAACATTTTGGGCAATTTTAAAACGAAAGTATTCTTTATAAAATTTTGCTAAAGTTCATAGTTTTTGAGTAATAAATTTGTGAAAATTTCTGAAAGTGTTTTCCAATTTTACACTTGCTTTATGCATAGAAATACTAATTAAAAAATTACTTACATCGAATCATCAATGCCTGGCCCATACAATAGCGCTTCTGCCGATGTGGAAGCTTCCAAAATACCAATTTGTTTTTGTCTTCGAAGCATTCTGCCTTCCCGGGTATTATCGTTTGCGCGTTTGTCAGCCACGTTTATACGTTGAATATCGATTATTCCTGTGTACTGGTGAGAATTGAGTCCACAATTAATTCCAAGTGTATTCATGATTAGTAACAATGTGTGTGTGTACTGTGAGTGAACTACACACTGTTTTTGGGCTTATTTTCCAAATTAGCCGATTGAAGCTTTCGTTATTGTTTTGATTGAAGCCACCGATACACCTAGAGAGTAAATTATCATTACTCAGATCTTCATAAATTGGTTTTATGGCATCTATAACAATTGAAGGTTAACGGCGATAATCTTGCTCGTAAGAATCGACTTCCCCATTAGCTTTAACGCGACGATACGAACACCAAGAATCTTCACCTTTTGGGCCCATCTCGTGATGTGGTTTTTTCATCAGTTGAGCTGTAGTGATAGAATGTTGCCCATGTCGCCGTTTTCATATTTTCCAGTGAATCACAATGCCGACGTATGGCTAAGCCATAGTAGACAGTTAATTTGTCTATCAACCTCCCTGTTAGTTTACCTTCTTATTTATGATAGTATTCAATATAGTTTGTATATTTAACTCCATATTTCGCTTCTGACAGCTTGAAAATTTCCACATTTCCGGCGACCTCCATTTTTCCAGATGGAGCCTCGTGATTTGCACTACATTGATCTTTATGCGTTTCACTCCATTCTTTAAATTCAGCAGTATTTATTTTCGATTTCCAATATTCACACAGCTTACAATACCTACTCTTTATATTTAAATCAAGAATGTTTCCAGTAAAATAACCAACTATTGATGAAACTCCAAACAAAGATGTATAGCCACGCCTTTGCCACGTTCCATCTCCAGATACAGTCAATTAATTCGTTTCCTTATTTTAAGCTTTTGGTGTTTTTTCCATGTCTTCATCCACAGTTCTTTGAAGCAACAATTCTGCGACGGTTTTACTAGCATCTGATATTTGCTTCAACAATATTGTGAAAGTAGGCTTGTCTAAAAATTGTGGCATGTCCATTAGATCACAAAATTTTTGCATTCCTTCATATGCCATTGCTAGGAGTCTAATTACAAATATGAATCGTCGATTTATTTTATAGGAATGTCCTACAAAAGAAAGCGAAGGAATGTTATCGTTGACATAACGTTGTGGCTGTGTGATCACGTGTGGTGGCTGTCTGAAATGTCACCTCCCCATTACAATTTTTGCACTTTACAAGACTCGAAATGGCCGTAAATACAGAAATAAAGTTTATTATTCCATATTCAATACGACTATCTGCAGGTACATCATTTTCTATGTCAAGTTTTAATTTTTAGCTGATGAATTTCGTGACTTCGTAACACTTTCATCACGTTCCGCTGTGCTCGGATTGAAAACATTTTTTCTTTTCACGGTACGCGATTTACGAAGATTATCAGAATTTCGACGTTCTCTAGAACCTTTGCGACGATTCATGATAAAATAATCGAATAAGTTTTTACATAAACGCACAAGTATCGACCACTCCGTTCGACTGCCACAAATATACTGATGCCTGACAGAAAATTTTCGGTTACGAATACATCTATTTATAGAATATAATAGAGGGGGGGGGGGGGGGTCGACACCGGTTGCATATGCAGCTGCCGTCCGCGCTACCTGCCATGGGGACCCGACGCCCCTTTACTAATTGTGGGGTATCCCGGAAACTATTCATCGGATTGACTTGAAATTTTCAGGGAATATTTTCGAAACATTATACTCCAAAAAAATGCAGAAAAAAATCGATTTTTTGAAAATTCTGACTGCATCTCACCCCTTAACAGTTTACCTCATGACAAATGGTAGAAGAAGAACTACATTTTTTTATTCATTGTAGGACCTTTCGTATCTTTGTGTCGGTCACACAATTCCAGGAGCTGAGAAAGTGAGCAGGAGTTCAGAAATTTAGTAGGAGTTCAGAAATTTAGCAGGGTTGCTCAAACCCTAACGGTTAAGTAACTGTTCTTTACAAGAAATGTTGGGGTTGATAAAACATTTATTTGCGCACTGCTGGTAGTTGGTGCTATGTATATTTTTTTCTTGAAACAGATATAGCTGTATGGTAAAACTCGTTGCATCATTACGTTCATATATTACCCGGTTAAAGCATGATCTAAATAGGATTGTACAGATAGTATTTCAATGCACTAAAGTAGCAATACTAATAGTATACATTTTATCCTATAAAGATTTACATCTAGTACAAAGGAGGTCAATTGTGTAAAAACCTTGTCGTATTGATTATAAATTACATTTAAAACGTAGTATTTTATTGGGATGTTGAATAAGTTGCGGCTGTTTTTTCGTGGAAATGAATGCTTTATTGAAAAAAAAAAACATTCCCCATGCTTTCAAATGTTCAGAAACTGTTGTGTGATCAACTCCTAGTGATTCTGCAAGTCAGGTAACGTCTTCCACGAGTCTTCATGACGTAATGCCTCCAATTCAATACGTCAAAATCATTATTTTTGAAGCGTCTAAACCAATCTCTAAATGTTGTTTCCGACAGAGCATGGTCACTGTAAGTCTCAACGAGAATTCTGTGTGCTTCAGCTGCAGATTTTTTTGAAATAAAGTAGTGCAGTGGAATTCCCCACAAATACTCTTTTTGGCACGAAATTTGACGTGTTTAACACTATGGAAAAAAATGTACACTTCGGCGAATGACATACACTGAATTTTAAGCTTGCTTAGAGTACTTTATAGATGCTTTACTATCTTAAACTACACACACGCAGTTCTGATAACGTCATCTATTGGAAAACAGCGAACACTTATTCAACGTCGTAATACTTACTTTATTATAATTATTCCTTAACAACATAACTTATAGAAACTTATTGGAGCTCAATAAATTCAGATGTATCTAAGTCTTACATGTCTGGTATTCACATATTATGTACATTTTGGCTGGTCAATATGGAAATACAGTCAACTCTCACGTATTTTGCCGCCAGCTATGTGTCGGGTATTTTGCGAAAAGACGACCAGCTGTTTGTCCGACGCGGCTTTCCCCTAACCCCCACTCAATGACGGTAGCTATGCTCGTAGCTGCGGTTACCATGGGGCGTCGTTGCTGTTGACCCTATAGTGGGGCCAGGGGGCTGGCACCTCCTATCCCTCACCATATATAAAAATGCTACGCTTTTTGACCGCTTTATTTAGTTCTAACTCTCCCCGTGGCGTTAGTAGGTCACTGACACTATTCTTATTGCGCAGGCGCGAGGCCCGCACGGCGTACTTAACGACCCTGACGCCGGATACGACTATTTTGTCGTTTGGAGTTTAAGCCGCGGTGCGGAATTGATGAAATTACCGAAATTACTTATACTCGTGCGCTAATGCCGTGTGTTGTGCACGGTTGAACCTCAGGGTACCCGCGTAATCTTGAAACGGTGCATTTTTCACCGTACCAGCCGATCCTCGCATTCGAAGACTATGGAAAGTCTGCGAATTATATAGGTGCGTGTGTGTGTATATACATAGCCCCTGCGCGCGCGTCAGGATCGTTCGAGAACAACTAGCGCTGCGAGTGGCAGAGTAGGACACTACAAACAGAGGATATTTTGCGCAGCAAAAATTCTGAAAGATGCCAGCCCCCTCCTGTAGGGTTACCCGCTTAAGTGACTGACGGCGGTTCCCTGGGCTGGAGGGGGGGGGGGATATCTGTCGCAGTTTCACCCGCGGATTTACCTGTATGTAGGACTACTGGCAGAGATTAATAGGGAGATCTACAACGCTCCCGTTTTCGGCGTGCCTCAGGAATGGTGCTAAATTGCGGCGGCGAGTTCGGGATTATAATTTTGCGATCATCGCTTGTGTCGAGGTTGCAGATTCCCTTGTAGTCGCGCGAGTCGTGATCACCGCCCAAGTCGGTATCGCAGTCAGCGTGAACACGAATGGGTAGCTCTGTGGGGGAAAAGTCTCCTTCCCTCGCAAATCGTACTTACTCGACAGGCGAACGGAGCGAGGTTTTTCGTCCAATCGAGCTCGATATATTTGTGTGGCCGTACTGCGGATTAGAATATGCATCAAATGAATTTCAAAATGAAAAACATGTATTGAGATCATTGTTTTCTCTAGGCTGCCTGTTTACACCGAGAATGCGGGTCAAAAAAATTAACGACGGAACGCGGTGAAAAGTAAAACGCCGAAACGACCGTGGAAGGTTCAAGAGAAATCTTGAGCCTTTGCCGCAGTCGTTTCGGCGGTTTTTTTTTCAACACTGAACATTATAGATAAGCGTGTATCATGAATGTTTTCTCTATCCTTAATGAGCGTCGTGGCTGAGTTGGGGCTTGACGGATTCACAATGCTTGCGGTCCGGGTTCGATCCCCGGTGAATCGATTTTTATATCTATTTTTTCTTCTTCATTTTATGTTCGAAAAATCTCGAAATATAATGTATATTTAAGGGCTATATTTATGCATAACCTTGAAGTTAAAAAACAGGTCGATTTTCAATATTTTTTCGTCTCAGGTATTGGGATGATAAGGTGGATCTTTCGCACACAGTTAGTACATAGTCTTGATATACCTTTTTTTTTCTTCAAATTTCGAAATATATATAAAGAACGTAGTCGTTATTACTTAATCTTAGGGGCTGTAGCTTCCGCCCAGCTTGGTTGCGTACATGATTCCGGTAAGTGGATTCATTTAAAGTAAAAAATGGAAAAATATACTTTCAGTACAATGGTAAAGCTACAAACTGACAGGATACTCGTTCGAAATTTTAAATTGCACTGTTTTTAAAGAAGAGGTCGATTGAGTCAAGTCCAAGATCATCAAGAGTCAAATCCAAATTTGAAGTAAATCGGACGATTAGATTTTGAGATATGACGTACACCAAGTGGCAAAGTATGCTTTCGAGATAAATGCAAAAGAAGAAAACCTACTAAATGCACTTTTTTTCTTATGCAATTTTCGTATGAATGGTCTGCTCAATATCTTCGCTCCCTTTTTATGGTTTTGGGTACAGGAAATCGGAATAGGACATTTATTTTGTTTCTAGAATCGTTTTTTTCGTTATAAACAATTTAATTGTTATAATGACGATTGTGACGAAATGTCGTAGACATTTTTTTGAAATAGATTATGTTTCTTTTTGAATTGACAATAAAAAAGGTCTCTTTAATTTTTTTGCTAGCTCCATTAATAATGCCCGAGTCGAAATTTTCGAGCCGCGTTCAACCCACAAAATGAAGGCTTCCGGCCCCGAGCAGAAATCGGCGAGAGCGGAATATTGGGTATCTAAAGGAGGGTACAATGTTTGAAAATACCATGCGTTAGGCCCTCCGATGAACCTCCGGCATGGCAGAAAGTAGACTTTTTGACTCAAAGGAGGTCAGTGAGGAACACAACTGAACCTACGGAACCTCAGGTGGGCCTACTTTGAGCGCTCCCGCAGAACCTACTGCCCTCCCTTTCGGCCTACTGTACACTGCTAAACAAAAAAATTAATTCATAAAGGATCTATTTAAATAAAATAGGTTTTTTCCTTGTCTCACAGCCTACTACGATCATATTTGTTTCAAAGATATTTATATATGTTAATAAAGATGGGATTTAAATGAATCTTCATGTACACTGTAAAGCTAAGTGTACTGTATGCATAAAATATTTCATAAATCGAAAATAAAATGAATTCCTTAATTGAGAGCTTCACCACAAGGATTTTTCATCGCAATTCGTCATTCCCGGGCCATTAGAAAAGATTTTTTTTCGAAGATAATATTTGCCCCATATGCAAATCGAGCCTAGTACCTACCTACTCATAGCTACGCACGCTGCCTCTATGCTGCCGAGTGCTTATAACATTTTGGTCGCTGATATGGCATAAGAGACCAAATGAATACCTATAACTATTTGCTGTATCACATAAGCTATATCAATTAGTTAATATCATTGTGATAATTAGAGTTTTATTGAATAACATGCTATAGATTTTCCAAACAAACTCATATATATATATATATATATACACATATATATATGAGTACTTCATTATTGAATGAAGAAAAAAAAACAAAAAGAACAAAAACAAGAGGAAAAAAATTAAGACAAAATCGAATGAGGTTGAATTCCAAACCGACAATTTCAATCTTTTAGAACATGAAATAGACTATAATTAACACCTTAACGTTTCATATAGATATCAACTGTAGTGTTATCTACTGTTATAGTGTGATCTACTGTTATGTAGATCTACGCTGCCAGCCAACAGTTTTCGGACACTCCACATAATCGCAAAACTTTTGAGCGCTGGATAATTGCCAAATAATGTTAGAGTAATATAACTTATTTCATTTATTATTTCACGAAGATACTATAAAGGTCTATATAATTAATTAATTATACAGAGCTTTATAGTATCTTCCCAAAATAATAATTATTCTACCATAAGTTTGCGATTATTTGAAGTGTCCGAATACTTTTGACTGGTAATGTATATTCAAATATATTAACGCAACCACATATTTCGAGTATAATATATATATATATATATATATATATATATATATATATAATACTATATATATATAGTATTATATAATATATACCGTCGCTTAAAAATTTGGATACACCAGTCGATATTTCTTGCTCCACTAAAAGTTACATAGCTTCGTAAAAAAAATAACCAAATTTACCGAACGGCGTTTTGACGGGAACAAATTCAGCTTTATTTTGCTTTCCTGGAATATTTTTTTTCGACCCGGTACGCACTTTTGTACGTGACTGTTTTTCGGCATTTTTTCGACCATCGAGAATTGGAACTTATGCAAAAAAAAAAATTGTTACGTTTATCCATGATAAACTTGAATGGGGTAGCAGGAGCTCCATTTTCGATTTTTATAAAGTTTCGTACGGTTTTTTTTGCGCAATGTTATTTCATTTTTTGCTAAAAAGACTAATTCTAGATAATGCAATGTAATTCACGATCTAACGGGTTTAAGAAGAAATGTCAAGGATGAAAAACGTCGCGTAAGTTTTTACTGGTAGCCTGGCATTTTTTAAGAATGCTCCTGTGACATTTTTTCTCACAGGTAAATTCGTGACGCCCATTGATCCGATAGAATCGGAGTAAGGCTGTATATACGAGCATTCTTTTATGAATCGCCTATGGAATAATAATAAATCGATATTAAGCAAATTTTATTGTTTTCGCATATTAATATTACACTAATAATTTGATAAGTGGACGATGTATTTTTATTAATTGTGTAGTATTTATTCATCATCTGATGATGCAAATTTACCTGTACCGGTCTTCGGGCGATAATGAGGGAAAACGTATTATTTTCCCCATCGAACGGGTTCCCGATCAGGCCACAATGGAGTGATGATGGAGGAGATATCGAATTTGGCCCGTAAGCAGGTTAGGTGGGGTCGAGGCAACGGTTTGAGATTGAAAGCAGGTTAAGGAGGCCTGTGTTCTGCATGTTTCACTGAAACTGGGGGTCGAAAGAAGGTTTAGGAGGTCTAACAGAGTCTACACTGGACCAAGAGGAGGTCTCTTCATGGTACTGAACTCGACAAATGGGGTTTCGTCGATTCCA
Source organism: Ophion ellenae (assembly GCA_963210295.1). NCBI lineage: Eukaryota > Metazoa > Arthropoda > Insecta > Hymenoptera > Ichneumonidae > Ophion > Ophion ellenae. Next base: position 271,123 of record OY723388.1, read on the forward strand.
CGGAGGCTGGCGGCTTATGTATTACAAAAGAAATGGGTTCTGCAAGGGTTCAGAGGAGGCTAAAAATGTTGACGCGGCTGGAGATATGAACAAGGAAACTTTTAATAAGAGAGACGGAACGATGAGTAAAAGGGACGAAACAATGAGTGACAGGTGAAGCGATTAATTTTCGTCGCTTATATCTCCATTACTAATGGAGTTTGTACAAAATTTGACATCCTTCATATGAAATTTCTATCTATAAAATGCACTCTTACGTCCCAATTGTTATTTAAAAAATGTAATTGTAAGAAAGTGTCTTGGTGTATTGAGTATTTGTTTGAGATTAAATTATTTTTCGTACATTCAATCTGCGATTACTGCACTATATAACAATCCTTCCGCAGTAGCAGCTATCTCATCGGCTTCTTTTTTGGCTGCGACGAAGTTGTCGTGCTTCTTTTGATGTTTGCTCCGCACACTGCTCGGCTAGCTGTATGCGGCGTACATTGATTTCGTGGCACTTCGTATGTGCATTCTGCCCAATCGTCAGTCCCATTATTTGCATGATCAGTAGGACGCTTTTGAAACCGTCGTTGAATATACTTAAAGCCAAATTGGTTGCAATTTCAACTATTACAAATCCATGATTATTCGTCTTTGGCGCAAAGCTCCAAATGTTGAAGTTTGGACTTTCATTGTTATTTTGCGTAAAGCGCTCCAATAAGTCATCTCGAGATAGATGTTCATAAATAGATGTGATGGCATCCACGACGACTTGAGGAAGAGGTTCTTTATGCTTATATTGATTCAGTGAGCCATCCGCACTTGCCGTTTTCCACGAGCACCAGGAGTCTGGGCCAGGAGAGCAGTAATGATGTTTTGGCTTCTTGTCGGTGGAAATTTTGTGAAAAAGCTTCGACTAAATAGCTTCACCCATTTTTTCAACCGAATGTGAACACCGTCTTATCGCAGGACCACAATACACTGTCAGTTCGTCAATAAGTTTTCCGGCCGACTTTCCCCGTCCACCGATGCCTATTTTGTTTTTTTACGTGACCCAATCGTGTACCCATCCTTTTTTGAACGCGCCCAACACATTATTTTTTTTTGTTATCACCGTATTTTTATACGACTGTGAGTCTGCTATACTTTTAAATGTTTTGCTATACCCATCCTCAATGTAGCTTGTGTATATGACGCCATGCAATTTTCGAGATCTCGCGAACATTTCTTTCATTCCATCTACTTCCATCTTTCCAGCAGATCCTTTGTGGTTGGCTTGGCAATCGTCTTCACGAGTCGTTAGCCATTCTACATATTCGTCGGTACCTTGTAACTTCCCCCAATATTGACAAGCTTTGCAGTACGAAGATTTTGCCACGAAATCTAATACTTGAGACGTATAATGCCCAATAAGAGACGTCACACCATAGAGCGAAGTAAAACCACGTTTTTGCCAAGTTTCCTCCCCAGAGACAGCAAGACCTGCTGCTAGATTTCCATGTTCTTCATTGAATCGTTTCTTTTCTTTAGATGCATTTTTCATTGAACATTTGTAAACAGGTTTTGTGGCCTAGTTGATGATCTTAAGAATTTCGTCATATGCATTTTTGTAAATAGGTTTCGGGAGTTCCGTTATTGCGCAAAAATTTTCAATGCCACTCAAACCAATTCCAAGTAATCGGAAGGCAATAACTATTCGTCGGTTCACATCGTAGGCTTGGTGAGTTTCGCCGGTTTTGGCATGTCGCGACTTTTGTAGGCTCACACTCGTCACACGAAATCAGTCATTGAAAACCTAGTCCAGCAATATCTACTTCTGTAAATTCCACCTTTCCATTGCACGACTTACACTTTATAATTTCACCAATAGCAGAAAAAACTGTGAGAAAGTTTACGATGCGATAGCCGAACGTCGCATCTACTTCTACGTCCGTGTTACTTCTTCTTATTTTTTTTTGCTGCAGTATTCGTGTTCGTATCATCGCTCTTCGATCCCCAGCGATTCGGTGGAGCCTGCACTCTTTTTTTTCCTGCGGCAAGGATGTCCAGCGAAATTTGTCTTCCCTTTGCAGTCAATATGCGTTCGCTTTAACATTTTTGTTGTGTTTTAACGTTTTGCACGTCGACCTGTAGCACATAATAACTAAATAACACTGATAAACGTCGTGGGTTCAACCAGCCTTTGGAAAAAAACACAACATACAACAGCCTGGTTAGACAAAGTCATATCAATGGCCTTAGAAACCATACGTCGATTACAACAAACCGCGAAGCGCTAGAGCCGTAACGCAACGGGGCGTTCTAAGCTGCTCCACTAAAATCGTCACAACTCGGTCGATTTGATAAATTCGATTGAAAATCCATTTACCCGATGTTTTCGGGGTCGCTTATCACGAATCTGATATCAAAATTTAGAAAAACAAAATGGCGGCTCCACCATGGCCGATCAAAACGTGAAATTCATAATAAATTCGATTGAAAATCCACTTTCCCGAAATTATTGAGGTCGCTGATTTCGAAGCTAATATACAAATTTGGAAAAACAAAATGCAGGGCTCAACATAAGTTTGTAGAGCGGGTGCTATAATAGATTAGAAAATGGATTTGGAAATTTCGGGAAAAGTTATCTTTCTCTTGCAATATGGTAAACAGCCTTTATTGCAACAAATTAAAAAAAAATTCTCCAAATCCGGATAAAATTCCATTGTGTCCTTTTGTATAGATTAGTCGTTTACTTTGTGTTACCTAGTATAGTAACTCAACCAGCTGCCGAGGTAGACGTCTATGGCCCAGGAATCGCTGATTGAAGGTAAGACTCGCAAAACCGTCAGCTGAATAACCGCACATTTACTTTCTTTTGCGATTATCTCGAAACTATATTTTTTGAACTGGTACTATCGAAGTATCGTAAACTATTGGTCTGATTGCTTTCAAATTTTTACACAATACTTATAGATACATTATCTAAAATGTCACGTAGGATGTTTGCGATAACTTGATTAGTTTTCGTTTTATTATTGTTATGCTCGAAAAAATGTTGGTGAAAAATACAATTTTTTTTTCGGCTCACCATAATTTTTTTAATGGTCGAAAAAAATCCGCTACGCCACATTGTAGCAATACTACTCACGCATAAGCTGATTTTTTTCAGATGTGACATGACCGGGGAACAGCTGGAATACGACCGCGCGTGTCGTGCGGAGGGCCTCCGCGGCAATGTGCATAACGGCGCTGTTTTTAAAATATTTTGAACGGAAATTTATTAACGTTATTCTTAAAGCCCTTTCTGACGTTGTGTAAAAAAATAAAAATATTCCGGCCCATACTTTCGAGTTTGTTATTTTTTTTTAATATACCCATTTTTCGATCGGCCAAGGTGGCCAGAGGCCTTAAGAAACATGTGCGTTAGACTTATAAGAAGCATTATTTTCTGGCTTGAATATTGTATTTTCCACATACTTGTACTTATCATGGCATATAAATGTTTCTTTTCGCTTAATTCTTTTACTCCAAAATCTCTGGAGTGAGGCCGGTATACGCTGATATCGTTCCTGATTGTCTTCGGCAGTTTGAAATTTTCAATATGGTATGCAGTGGGTGTATAGTTTAATAAACTCTTTTGTGCATGAAACTGTATCCTCCTTGGAATGTATTTTGTTCAATGACTTGATGCGAGCACGGCGTATATGTTGCGTAAGAGCATGTACGTAGTTGTTTCTATTTTTGGGTGGACATTTCTGTTGGCTAATATACTTGACGACCGTTGTAATGATCATTTAAAATGAAACATGTTTGTTTTTAGGATGTCGTCTATGCTCTCGCCCATGCTACTGCTCAGACGGGCCGGTTTACCTTAATTGAACGCTGGCGCTCCAATGAGCGGCTCCTTGCACCACACGAGAGCCCGGCAACAGTAAGAAAATGTTTAATCATTCTATTACGCATTTTACTTCATGCGCAAAACTTTGAATCCTAAAATGCTTCTGAGAGTTGTATAGGAATTCTTCCCTACCATATTATTATGCAGTAGTACGGTATTAACGTGCGCAATCGTTACTTAAATTTACTATAGCAGAATACTTGACCTATATCAGCATGGTCACGACTAGCCTTGTTATGACGCTCAAGAGGAATAGCGTGTGGTATATTATTATCACACAATCCGAAAATCTGAAGATCGAAGACGACTTTGCAAGCTGTTTCCTCTAACATAGACGTGGGAGATACGATTTTTTACAACTTCCACCCTCTTTTGAGGGTGGGTTTCGTTTGCCGAAATCCCTTAAAATGTTATATATGATCTTTTATAAGCACCCAGAAGCGGATTGAGCGATAAATTGATTGAAAGTAAGAAAAAAAAAAAAAATTTCGTTGGTTAGCAACGATGCGAACTTCAGACACATAACAGCTGTCTGCCCCTCAAATCTTCTGAATTTGAGAAAAAAAACATAGATTGGCTTATAATAAGCCAATCTACATTTATAGTAGATTGGCTATAAATATAGCCAATTTATAGCCACTATTAATAAATATTGGCTATAAATTTTTATTAATAACCAATAATTAATTATAATATTTGGCTATTATAATTAATTTGCTATTAATTATAATTATAGATACCCAAAGATCAAAGAATAAATTTCAAATTTCATTGGGGGGAGTGGGGAGTGGCGATTTGCAAAATTTCATTTCAGTGGGGAGTGAGCACCCACGATGGGGCCGACTCCCCACTCCCCATGTACGATGGGGAGTGGGCCCCATCGTCGATGGGGGACGATGGGCCCCACATCGTGGGGCCCACTCGCTTCATGTTGGTCGACTCGTCACTCAGAACAGAAAGTTTTACATTTTTCAACATAGCGCACAAATTGTCTGCATGGGAGGCTCCTATTACGTTTGTTAGGGGGCGTACACAAATCACGTAACACCAATTTCCAAATTGTTGACCCCCACCTACCCCCACGTAACAAGATCGTAACGCTTGACCGGACCCCCATTCCGTTAGGAAACGAGTGCTTTGTTGCCAATAATTAAGATTTTTTCCATAGACATAACTAATTATGAAAGGATTGGGTTTATACTCATTTCATGAAGTATATATTCTTCTAGTTTTATACCAATTCTTATGAAAAAATCTTAAAAATTATCCGAGATATATGCCTTGATTTGACGGCGAAAAAATGTCTCTTCATTGTCCCATCGATATCTTTATAAAAGGTTATGGGTAAATAAAAAATCAGCAATTTATCGATATCTATACAAATGAAGCTATCGTTATGCGTAGCCGTTTTTTATTTTGGTTTTTTTTACACTATGCCGACAGTTGGGACATTTTTTTCCTATTTAAAAGGCCCTTTTTTGTATTTAAGCAGTCTTTAAAATTAGTAGTTATTAAAATTTAAAAAATCGGCTACGTACAACCTTTGTCACTACGATTACAAAAATGTCAACAGAAAAAATTGAAAATCAAATTTTCGGTTCCGCTTTTCTTGATATAAAGTTAAAGTTTCTAGAATATTGATACATTGAAGTATCTAGTCGCCGGCGATATGACGGTTCTTCATCTTCATTATAATTGACAAAATAATAAGAACCTGCACTTCATCTATTGTAAACGATGGCACACCTGTAGAGACTGAGGGCACTAACCGGTCGCGCTACCTGTTTTTACTAAAGTGGCTTTAACTGCGTCAATTTTCGGACTTGTGAATTAAAATGTTGCCAACATATTTTTCAATATATGTACTTTCAAGAATTATATGCATGAAACTTTTTTTTCAAATTTTGCTTGGGGAAAGTGGGTAAGCTACTGTGCAAGTTCTTGCACAGTGTCTTCCCTTCTCAACCGACATTTCGTATGGAAAGCTGTCAACTTTCTGCGGTAAAATTGGGCGCGAGTGTTAAATAAAAAAACTCGAACATGCAGAAAGGTTGCTATTTGTGGCAGTTCTAAAATCGTGACGTAACGCAAAGCTTGACCCCCCTCCCCCCACGTTCCAAGACCATAACGCCAGGCCCGACCCCCCCCCCCCCCCCCCCCTCCCCAAATTGCTTTACGTAATTTGCGTGCGCCCCCTTACAACATTTGCGTACTTTTTAAAATATTTATTTGCATACGGTGGCAAAATGTCAAGTTCGGAAAGCAGGCTTTCAAGATTAGGTATAAGATAATCTATTGTACCAAATAATATATTGTCCGTCGGCAGGAATACACTTAAATTTATTTCTGCCTCCCTTATGCCTTTATCAAGCGGGAATGGCGTACTTTTTGCTAGAAACACCTTCACGAGTTTTGGCGTAGTTACTGCACGTCTCTTTTCCTGATTTTTGTGTCTTTTGGACTTTTGGTGGTATTTACGTTTGTAACGTTAGCTGTTAAAATAATATCGCACCGAGTCAATTCGAAATTTCTGGTCTTGGCATTTCGACGTGTCCATTTTTCTTCTCTTTGCCGCGGGAGTATTAGAACATTCTATAGACGGGATGTAGACATTGCAAACGATGTTTTTTTTATATTCACATTTAAACTTTATGTGTTAGATATTTCCTGTTTCCCAGACAGTTCATGGACGCCAACCTTTGACAGTTTAAGCACCATTGCTGCCAACGTAATTGAATGTTGACCCATCGTCAAATTTATAGGTGACCACACTACAGCAAGAAAAGATAGAGATAGAGAGATAGAGATAGAGATAGAGATAGAGATAGAGAGAACGTTTGTTTATTTCGTGCTCTGCAGCTTCAGCTCCCTAAGAGCACCGTGTATAAAAAATTCAACACAAACTCATAAAATCCATATCTTCATACACATTTTTCTACTACCGATTTTTTTTCCCACTATGGCTAGTAATATTTACGATAAATGTTAAGGTAGCAATGAAAAGAAAAAAAAATAATATAATAATAATAATAACAGGTGAAAAACAAAATGAAAACAAAAATAGCCAAATTCAGACATTTAAACGAAATATAGCCAAAGTATAACCAAAGAAAAACCAAAATAGCCAAGAAGAGTCAAACTCAAACCAAAGCACGAATGACCCCCCATGAATGACCCACTCAACGTCCGTCACTCAGCAGCTCGCCACCGAGCAAATGCTCAAAAAGTCGCGATTTAAAGATATCGAGCGAGGGAGAACTGGTTAAACTCACCCGTAACGAGTGCCAAAGGCGACATGCCGACACAGAGACCGAGTTACTGTAAATTGATATCCTGGCGAAAAGGATGGCAAATGTGGAAGGAGGCAGTCTTTGCGACCCACGAGTATCCGGATGAACTCTATTGAATAGCTCTTGTATATAATCGGGTACGAAGTCATTCGGCACTTTGTACACCAGAATTCACAAGAAGTACGTGTGTCTATTCCTTACAGAAAGCCATCTCAACCGATGCCTGAAAGCCGTAACATGAGCGTTCCTCCGTAAATTAAAGATAAAACGAATCGGTGCGGAGATATATATATGTACCACGAGATCTGCTTGAGGCTCTCTACGATCTTAGGGAGTCAGAAATGGATTTGACTTTTCTACGCGGACTGTGGGTCGAAGTTATACGTTTAATGAATTTAAAAGAAAGACTTGCAATAAAATTGCTCGTACGTAGATTGGAATTAAGACTCGATAAAATAACTTTATTCGAAGTTGGTTGAGGGGAGACTGAGCTCTAGATTCGATGGATGTTATCGGGAGACTGACTTCGGGAAGGGAGTCTTTCTTGATATGAAAATTAGAAAGGGTTTAATAGTGCGAGAAGGAACCTTAGAGAGAGAGAGTGTTGTTTTGGTGATACAATTCTTCCGGGATTAGTCCATTGGTCGTAAAGACATCGGTTGATTTAGCGTGATTGGTCGTGGTATGGTGTGCGAATAGTTTACAGATTCATTAATCACATGTGTGGCCTTATTTCGTGGCATCGGTTCTAATTATTATGCGTGTAAAAAGAAGGAGACATTTGCCCCATGTTTCGGTGAAAAAGCGCATGAGATATAGAGTTCGAAATATGACACCTAAGCGTGCGCATGGTTTGCGTTATGCCAATTTATGTCCGTGGTAACTTCTCATATCAAGAAGTTACCACGCAACGGGCTACGCGAAGAGACCCGATGTATTTTTCATTCGGAGGTAGGCTTTCTTGAGCGAGCAGGCTTTACTTTGGCCCCATGCAGATGGGCTAGCGTAAGGTTTTTGGAGTCTGATGATCAAGTCGCTGGTTGATTTTTCATTCAATAGCTCGCCGTGGAATATGCGCCAATTGGTTTCAATCTAATACCTTGACTGGAATTATGCGAAACTGCAAGTCACTCTGTGAGTTACCAACTTCAAGGCTAATTTTCACGCGGTAAATACGTTTTTCCGCCGATAAAAAAATACATGTCTCAGATTTCGATGAAAAACCAAATAGTAAAAATTGAATGAAACCGGAGGGGGACACCAGAAACAGTTTCCGTGTCAGTCGTGGCATCCATTGTCAGTACGATAGGTAAGTGATTATCCTGCACTGGATTAGTCCTCAGTGTGCGCTGCTATCGTGCCATCGTGGCAGCGATAATGGTCACCGTCACCTTGTTCGTGAATCGAAAAATGTCAATACCAAAAAAGGTTCACAGCCCCGCGATCCTGATTGGTATCAGAATCATCGATAGTTCAAACTGTTCACCACACAAAAGCGACCACAAAACTCGGAGAGAGAGGGAGAGATTAAACCATCGCCTACAAAAATAAGTTTTATTTTTCGGTTCGCAGGTATTGATGAAATGGGGAGAATATGCACCTGAAGTCCAGTTCATTTTCCGGCGATCGATGTCACCATGTAACAAGACTCTCGCTTCCCTAGACGCTTATGGAACCCACGGTATGCGTTTCAATAGCGTGTCTGATCATTCGGCGCAGACTATAAAAGTTGGTCAGGTACATGATGATGCGACGACGACCATACCAATATTAAATTCGGATACTGAGCAGGGTGCTTTAGCACGTGATTGTGATATACGGAAATCTGTAACGTTCAATGAACCGTACGGCTATGATACCAACAGTAATGTTGAGGTAACGTTCGACCTATGTGAGACGAAAAATAAACGCCTCACATCATTTATAACGGCATGCATAATATAGTTCTGTATTTTTCCAGGCCCATTCGGAAAACGTCGTTGTTATTCAGCCTGCCCCACAATCGAAAGCTAGGGCTTCATGTGTCCGCAAGTCTACCCATAAGAATATTCAATCGACTACAGGTCCTTTGTCAAGTGGTGGTAAGTTTCCCCCCACCATTTATGTATAATTTTCCTGTCCGAAAAAGTTCACGACAGTTACATTGTATTGATTTTCTTATCCGATAGGGAAGAAACAAACAATTCCAATTGGTCACAGTTAGGAGTAATTTCGAAAGGTCTCGAATATAATAACCTTCGCACCGAATATGCTCACCTAAGAAACTCATAGGTTTGATAATAAGGGAATGCGATGCGGAGCTCGACAGATTAAACATGTTCTGTAAGGAAGAGTGTCCGATAAAAACCGAGCCTTCTGGAGCCGCAGTATACGGCCAGAAGATCTATTGCGTATTACAATATCCTATAATGTCGGGACGCAAGAAAATATTCAGCTCGACAGACAACGTATACGCTGCGACTACAGCCGATTCAAAATTGCACCCATTCATTTAGTCTTCACATAGGTTATCCAGCACACAGATAAGTCCTCTTGCCCAGTTACAGTACATACTACGCGCAACCGTCACTGATTTTAAGCGGCATGGCTTCAATAGAGATTCTGCCGGACTGCCCATTCATTTACTATGGCATATAGTTGACAAAATAGCGATAACGCCCTGCAGAATAAAATGTCCCGGGAATCGGTGAAACTTTTGGACGGGAATGGTATTATCGGGTTATCTTGGAATAAAAAATGCAGTTGCTTGCCGACGCAAAAATAATAAGACTCTGAGTCGCAAAAAAAGAGTCAATCATCGACGATTGTGTCATCAAGCAGTTATCTGTTAATCAACGGTTTTCCTCTCAGTGAACATCCTCATCTCAATTCACCTCTTGTACCCTCTTGTTGAATCCCCATAAATAATGGGGACTCATCCGGGATATAACGAGTAAAGTACAGGGGCAGTGAGTAGAGATTGCGCGGTAGGGCGCGAGCGAACGTGTGAAAACCCAAGACGAAAGACGGATAAAGACGTAATTACGAAAGACGGAAGACGAAAAAAATTATTAAGACGAAGGCAGAAGTGTAGTGTATGAGGCTGTCCAAAAATCTTCGGTGAAATTCGGAAGAAATACTGCGTGGTGAGAGTGCGTGTCAATATGAACCCAACGAAGTATACGACGAAAGAGCTAAAAGACTTGCTCTCATCAATAGGCCTGTTGACGACCGGCAACAAAAATGAATTGCTATTAAGGCTCAGTCAGGCAGAAGGATTCGATATGCCGCTACAACAGTCAGTTGAAGACCGAGCAGAAACAAGTCGGGAGGCACACGAGGGAGCTGCTCCGACGCAACTCATGTTGGACCTGCACAAAAAGGAAAAGGAACTTGCAGAGCGGGAAATCGCTTTGCTACGACGAGAGCTTAGGATGATGCACGCTCGAGTAGAGAGTGGGGAAAGAATCGTCGACGGTCAACAAAGCCCTCATATAACGACGAATACATGAGTTCTGCAATCGTCAGCCCGGGAGAGCATAAAGACGATCGGAGACTCGTTGAGTTAATTCGCGGGTGGCGCCGATACATACGACACATGGGAAAAGCACTTACTGTTTTTAAGAGACGCGTCCAAGTTAGACGAAGATGAAATGAAAATTTTGATGGGAATGAGACTCAAAGGAAAGGCGATCGAATGGTTACGAGGGACGTTCTGGCATCGAGTGAATAAGATAGAGCTAAGGCGACGTTCCGAAGATCGCACACGGAAAAAAAACCGAGAGCTTCAATGACTACGTATACGAAAAGTGATGATGGCCAATCGATTATCTTTGTCACAAGACGAGACGTTACTGTATATAGTAAACAGTATTTCTGATCAAAATCTTCAAGACGCAGCGCGAATTCACGGGTTTACAACGAATGTGGCAAACATGGTGCAAACAAACTCTCTGGCGACTGTAGCACAAAAAATGAGTCGAATCGATCGAGTGGGTCGCGCGATGCAAAGTCGTCGATCGATAAAAAAAGACCGAACAACGTCGAAGCGTTGCTTCAACTGCGGGGCGCTAGATCACGTAAGCTCGAGGTGCCCCTCGAAGGATCTCGGTCGAAAATGTTTCAAGTACAGCAGTTACATATTGCATATCGCGACGGACTGTACTGGGAAACGAGGTGAACCAAAAAATGCATGTGTCGTAGCCGACACCGCTCCGTCAAATCAGAAACGCGAGAAACGGGTCAAAATAAATGGACACATTGTCGGCGCGGTTATTGACACAGCAACTGACATTACGATCGTACGAGAAGACCAGTATGTCGCTTTGGGCGAACCGCAACTCGCGGTCAAATCTACCCCGTTTCGCGGTGTAGGCAAAGAAATAAACAAGACAACCGGATTCTTTGACGCAAAAATCGAAGTTGACAAGAACGAGTACACAATTCGGTTGTGTAGTCGCAAATAAATTATCAGATCACGAACGTTTGATTGCTACCGATTTCCTCGATCATGTGCATCTCGTCCGATCGCGGGGAGTTTGCACAATAAAACCGCTGGAAAATGATGACGATGAACTCGAAGATGTACCGGAAATCTTGCGTCTTCAAGCAATAGAATCGAACGAAGTCAGCAAAGTAGATTTGTCACAAATCTCTGAGTCAAGGCATCGAGAAAAAGTTGCGAAATTAATAGACGAGTATGAACAAAAAAACGTCGAGAAATCGACGGTAAAATGACGATTGTGCTTACCGACGAAAAGCCGATTTACCAACGAGTGAGACGACTCAGCAAATTTGAAAAAAGGGAAGTCAACGCGCGAAGTTATGAGTGAATTAAGGACGGTATCGTACGCGAATCCAACTCTGATTTCGCGAGTCCCGTCGTTGCCGTAAAGAAAAAGGACGGTTCTACCGGATTAAGATATAAACCGGAAGGTAGTTGAATTGTCGGGTACGGTAAAGCGCGACCATCCGCACATAAGACCGAAGCGGTGCGAAAATTCTCGCAGCTTACAGAGTGCGACAAGTCCAGTCCTTCTTAGGACTTATAGGAAATTTTCGTAAAATCATCCCGAAATACTCGGTGCTTGCGCGACCACTGACGAATTTATTGCGGGTCGACTCCGAGTTTAAATTCAAAGAACGCTTCAACGAAGCAGAAAAGAACGCTTTTACGAGCTTAAAGATCGCACTTACAACGAAGCCAGTGTTGAATCTCTACAAAATCGACGCAGAGACTGAGTTACATACAGGCGCCTCGATGCACGGGTTCGGCTCAATGTTAATTCAAAAAAACAGTGACGACGCTACATGGCACCCTGTGTATTTCGCGAGCGGTAAGACGAGTGCTGCAGAAACCGAATATTCAAGCTATGAACTCGAAGTGTTAGCGATCGTAAAGTCTCTAAAGAAGTTTCGCGTTTACCTCGTAGGTATACCGTTCAAGATCGTAACTGATTGTCGTGCGTTTACACTAACGATGCGTAAAACGGATTTGTGTCTGGAAAAAAACATGGCGTACGTAGACGCCCTTAGTCGAAGTTCTTTGCCAACGTGTTTGTTGGTAAACGAACGCGACGATGGGTGGGTGGCGCAATTGAGGAAAGCACAAGAGGATGATGAGTTGAAGAAGATCATCATAGATGGCGAGAAGAAATTGAAAAGAAGGGTATATCAACAGAGTCTCCTATTCCAGGAAGTCGAGGACGATATTCGCTTGATGGTTCCTCGGGCGCGATGTTCGTCGATCATCAGGCGTACACACGAGAGAAGACACTTCTCTATTGCCAAACCGAAGCGATTTTGAACAAAAAGTATTAGATACCAGATCTACGTGGTATAATTGAGAAGATCGTACATAATTGTGTCGATTGTATTATGGCAAATCGAAAGGGGGGAAAAGCAAGAAGGTTACCTCCACGCGATCTCAAAGGGAACAACGCCACTCGACCCCTACCACATAGATCACATTGGGCCACTAGTCTCCACAAAGAAGAGCTACAAACATATCTTAGTAGTAGTAGATGGATTCACGAAGTTCGTGTGGTTGTACGCAACAAAATCTACGACGACAGCTGAGGTGATAGATCGACTGACAAGAGAGGCCACGATATTCGGCAACCCACGCCGAGTTGTCTCAGATCGGGGCACGGCCTTCACCGCCAAAGAGTTGGACGATTATTGTCAACGGGAAAAGATCGAGCACGTATTGACTACGACGGGTATTCCAAGGACCAATGGCCAGGTTGAGCGCGTTAACCAAACGCTGATACCGCTGATCACGAAATTGACCGCACCAAGGGCGGGAGACTGGTTCAAGTATCTGGGTCTCGCACAACAAAACTTGAATTCAACATTCCATCGGAGCGTTGGTACGACGTCGTTTCAAGTAATGTTTGGTACGCGCCCACACTTCAAGGACGATCCGTCGATGCACAAAATTATCGAAACAGAGCTGGTCAACTCCTTCGACGGAGCATAGTAAGAGTGAATTCTCCTAAAAAAAACGTTATATATTATGCGAATTATCCAAATGATGAAATTATGCAAATAGAGTGAGATTTTAAGAGCCGTTTGGTCTAACGGTACATCACTGATTTTCTATTTATACTTTGCGGAATGAAAAAATTGATTTGCAGTTACGTAATCAATTGCGTCAATGTATGTCTTTCTTAACGAGGTATCCCTCTCTGGACGCCCAATTTGAAGGGTCAGAATGATGCATTTTTTTCTAGTAACACATTGGCTGGAATAAACTTGTTTTTTTTTTCAGCATGTTGTAGTTGCAATGTAATTTTTTCGTAAGAAACCTTTTAAAATGTTCGTGGTGCTGCAGTTGGCGGTGCAGTTCTTCGGCGGCGGGCCTGCAATAGCGAGATCGCTACCAGGGTCAAATGTTATCTGAAACGTAAACAAAAAAAAACCCTCAAATATATCCAACTGGCTATGGGTTCACGATACACTTTTCGAAATTTCGAAAAATACGAAAAATGACAGCTTCTCCAAAGAAAACCTCATGTTCTCTTAAAAAACAGCGTCCAATAAAAAAATGCGTTCGTGAACCAAAAATGACTACTGCTTGAATGTTAAATGTGCAAATTCAAATCGATAGTGTGAAAGTTACTCGAGATAGCAATCCCGCCGTGTCAAGATATGGAGTTTCGAAATAATTGCGTTCAAACTCGACGGATCGCGGTAAACCCGACGCACAGTGTTCTACTAAAATAGGTGTAACTTACAAGGAACATCCCTCAGATGTCCGCCTCCGATTTTGTTGAAACTCATATATGTGATAGAGCATCGAAAAATTTGAGACACGTATTTTTTTTTATCTGCGGAAAAACAGATAAAAAGTCGTTGTGTTTAGAGCATTTTTTTGACGACTATCATTATTGTAGGAATTATGAGCCATGATTGTTGATAGTTATCATATGAAAAAAAGTATATGTCACAAGAAAATGATTTGACGGCACATGACTGCGATACTTTTCACAAGTATTATTAATTGAATCAGCTGATATGATTCCCAAATGAAATCAGTCAAAATATATTAAAAACATGTTCGTTAACCTACTGTAAAACCCTCAGTTTCATTAATATGTTTAATTAAATAAACGGTAAAATAAAAAAAAATACATTCCTCCAGAAAACTACGTCGCTGGCTAAATTATCGCTTGATCCAGGCGCATCATCGTTCCGAAACATACAAAGTGAGCCTTATAACTTATTCTGGAAATTATTATAATTACTGATATAGTAGAAGTGTATGTTTATTCCTATGGAGATGCTTAATGGACGTGCATATTGAAATCGGAAGCGTTTCGACACGAAAATATGAGTCATGAGTAAGGGGTAGCCCCACGTCCCCACTCCCAAAGTACCGCTCCTGAAGCTTAAAACGAATATGCCTGCACACACAAACATAAAATTGATATTACCGATGAAATGAAAGCAGTTTTAACGAAATTCATGAAACCCTTTGCGAAACTTCAAACGAAAAGCAATTAGAGGGGGTGGTTTACCCCCTTAAATTTGCTATGCCGCCAAAACGCAAAAACCGGTCAACTTTAATTTTAATTCCCCTTCAAAATGATACCGGCTTTATTAATTTGCATACAACCCTCTTAAGTGTGGGGTGAAAAAAGGCAAATTGAGGAGTGGTCTACCCCTAATTAAATTTTTTCTTAACATTTTCATAGTAGATTTTTCATCGCTTTTCATTAGAAGAATTTTCGTTTTTGTTTCATTCAGATCGGTGGATTGCTTCTGGGTGAAACTGCAAAATCACCCCTCGACACGCCTTTCTTTGAGGGGCGGTTTCCCCCCTTAAATTCGTTTTTCCGCAGATAAAAAAAATACGTGTCTCAAAGTTTTCGATGCTCTATCACATATATGAGTTTCAACAAAACCGGAGGCGGACATCTGAGGGATGTTCCTTGTTAGTTACTCCACTCACGCGACTGAAGTCTAGGAAAAACCGGTATGTTTTATTTGGTTTCCGCTTCATCACTATCGGCGTCCTCCACTCACTTTTAGAGCTCTTGATTATCCCCTCTCGGAGCATCCTATCGACCTCCTCATAGATGGCGTTCCGGATTACGGGAGTAACCGGGTAGTAGCACTGCTTGATTGGCGCGCTAATCACCACATCAATGTTGTGCTTGACTAGGGATGTTCTCCCCGGAGCCTGCTTTAAGAGCGGAATCTCTATCGATAGGAACCATTCCAATTTATCCTTTTGCCCCGCCGTCAGCACGGCACATGGGTCGAGGACCTCAGACCGTCCAACCCCTCAAAGAGGTACTCCCGCACCTCCCGAGAAACACCACGCTCTATGGCCATGGTCCACCACCATTTCCAGTCGCTCCAGGGAACCCCGCCCCATCAACAACGGGACACATAGCTCCGAGAACACTCTCGTCGACACCCTGCAACTCCTGCCCCTCTCAACGCCGGGAAAACTCACTTCCTCGTCGCAACGGATGTGCTCCCCGTTGGCGATGGTGCTCACGCACTCCGGTACTTTCCGGCGGGAAAATTCCATCTGAGCCGTTAGTAGCACCCCGTCTGAGCCGAGGAAGGACTGGGTAGATCCGTTATCCACCATCCCCGGAAGTGTATGTCCCCGGATTTCCACCAGTACCGCTAGTATGCCCCGTCCGGATCCGCTTGCTGAGGGACCATAAACGTCGGACCGCGGGCGACAATATTTAGGTCCGAATTTGGCACCGTCGCCGCCCTCAGCTGCGACCCCGGCGGGAGTTTCCCGAGCACTCGTGTGCCTGGTGTGTAGTCACTGGGGATGGTCGATGTTCTGAAAAAATCGTTTCCGGGATCGATTCTGAATCGGATGGCTGAAAATCGGTTCTAAGAAAAATCGAAATCTAAAAGATCGATCCTGCAAAAATCGATTTTTTAAAATATTATACGGTATAAAAAAACAAAGAAACTCAAATGTACGCGAATGACCTGAACTAAGAAAGGCGTACATCTTCAAACTTTTAAGGCTGAAGCGTCTTCGCTGGTGAAAAATTTGAACTGATGTACTATTTTTCGGATCAGAATATGCGAAAAATGTCACTTTAAAGTTTCACATTTTTCAAATTTGTACAAGGAAATATGAAAAAAAATTGATAAGATTCCGCTCATTAGTGTCGGTCTTCAAGTAACATACCACCTAACGTCACGGAATGTAGCTTCTCTTTCGATGAGAAATGTGCAGTCATGTCCAAGTAGCTGCGCGTATTCAATTTATCCGTCTAGACGTCGAACGTCAGAGTTATCGCACTCGCAGCCGAAAGTTTTGATTTTACCATCGTACATAACGCTTCATATTTTTTTTCCATAAGACTCGTTATTGGTTTTTGGCCAGGAACCTTATATGGAGGTACAACTATGATGATGAGATTCCGGAATCCTCCGTTTCCCACGGTGTGGAAAGGCAAATTGTCTTTTGCTATCATGAACAAAACGGCGTTCGTTATTCGACCAGCTTTAGACCCTCCTTCTTGAAACCATGAATAATATCTATTATTGAAATTGCATAAACAGAAAAGAAAGTTAAGTAAAAATTGAAGAACATTACAAAGAACTGCTACGTTATCATGTTAGAAAAGTGGTCCTCAGAAAGCTAGTAAGATTAATGAGAAACTAAAACAGGCAACGC
Organism: Ophion ellenae; assembly: GCA_963210295.1. NCBI lineage: Eukaryota > Metazoa > Arthropoda > Insecta > Hymenoptera > Ichneumonidae > Ophion > Ophion ellenae. The sequence goes on from OY723388.1 coordinate 288,422, forward strand.
ATTCGTTTCCGTTAATCAACGGAACTCCTAGAACGAGCCTATTTCGTCATACAAACCTTTCACGGTAAGGATGGAATATTTCTCATTTAAAGAGGTACGAAGTGGAGGTTACAAAAAATATTTGAATAACTATTTCAATTTGTGCCTCCGAAAGATTTCATATCTCGAAAAGTTTCATCAATCCTCGGTTGTAGAGATCTGGATTTGGATTGTAATGATGGTGACACCGATGCACTTCGAGCTGAAGGTATCAATGATATGACGGAAGATCGAGATTCATACCTCACTATTATCGAAGTGCCTGATGGAGCTGTTGACAGGATCGTGACAATCTCACCACAATCTGCCTCCTCTTCAGGTTGGAATTCAATTCTTGGATCATCAGGATCTTTTTCTTTGGCCTATATCAAACAAAACTTAATACTAACAATCCTAACTGCTTCATGCCTGCTATAGCCAGTTGGAAATGTTAAAGTCATGATAGAAAAAAAAACATCTTCGCCATTATAGTTCATTTTAAAATTGTGCAAAGTAATTATTACAATGAAGTAGAATGATAATGAGTTTCATTCAAAAGTTAAAATGTATTCAACAGTTATTTGGGATCAGTAGTTTGAAAAATTGATTTTAAAGGACTAACAGTGTTTAAACATGTTTAACTACAAAAGGCATAAGTTTCTATCTGTTGGAAGCATACTTATTTGATATATTTCGAAAAAAGTGTCTCTCCAAAAGGGTTTCAATAAGCGTAACTATGAGTTGACATACCTAATTAAGCTGGTCATATTATACATTAAGGCCCCACACTACGGGTCGTGCGCGGTACTAGGGTGTATTTTTCGTATGTATTTTAAAGCGAACGATAAATGGAATTTTTAAAATTAATACTCATAATCAATATATACATATAGAAGACTGTATACAAATTTTTGTACTCGAATCTAAAGTATAGTTTGCGGTGTACGTTGCTTCATAGAGGGCACTCCGGCGAAATCGCTGCTCAGCGGTTGACAGCGATTAAGCCATACGGTTCATCTGAAAAATCAAATAAAAAGATATTTAGAAACTGGACATATAGATTTACAGCATCATGTAGGGGAATTTTGATATTTAAAAAAAAAAGGCGGACCTGCGAATTTTATTTCCGATTTTCATGGAACATTTTCATAGTTTATAAACAAACAAAAAAAAGAAGGGAGGCCCTTTATAAAAAGAAATCCCTACGTAGTGCCATAGATACTGGATTTTCGAACAGTTTAAGACTTGGCGCATGCAAATCGGATGAATAGTTTTTTTAATATGTTGTCAACCAAACTAAAAAACGTAGTTTCGAGCAAAACGCGTTCAAAATTTTGCTGAAGGATAATTCAACATACAAACTAAATTTTTTATTTGTCTTTTTTTTTGTTTTTTACTGTTAGTCAGCTATTCCTGGACCATACAACAGCGTATCATTTTTTTCATGTTTTGCTCGCAGACGACCCTCATGCGTGCTTTTTTCGGCTTGGTTCTCGGCTTCGCATATTCGCTTCTCATCGATGTTTTCACAATATTGGTAGAGTGCTTCACCAATTTTTATGTTTGATATCTCCAATACATTTATGAGGCCAATATGACCATTGTTAAAAAGTATTGAAGCAATATTAGCGGCAGTTTCAACTGTGGGTCTGCCGCTCCACGATGTCTTTGGCGTAAATTTCCATATAACAGAGTCCAAACACTCGTTATTCTGGTGAAAAGCGTCTAAACATCGTTGAAGAAGCTCGCCTTTACTAAGGTCCACGTACATCGGTTTTATTGCCTCAATTATATTCGCAGGCAATGCAGGTTTATATGTGAAATCGTTCAAAGTTCCTTTAGAATTTGCCTGCTGCCACGACCACCACGAGTGTTCTCCTTCCGGGCAATACTGATGTTGGGGACTTGCTTCTGTGGAAGATTTGTGATAGAATGTAAACCAGACAGTCTTTTTCATATCTTCCAACCAATCACTATTCCGACCAATCGCGAGACCATAGAATGCAGTTAATTCTTCAATGAGCTTTCCAGTCAGCTGGAATCCCCTTTCAGTCGATGGAAGAGCCCCTTCCATCGAGGCCCTTATTCCCTTTTTGTTCACAATTTTGCAATCTTGTTTCCATCCGTTTTTGAACATGGTTGACACATTCTTTTTTCTTCACATCGTACGGAGGAGCTTGCACGATTTTGTTGTAAGTTTTCGAATCGCCGTCCCCGATATAATTTACGTACTTCGTTCCGTGTAATTCCTCCGCTCTTTGAAACAACAGCATCCGTTTCCATATTGCCTGCACAACCGACGTGATTTGCGTCACAGGATTCAGCATGGTTTTCTAGCCAATTTTGATATTCCTTTGAATCACTTTTGTTTTTTTCACAGAGCAGATGCCTTGCAGTATACAGATTTCACACAAATATCAATAACTTTTGTAGCGCAATAACCGATGAGTGTCGTGACACCTTGTAACGAACTAAAACCGCGTTTACGCCAAGTTCCATCACCAGAAAATGTCAATCCATCTACTTTTCCACACTTTTCGGCGGTGAATTTTTTTTCTTCTTCACCAGCAAGTTTCAATAACATTGTCTTTATAGATTCTGTGGCATTGCGAATCTGTCCCACAATAGTATCGTAGAAAGATGGAAAGATAGGGCGCGGCAAGTCCATGAAAGCCATCGCATCGCAAAAAGTAATCGACGATTCATTTCGTATGCAATTTGGATTAACGGGTATGACGTGATTTCTTTTGGCGTATAGGACTTGCAGTTTATCGCGATTTTAAATCCAAGTTCTCTTCGACTAGATTCGCAAGATTCTACATTACTTCCAAATAATTTACATTTGCAGTTTATCAGTCTGTACCCGACACTTGGATTTATTGTAATGGAATCTAGTGTAATAATAGTGTAATCTTGTAATGGATATCTAGTTGGCCACTGCTCAACTTTCTCACAGAGCTGCTAGCTCTCGGCTCTGCTCTCTCCACTTCATATTTATTAGGGGGACTCGATTTCTTCCGTTTCCTATCACCCCTTCTTGTTTGTTCTCCGACGACATGTCTTTTTGATTTTTTATCCATCACGATACACAGAATACACAATACGAATCAAATGATAGATACGAACGGTACGACTACTGTAAATCAACTGACTTTTTCGTGTCGGATTCTCCTACGCTTGGTTAACGGGTTTCTATTCAATTCAAATGCGGCAATTTCCCACCTCTCCACTACTAGCAAATGCAATACCTTAATCGAAATATATTCCAAGAATTAGGGTTGATAGAGACCAACAAAGGGTCGCCAGGTAGCAGACCCGTTCGACAGCCGCACGTCTGCCTCTTGGCGCGGTCGTGCGCTTCGAACGGTTTCACACAAAATGCTGTACCTCCGCCAATTTTACAAATTTCTTTAAGATATTTGGTGAGAGCATTCTTAACAAATCTATCTTTCAGGAAATGAAGAAAACGGAAATTTTTTTTTACCGTGGTGTGGGGTCTTAAGGTATAATACGAAAATGGCCGAGATATAACCGAAAGATACCCGCTAGTAGCGTAGAAGACGATAGGTAACCGAGAATTACTTGGGTGCGGGGTATTATCCTGGGGCCCTCGAAATCCTTGCTACGTCGGTGGACCCACGATCGTTCGAAAATCGATAATGTTATGACCGACGAAAGGGACCAGACGAGAGAGAGACAGAGATACATAAACAACAACTTAGCCTTGGCGCGCTCACATACGCAGTTACGCAGACCGAACACATTTCCGAAATTCAACTACTTGGCTCATATTCTACGTTGCATAGAAAAAATGCTGTTTAAATAATTCATAATAAAAAATACAAGGAAATAACATACCGCGATGCCAACGATGACGAGGACTTTGGCGGGGACTGTTCCCCAAAACTCGCAACCGCAACTCGGGAGCAAAAAACTCATGCTTACCCGGAGAGACAGGATGGAGAATCGGGCTCACCGCTCTGATGTTCCAGCCGGCACGCAATGACTCTAGGACTTACTCCAAAAATTCGACTGGACGCGAGTTTGCCAAAATCCCGACTACCGATTCTTCACCTCACATCCCGAAGCTCGGCGCTCCTTACCCCCTTCCTCCGCTGGAACAATGCTTGCCCTAGCGCGACAATAGTGTTGTCCCTCTCTCTTTTGTAAAGGAATTGTGGGAATTCGCCGTCTCTTGTCGCGACGATACCGAATTTCGAACTTCCGCAAACGTGCGATTGAAGCGTATGTCCTCCGAGGTCTGCCAAAACCCGGTACAGCCCGCCGATACCCACATGCGGGTTCCCCCTCGCAGTACTTGGAGCCGGCACCGCGAACGCCGTTTTCTATGACCCAGTGAGCGACGACGAATTCGAGGGATGCCTCGCTCGCAGGAGCAAGGCGTCCCCCTGACCGGGAATGTTGTTTCGGCAGCCGGATCACTGATCAGGGAGGTTTCAAGATACGGTCCGGAATACCGTAGAAACACCCGCTTGATCTGTGCTGGAAATCCACTGGATCAGTGAATCCGGAGAACAGGTGTAATAAAGACAAATTGATCAGTTCTGAATCAGGCAATCTTGCGAGGGCCTTGTTGGAGCGCCGAAGTTCGTGCCCGATCGGCGCCGTACGTCTGCCGGATCAGTAGTCCCCAGATACCGGTGTTAAAAGGCAGCATTAATCAGGCCCACATCAGGCAACCAGTAACGCGTCTCTCACATTACTTTGTTAAGGTTTGAGAAAAAAACGTAGTTTGGCTTATCATAAGCCAATCTACTTTTTTTTTCTCAAATTCAGAAATTCAGAATTCGTCTATCTAGTTAACGTCGTTTGGCAAAGTTTCGACTTTTAGTTTCTAAAAGTAAAATTAGAAAAGTTTTCATGATTCCTTTATATTGAATGTCATTTTAGTTGTAACGAAAATTATTCCGCAGCCAGCGCCGTGACTCAATTGGATTTGTGTATTCAAAGATTTATTTATTTTAAATTAAACGATTATTGTAACCTGCTTATCTCAGATTGAACCTTTTTTTTGCTACACGCAGGAAGCATACTCTACTTTCCACATAAGAAGGTCCGAGAGCTGCCACCCTACAGGGAGCCCCCGGGTCTCTTATCACCAGTAAGGACTTTACCTCCATACCGTGAGCCGCCGCCACCGAACTCAAATAGTCCAAACCGATTACAATTTCAAGGGGATTCGAATAGTGCCGGGGTTACTCATCATAAAGAAAACCTTTCGTCACCCAGAAATTCTACAAGATCGAAGAGGATTCTTGTCCAGGTATGGCACATCAATGTCTAAGTTATTTATAACCATTACTTGTGGAGTTTTCTGTCAAGTTCATGATTTCTGTCGATATACACAGTGAGGAACAAAAACCGAAAGGTTACGTTGCTCCCTGGCAAATAAAATGCTATAATTAACGTGCTGTACCTGGCCGTTGGCCCTTACCAACACGACCCCGTGATATGCATGCCTCCCAGTTTACATTCGGGTGCTGGTCCTCGTGCAACTACTGGCGAAGCCCGGTGACTTTCAAACACTCTAACAGCTCTGCAGGCTGCTGCCCTTGGTGCGCAGCTCACCCGTCGCAACCCCTAACAGGCCCCTGGCCAGCATGCGGCCAACGACTGCCCCCAAGAGCCCAACCTCGCTGACTGGGCCGACTACTTGTCGGTGGCTCCCCTGCCCCCATGGTACCGGCTTAGATCACGGGTGGGGTACCCGTGCCACATAATCGTGCCACTACACTTTGCGGGTCCCGCCCCGACGCGTCGGAGGGCCCATTGACAAAACATAACCGGATTTACCACACCCTGCTCATATAGGACCTGGGCGAGCATGATGTGATATCAGTACTACCAAGAACCCCGAGTTTATAAGGTAGTTGATCGGGATACCCCCAGCTCACGTTCGATCTGGCGAAGGCTGATCCGTGGACCATTGTATACCATTGTCAACACAGTTATAGTACAAGGATTAGCTTCATGGACATTGACGAGATCCCGGCGCTGTCTTTAGCAAGTCGAACGGCCACGCCGAACTTTTTGTTTGATGGTTAAAATGGTGACAGTATTGGGATGCTGTCGATCTGGGTTACTTAAGCAATATCTGATTGTCTCTCGCCTGTAATTTTGTCGATATGCTCCGAGGGTTAAGATAATATCGACAATTTGATTGGGAATCTAATCGAGCACCGTCCAGACAGATAAGGGTCCGTTCTGCAAGAGAGCGTTTTGAACAGTCGATTGAACTCTTTTTTAATCTCAACGACAGGAAAGCAAAAATTTCGCAGCGACGTGATTCTATCGATGAATATAAAATGCTATAATTGTATGTGTCCCGGTGTGTGCGTCGAACGTGGCTTCCTCGCTAGGCTCAGCAGTAACGAAGGAGTGGGGTGGGTACAAAGCATCGCACAAAAAGGAGACCCCCAAAATACGGAAATAGCGTGCGATATTTTCAAAAAATTAAACCTACCGTAATGTTTTTAATTTTCGAGGTGGTGAAAAAAAAACCTGTCAAATTCGTCTAAAAGTAGGCTATTTTTCGAAGAAAAATATAAGCCATGCCTTTCCGCTAAAAAATCAAACTTACCGTGGCATCCCGTAGACGTGTTGACTGACAAATAAATGTTATATTACCATCGGATGTCCCCCTGAAAACCATGAAACTCTAGCACGAAACCATTTTTTTTACGACCTCAAATTTTTGGTTGAATTCAATGCAAAAACAGAGACACCCTGTATATAATTTTGTATAATATGAAGCTGTAAATATTCCTCTCCAACTTCTGCGTCGATCTCTGAATAAAAGCAAGCATTGTAAGAACAACAATTTTTCTGGTATTGAAAAAGCTGCTTCTTAAAAAGCGTTGCACCCATACGTACAGAAGATTTTCTGTTAGAAGCAGATGATCAGAAAGCATTTTTTTTATGTCAGCGCATTATTTGAATTCTATACAACATACCGGACTTTATATTTTTCTTTTTCTTATAGGAGTTTCATGAAATCAAAGGTATGTCACAATTCAGTTGTTCCGTGGGAGGACAACCGGCATGCATGATGTCAGTGGCTTATACTCAGCGATACGTTGAACTTATTCGATTAGTCAACAGGCAACGTGATACCATCAATGCTCAGCAAGCAGATCTTACCAAGGTAATTCTTTGATTTGAGTATATTTAGTTACGCTGCATTTTCTGGCAATACTGATAATACATAACTGACAGGCGATAGCTGCCATAAACATTGTCCATGTTATTTCAAATTTCGCATTTCGTTCCGAACTTAACCTTCTACATCCAGAGCCATATAGCTATACTGCCTTGAACGAGAGAACGACACGTTTCCGAACCTAAATTGATCCGGTTCGGTCAGATCCTGCCTAATGCGCCGCCGCTATTACTCTTCCCACGTTGCACAGACCCGACTAACAAGACGTCTCAGGCCCGTGAACCCACCGGTTAATGCTAAAAATTCAAGCAACAGTTGTTACGAAGTGCTGAGCGTCTTGAGATATATTAGTCAAATTCGATATAGGGTTGTCTCATTTCGTAAGTGATAAATATATCAAATGGCACAGAATATAGACGAGGAAATACCCACCTTATCTCCAACAGACAGACAGACGGACGGACGGAGAGAGAGAGAGAGATTTATGCAAAGTAAAAAAAAAATATTTTTTTTGTATTTTTGTCTGTTACTAATAAATCGGTGAAAAAAATCCGGAGTAAATTTGCATCGCCCTCGTCTTTTGCTAAGGGCAACTTCACAATACCTTAGCACAATTGCTGGCGCGAAACCACATTTAAAATAGTGAATATCAAGGCACGCTACAGCGCTTCGATGCCGAAAGCAAATCATAAGCAATACTTAATTAGCATTGCAAATCGAGCGGCGCATTTGGATGTGAGACCAGTAGGCTTTTGCTGGTCTCTATCAAAGTTTCACACGGTGTTGTGCAAAAGCTCGCTGTGCAATGAATAATTGAATGCGGTTTTCTAACGGACTGTTGTTTTTTTATTTTCCATTGCTTTTTACTTCATTTAAATTCATCCACTCATAAAGTGGTTAAAAATAATTGACACATTTTTCTATAACAGCGGTTAACAGCACATTCTATAACAGTGCCATTTTAAGGGGTAGAACGCACTCTTGAAAATTGGTTCTTTTCGTTTTCCGGCGATAACTTTTTAACGGAACGAGATACGACGATGTGGTTCCGTTAGATCACTTTCTTGTTCAGAATCATATCTACCGGTTCTGTAGCATCTCGATCTAACTGTGCGGCTCAAATCAAGGGTGGCTCGTGGTAGCCCGTCTCAATTGTAAATAGTGTACAAAGTTATTTATTAAAGAATAAAAACTCTAGTTCGGCTCAAGAGCGCTTCATTCCAAACGTGTTCATTTCTCGCCTCACGCGCCACCACAGCTGCGCTCCGCTCGCAGCCAGGCATAGTCATCTTAGAACAGGATGTAAATTTTCACCTGTGTAGAGGATGAAAATGTAACTGTTACGTGTTTTTTTTCGATATCTCGTAATTGAGGGTTCAAACTATCCTTCGATATGTTGCCCAAGATCTACGTATGATCAGGTAACATTTAGCGAAACCCGGTTAAATTCGTATCAATAGAAATTTATTCCATTACTCGATAAAATATTTATGTAAAACATGCTCCCTCCACCCCCCTGAAAAGGAAACCGGCCAAGGTGTCCAACCCTTCCCCCCCCCCCCCCTGAATTTGATAAAACTTTGCAGGTTTGTGAAGTGAGTAAAAATATTCTATACAAATTTATTTGTTTGGGTGCAACGTCAGTTTTAAGGGGTTAAATACATGCTTCAAAATTTGTAGTTTTTTCGTGTTTTGGTTATAATTTGTGAACGAGGCGATACAGAAATAAAGTAAAATTGGCAAAAAATATTGTATTCTTCGATTACTATACATTCATGGTGATAACGATAAATATATTACACGTTAGTGCATTTTGTGAAAAGCAAAATTCTACTGGATTTTCGCGTACTGGTGCTTTGCTTTTACGTAACAGTTATTATACCACACATATTTGATAAGGTTGTTGATGGACATGTTGGTGTTGCGGTGGAAACGTGCAGACTGAGCTTAGTCCGCAAAATGATAGGGTTCCTCATTTTGTAACCTCTCAACTCAGATTTTCAAACTTCTCCCCAATGATCCAATCATATGGATGGATATTACTCCACTGTCGTTCCAATGCTGTTCTGGAAAACGATCTCCCAATGAACCGATATATATACCCCAATATTTTAGGATCGTGACTTTTTTAACCTGTTCGAGCTCGTTTTTAGTCAAGTCGAGAAAACGTTAGTCACGGCTCCCCGCGTATTGCGGGCTGATTGACTGCCGATGCCGATGATATGATGGACGCTGCCATCCGCTTGATTAAAAGAAGCCGGACTACACGCTCCGGCATGAACGATAGTTCAGCGTCAGGGTCGATTAGAACACGAATCCGATATGAAGTTCCCGAACGCGAGGAAAATATTGTTTAACCGTTGGCTAGCAGTAACGAAAGGCACTGAGCTCGCCGTTTAAATGAAGCGTCCGTGTGGTAAGGGTCCGAAGCTGAGCAAGCGAGCAATGTTGAATTCGAAGAAGATAAAGCGTCTGTTGTCGAAGTGCTGCGTAAATTTGAAACGTTGCATATACTGTGCACAAGTCACCCTCGAAGTTGGGCAGCTGAATGTCCAAATAGACGCACCGATGCGCGGCGAGTGAGGGAGGAGATGCACCAATCACAAACGAGCAATAGAAGAGGTACGAGTTCCAATACGAAGATCCGCACAAAGAGGAGACCGAGAGCACGTGGAAGTCTATGTGCTGATAGCGAGAGCGAGGGGCAAAGCACAGCGGACGAACGAGTGTTCGCAAAGCGACTTTGAATTCCGCACTGGGAATGATTTCTGAAATAATTTTCTCGGGTCCGGCTCTAAGAACCAAAAAATGTAAGGAACGGTTGGGAAGAAATATCAAGCGTGGAATATTAAGTCCGGAAATAATAAAATGCAGAAGCGCACTCTCTTTGAAAATAAAATGCTCGTCCTTTATGGTAGGTTAAACGGATAAACAGCGCACGAATAAACTCAAAATTGCAACTAATTAGACGTACTATACGTATTATGCCTTTCTGTGAATAACAGAAGAGATAATCACAGAAGTAAATGTATTTTGTTGCACGTGGCACTCAACTGGCCTGACCAACTCAAAACGGCGGTGGACTAAGGCACTCGGCGAAACTTTGCTTTCATGCCATGCATATTTATAGAATTTCGTATATCTCAGAGATAGTAGTTAATTATGCGTAAGATATTGCAGTTTCATTACATTATTTCTTAAGTGTAAATGTATATCAGAATTTAATAATAGATGTAAAAAATGTCGCACGTCATTCTTCCAGATGTGGAATCTAAATACATCAATACGTTGTATCTTTGCCGTTGTCCCTTTTGGTATTTATCAGCATTATCGGCAGCTCATACAGGTGAGGGACACTCAAGTAAGAGTGCATCGACCATGAGTATACATAGTACGTAGTGCCTCATAGCACTGGAGGTGTCAACAGAAGACATCGGTAGAGCAGGACCATATATTGCCAAGGTTATCAATGATCTTACATGGTGATGCTATCCGTCATGATCCTGACGATATCAACGACAAAATGTATGCGATAAGGGCACATTATATCATAAAACGTTAAACGATAGAAGAAGATTTGAGACACTTTTTTGTGCCCGGAGGGCGCCGATCCGTGGTGTCAAATTTAACGCTATTGGGAAACGTTCGCCATTAAGTTACCGCTTCCTGAAAATGTTGCTAAAGCTAATCTGCCTATTTATAACGTGTTTTTGAATATAACATTATTGGAGAGATGCGCCGACGGATTTACACTAAAAAATAATGTATGTTTGAGCTCATAAGTATGGCAACTAGCACTAATTGTGAATTCAAATTGAAGCTATGCGGTTGTTGCCGAAATTGTCTTGTATATTTCAACAATAGTCTTCAAGGGCATGGGCACTAAAAATACTAGGTCACTTGTAATGGAAGTGAAATCGACTTTGCACGTCTATTGTGCCGAGCGCGATGCGAATCGTGTGTGCATCGCCCAGCCCCGTGCTGCCAATATGACCGTAAAAAATTGAAAATCTGCGCTGATGATAACGATGCGAAGGATGGGAGGGTTTTATGAGCACTTCATAACCGAAACTCAGGTAGGTAAAAAAATGTGATATTTTATAAACGAAACATGTACTTAAAAATCCGATCAGGTGTTTTGGTATTTGTCAAATTGCGTTTTTTCGCAGATTTTTCAAATCTGCGATGCCAGAGATATCGACTCTACTGTTGGAATAATTGTCTACGCACTGCCACCTTCTTATGAATATCTTTGTTAATTTATTCATTTTATTTATGGAAATTTCATAAAAGTACTTCAATACCCAGCAAAAAATGTTTTTTTTTTGTCTCCACGTGGTGGTGTTAATACATCCTTATATAGTGGTGTTTAGTAGTTTTGCACACGTATAAAGGATACGTCGAACCAACCGGAGGAAGGACTCAACCTAAACAACCGCACCCAGCTCTTCCACCAGATATTCCTCGCCCAATATGCCTACGCCTGGCAAGGGGAGGGTTGTTTCAAAGACATAATGATTTACAGGCTCGTCGAATATGTTTATTATCGATGTTCCGATTGCCGTCAGCATTTCGTTATCGAACATTCCGAGTACTTCAGCTTGATTCTCCTTATTGACCATAGCGATACAGTGGAAAGCGTTAAATTCGATCATATTGATAACCGCACCACTATCATCCGAAAATCCGGCTCGATTATTTTTTAATTCGCGTGCCGGAACTTATACTACAGCTTTCTACTAGCTACTAGAACTTATACTACAGCTACTAACCCCAAAACGAGATGGCGAACCTGGGACCGGCTGTATTGGTGTAGATTTTCTGCAGTTTGTTATACCCATGGCAAAAATAGATTGGTGTATGCGATACAGAGGCGGTAGTCGGCTGCGGTCTCAAGGCGGGGATAAAAGGTAGAATATGGTAGGAAAGTAATAAAGGGGACGCCCCCTTACTATGGAGTCTAATATTTTTTTAAATACAAATAGTTGTCGTCAACATGTACACAAGCGGCGCACGGAGTTACGCGAAACCGTACAGGGATTGACACTGGCGTGGTCATTTATCCATGAGGAAAGGACCTGTACATTTTCTGATACTCGCATGACCATTCAGTACGAGCGGATATAAATGTTACGTCCCAGCCTTCACTTTTTTTCTATCTTTTTTGAAACCACGATGTTAAATACGCACGATAGCAGCACCCTCACTCATCAACCAAAAACTTATATTTCTTTAACCCTAAGCAAGCGATACCCGAAACGTACTACAAGACCGAAAGCGAAACCGTCGCACGTAGGTCCCCACGGATAAACATAGCCAACTACTGGCAAATTTACGAGAGGAGGGTACTCGCAGCCTCGGAAGAGAAACCTTACGCCTAGAGCACTCGAACAAATACAGGGACCGAATTGTGCCACAATCCTACCTTGTCCTAAAACCCAAACAATCCGACGAGGAAAACTCGTCCGCGTCAGAACACGTCACCCGGTCATATCGCAACACTCACGAAACCGCGGTTGCTGAACCCGATTCTCCGACATAGAATAATGGCCGCATTTACTATAGCGGTGACCTAATAAGCAGACGAACAAAACTATTTCCACGCATGACGCCGACCTATCACGTAAGTCAGCGTACATTTTCACGATTGATCACTAAGAAGCTCCGATCCGATCACCAATCACTAAGAAGATCCGATCCGAAAATGCATTCCGGCAAAAAAAGCTCCTTCCACTACAACCAGACTTTCTTAATTTTTATATCACAAAGGAGCAGACACTCTGTACTCGAACTCAGAATTGAACAGTTGACTTACAAGGCAACCCTTTCGCTCTGCGTTTCGGTGTAATCATTGTACACGTAACTATCTTTGTACCGAAATAATAAGTTTATAAGAGTTAAACGTAATAAACGTGAACTACGTGAATTAAGACAAAATCTACGCCTCTGAACATTTATTTGATTAACAATCAATCCATCGGGCGGATCCACATCTCTTACCAGAATCACGCACCTCAAATTGATCTAAATCCAAATTGTTAATAAACTGTATTCGAAACCCACACGGAAGCCAAACAAAGACTCACTGCGCAAGGTAAATCAATTCAAACTTTCGCGCTCTAAATCGGCAACCTCGCGAGTCCCACCTAAATCTCCCTCCGGGACGCAACATAAAGTTCCGTTTAGTCTGAAATACAACTTGTAACAAAGTCCATTGGGCCACGGGTCTGTGCATTGTTTTATTGTAGTCTCCTAATGAATTACGGATTTCATTGTAGTGCTGTTTTTATTTTGTTTACACTAAAAGTATTGAATTTAGCGATACAGCGATGTATTAGGGGGCATCCATTAATTACGTGAGGTGATTTTGGCGATTTTTCGACCCCCTCTCCCCTTGGTGAGATGTCGTGAGATTTTGCTCGACCCCTCTCCCCTCCCCTAATCTCACGTGAGATTTTTCAAAATGCATACGTTCACGGAAAATAAATTGTAGTAGAAGTAACTGCGGTTGTAGTGCCATTTACTCCACCATGTAAAGTAGTAGGGAGACTCCCTACGTGATAAAAATTATGTGATTACTAAAATTACTAAAATTACTAAAATTACGTGATATTTGCCGAAGCCCCCCTCTCCCCCACGTGAGATCGGGTGAGATTTCGCTCGACCCCCTCCCCCCCCTAAACGCCTCACGTAATTAATGGACGCCCCCTTACGTACTGATTCATTCTCTAAATACTAATTGATATTCGTTAGTGACAGTACGATATGACTCTATATCACGTGTTCTAGTGTGATGCTGAAATTCTTTATTGGGAATCTAAGAACCGAGAACAAACACACCATATGGATTTTATTTCCCAAGAGGTAAACCGAATCGAGTCAACTGGACGGAACATCGAAGAACAAGTGAGTATCTTCTTTTTATCGTTCCAGTAACCAGAAAATCTAAAGCTCTTCGATACCACTGCTCGTTCAGTCTTCTCAAGCGATAATGCCAAAAAATATTCTATAACATTGTTTACGTCGTTCAAAACCTTATCATATGTCGTATATTGAATCGAACTTTCGTTAATTCAATCGATATATTAGGTGTGCAAAAAAGTTCTCGCCTTTTTTTACGAAAATAATGAGTTATTTACTTAAAATCAAGGTACATTTTGATTGTGACGGTAATTCCTGTTTGCTTTCACACATTTCCCCCACCCGACTGACAGATTGAGAATTCCTTGGGGGTAAAAAGATGGCGGTTTTGCGTCGATAAAGTTGGTAATAGAATTTTTAACTTCGCCGAAAGTGACTATCAGCCAAATGATGTTGGAACGATTGGAACAAGTAGAAATCCGATGCCGCCAAATCTGGCGAATACGCCCGGTGTGACAAAAGTTCCCAGCTCAACGAATCTAAAGCGTCCCTGGTATTTCTTGCTGTGTGTGGTCTGGCATTGTCATGCAGCAATATGACCGGTTTAGTTTATTTGCCTGTGGTAGGCCGTTTGCATTCAATTTCTTTAATCTAACGCTGCAGATGGTAAAACCATCACAACTAAGTGATGCTTTCACCAGATTTAACTCATTACCGAGAACAGTTATTTCTCCTCCATGTGATTATTACGATGAAATAACTTTTCTGTCTGAAACTTACTCAATGAGGGTGCAAATTCCTCACCACTAAAATGCGCCTATGTTTTTCAGTAACTGGGGAATATGTCATCCCAGCCATAATTTCAAAAATTTTCCAGACTGGGACAGCATATGTCCCGTCAGGTGTGAAAGGGTTAATCAGCTCAAAGTACAGAACACCCTTGAAATCCTACCATATGCACAGAAAGAGTTTCATACCGTGAATATTGGGTATATCGGTCGATCTGAATGGTTCATCTGGATTCACCCACCATTTAGTTTTTTTTTAATTGTCGTACAACACTTACTTCTCATCGCCAGTCACTATTTAATGCAAAAAGTGTTTCCAATTGAAGCGAGATAACAAAGACAGAGCCGTATCGCGCCGTCCCGCAGTTACGTCCCGAAGGAAATTTAGAAGGGACTCGCAAGGTCGCCGACTTAGAGCGCGAAGGTTGAATTGATTTAGATTTGCGGCGAGACTTTGTTTGGCTTCCACAATTTTTGAAAATACAATTTAATAACAATTTGGATTTAGATGATTTTTACGTGCGTGATTCTGGTTAGAGAGTTGGATCCGCCCGATAGATTGATCGTTGATTGAATAAATGTTCAGACGCGTAGATTTTGTCTTAATTCACATAGTTCAACTTACAAGGGGACCTTACAGGCTGTCACTCACGGATTTTGATAAGTCTCAGA
Organism: Ophion ellenae; assembly: GCA_963210295.1. Classification (NCBI taxonomy): domain Eukaryota; kingdom Metazoa; phylum Arthropoda; class Insecta; order Hymenoptera; family Ichneumonidae; genus Ophion; species Ophion ellenae. The sequence goes on from OY723388.1 coordinate 303,941, forward strand.
TATGTTGTAGAGGGACCTACCCTGAGTACCTGAGTAAAGGACTCTTATACAACGCTCTTTAGTTTTCGAGAAAAAACGTTCGAAAGTTTAGCTCGTAGCTACTATACCGGTACGGTTGCACCTTTGTCGAACCAGAGGCCCAGGGTTCAAGTTCCGTAATGGCGTTTTTTTTTCACAAAATATAAATAAATTCGATGGATGATGCAAAACCGTCTAATTATTGATTATTATTTTATTTATTTATTTATTTTTAAAAATTGTTTTATTCATTTTTAAAATTTTTTACTTTCCATTTTTTTTAAATTGTTCATTATTTTTCTTTCACGCTGAAAAAAAAGAGAGGAAGAAATTATAACATTGCCAACCGTGCGATGTATATTTTACCGGCAAGTGAAAAATACAAAATGTTCCCGTTTTGTTAAAAAATAACAGAGAAATTGGGTCAAGGGAAGATTCCATACAAATTCATTCTTTGATTCTACATCAATTAAACGCACCTACTTTCGCGCCGATGATAAAATATGCGTGGTTTGCATCACAGTTAATTGAGGAAAGACCGCCGTTTTTAAATGTCAATCAAGTATGCTTTCCAACAACGCTGCTCCAAACTCCGTACGCCTGCAAGGCCATAGCTTTTATACAATCTGCGCGTTGCTCTTTGGTCTTGTGTTTTGCTTGCTTTTACGACAAATACCACCCGCATTATTGTTCTGATGTAACAAGCTACCACAGTGATAGTGAGTAAGAAAAACCTGTATACTGTAATGAAAAATAATAAACTGCAGTTTCTTGTGAAAGATGTTATAATTTCTTCCTCTGTTTTTTTTTCTGCGTGAAAAATAAAATAATAATAAAGAATTGAAAAAAAATGGAAATAAAAAAATTAAAAAAATGAATAACATTTTTTAAAAATATAAATGAATAAAATAATAATAAATAATTAGACGGTTTTACAAATTTATGTAATTACGTAATTTGCGGTTTTGCAAATTTATTTATATTTTGTGTATGTATAATGTATACCCCTAGATCACGGCGAGCTGAAAATATTAATCAACTTTGTACGAAACACAATAAGTAAAAAATGTTCAAGCATCGCTAAGCCAAATCTATAAATTTGCTTGCTCGATCGCAGACAAAAAAATCTTACCTTTAGGTATCGAGAGGTTGACAATATATATTTTTCTTGCTCAAACATAGGCAATGAAAAATTCTTAGATTAGGAGTGAAAAGGCAAAAAAAATAATTTATGTTGAATCCATTAAATAAAAAATATGCATCTATGGTTACCGTAAACCAACAAAAAATTCAGAAGCAATGAAATAATAAAATATTTAACACTAAACAGAATGGAAATACAAAAATATGGAACTTTCTTGCATTCAGTGCAGGTAAAGAGAAATTCATAAGCTCAGGTATTGAATAGTCAAAAATGAGAATTTTTTATACATTATCTTCATACATTAACTAGCTCAAGCGTAATAAAAACATGTATGTCTGCAAGTATCGAGAAGCCGAAAATATTGATTTGTCGCGCATCAACCGTAATGAATGAAAAATATCTGTAGGTATTGCAAAGTCAAATACGTGATTGTTTGCTTGATCACCACAAATAAGAAAATAGAAATTGGATAATTTAAAAACATTTACGACCTCGGTTCTTGAGGTTGTAAACGTTTCTATTCAGACATTCAGATATCTGACGGTTTGCATACTGTTTAAGTATACCGTTGTTATGACCTCATGCGTTATAAGCTTTTGAGCGAAAACGTGTTATTTTTATTTGGGCAGTGAGAAAAAAACCGGTTAGAACAGGGCCAGGAGGTCCTTACCCACCCCACCCCCCTTACCCACCCCAAATAGAAGTAACATCCGTGAGAAAATACTTCGATGAATGTTATCCAACGAGTTTCTACAAAATAACTGCTTAAAAAACAAACAAAAAATAGCGGGTTTCAATGCAACTACCTACTAATAACACTTTCCCTATTGAGATACATGTATTTAATAAATGGTAATGTGTTGGTGACATATGACATAAAGACGATGGCTCTTTTATACATTTTATCATTCAAATGTTTTTTTCAGCTAAAAGACCTCGCGCACATAGAAGAAGAGAGCGAACTTGTGCGGCAACAAGAAAAAACGCTGAAATCGGAGATAACCCTATTGCGATCTAAACTCGCAAATTGTGAAACTGAATTGCTGCAATGCAAGAATAAGATGAGGTGAGTGAAGAAGATTCTTCTGTTCTAGAATATCGTTAGCTAAGAATTTCCGGACCACATCATTTCTGGCAAAGCACACGTTATTTGGGTTTTATAGATTAAGGTAGCGTTGTTTTGATTAGCTATGCGACAGTATCATACACGATCTCATTATTCCTAATCTTCGAGCACTAATTTTATCCATACCAATAGCTTTTTTGCGCGTCTGCCTAACAGACGCGACTTCGAAACTGCTCCGGTGCTCCTTGAGCCCCTGGAAGAGGTATTTCCGAAATTCTTCCACGCCCCTGCTGTCTTCTTCGTTGGTGAGCCTTACAACCACAGCCATCGTCCTTAGTTGGGCAGATTATCTGCCCAACGTGACTTGCCCGACCGATGGAGCGCAAGGTCCATCGGACGAGCCGATCGATGCTTTCCTCACGGCAGACGCGTATGTCTGCCGCGAGGTCTCCTGCTCCCGGAGCTCCTCCGACTCCCGTATCGCCTTCTCCATCCGGAGCTCCTCTATTTTCTCGCCAGTGACACCGGACGACCCGTGGGAAACCCACTCCACGACAGCCGAAGGCATCCATGTTACAGAAGGTGTCCTCCTCGCTCTCAGCACTTTTATTTCCTTGGGCGCCAGTCGTCGAAACGATGCGCCGAGAGGGAGGGAAACACCAAGTTTGCCCCAGCTAGACTGCAGCCCCAAGATCGGTGGTAGAGGGGGGGGGGGGGGGGTCGTGAAGTAAGCTGCAGAAAATGAAGATTTCTGGTACCAGAGCTTAATCGACAGCCCGAAATTTATTAATATTAATAACAAGAGAAAATATCATCTTGCTTCCGCTGCGCCGCACTATTTTAATCACGAACGAATCGTTCTGGCATCTCGAGACTGCGTTTACGCAACGCGAACTCTTTCATCCCGCTCGAATCGCGGGAGCTCGGAATCTTCACACGCTCACACACAGGACCGGAATCTATACGGTTTACACAAAATACGAGGGCTCGAACAAATTCTCCGATACCCAACTACCGGATATCGACGAAAACGATGGAAAATTATGCGAATCGGTACCGTGCACCTGCTAATCGGTGGCACGGTCGAGCATGGTGCGAAAGTCTCCCCGGTCCTCTCCACTCAACCCTTCCATACTACGGTTACACATGTCGTCGCGCACACACACACACACTTCACACGCCCTCGCAGGGCCCTACACGCGCATTTTCCCGGGATGCCGATTGAACGCGAACCCGGGAGGGTCGCGAAACGCGCGACCCCGAGTTGAGACTTCCGGTCACGAGCCCGGCACGAGTCCTCGGGCCCGGCCCGACTTTCCTCCTCGGGGGAACATATCTACCCGTAGTGCGGTACAGTGGTCGACCAATCTCCAATAATTGGCCCAACCATAGGCATGAGCGGGGTGGCCATGCAAAGATCGTGTGACGTTTGTCACCGGCCGACGGTTCCCTTGCGGACGTCAAAGTACTGCCCCGGCTCCTCCCGCCCAACTCCGTCCGCTCGAGACGTACAATTTCATAAAAATAAATAAATAACATGAAAAGATTAATAACTATTCGTCTGCATGTTCGCCCCAAGTGAACTTTGCGATTCGTGCCAAGGCCGGAGCATCAAACGAGACGGCCGGACCCATTTCAAGGAGTTATTTTATGACGGCTCAAAAATGGTACGTCACAACGAATAAACCGAATGAAAGTGATCAAGCAACAGCAATAAATCTCTGCATTGCCGCCAAATGTGGAGATAATGATAATAACGATTATATATCTCTCGAAGTCAGCACACTGGAGGTTTGCTACCGTTAATCCATCGAAAAATACACTGCAGATACCGCCGGACTAAAAAAAAACCCAGTAGGGCGCATATAACAATTGAGCCACGGGTGAAGTGACACCAGCGGAACCGAGGTTTGTCTATGTGCTCGTTTTCTTTGCACGCATGAAGCCTTAAAAAATCAAAACCGATACTCGAACTCGGCCGAAATCAAAACTGATATTCAGGTATAAAACCTGTAGCGACTTTCACGCGGGTGTGCAGGCTCATCTTGGGATTTTTACCGATGGCACTCATTCTTACTAAAGTTTTCAAGGCCCGTACACTCTTCGTGAATCGGGTCTTCTGTAGAAGAAAACGATGAGAGAGTGTCGGACAAATAGTATATTTGTTTCAATAAGGGGCAGTCTTAAACGGTTTTTTTACCGCCATATCTCAGGTGGTAGCTGATATTCAGACGAATCCAACGACCTATGATATCGTGACTTTGAAACGATTTTTCACCAAAATACACGTGTAAAAACGGAAATGTTTGAATGAATTGACACTGCCCGTTTCACGGAATAAATGAATAATTCGATCGAAACATCGACGAGAAGGATGATTCCTGTCAGGATAATGTTGTGCATAAAGTTTCTGCGCTTGCCAGTCTCGCCATAAATTAAGCCCTCCGCAGCACGGGCAGTATCCTCAGCAGCAATATGTGACGCCTTTGCTGAATCCTCCCCCCACGGGTTGCGTTGTGAGTTCGAATTTCGGCGCTACTCAGGCGTTCCGTATTTTCGATTCAGCAATACAGGTCAGCGTTTCTTCCTACTTTGATGCCTCATGCATCCATAACTTGGATGCACGATTTCGCTCCTGAGTTGAAAGCACATGTCACGATATTTGCGGCAATGTTTACAATGTTTGTGCCGCTGTAGGCACAAAGCACCGAAAAGGTGCTATGTGCGAAATCGTGTTATTGAATCTCTCATTGGAATGTTGCATATATCCTCCAACGCAGCGTGTTAATACATTTTCAGAACTTAGGTATCTGAAAATTGGTTCTGTAGCTTTAGCAACATCTGGATGAAGAGCGGGCTTATGGCGGTGGCTGTTCAATGTATTATTAGCGTTAGCTTGCTGTCAAGTACACCTTGAATTAGTACGCCGATATAATTTGTGTACTTCACTCCATATTTATCTTCTGACCTTGAAAATATTTCGCACATAGCGTCAACCTCCATTTTGCCGGAAGCACTTTCGTGGTTTACATTACATTTGTCAACATGACCTTTTGTCCATTCCTCATACTCGCTCGTACTTTGCTTCCTTTCCAAAACTCGCAGCCCTTGCAATATTTGCACTTGACATTTACATCAAGTACCTTGCCAGTCTAATTTAAAATAACACGACATACTCCTATCGATTAATTGAAGCCTCCTTTGCGCCATGTGCCATCTCCTGATACGGTGAATCCCGTGTTTGTCTCATTTGTTGCTTCTGCCATCATTTTTTTTTAAATTCTTACAGAACTAACATATAAATCATAACTCGTACTGATTCTGAAGCAGTCATATTTTTTACGGCCACGTCATACGTATTCTGTGAAGCTAGACGTACCAGATCCATTATTCCACTAAATATTTGCATGCCTTTTAGTCCGATCCCTATCATTCGCACAGCAAAAGCGAACCTCGTACTTACTTCGTATATATTGGAAATATATGGGCAAGAGGGAACAGTTCGAGGCTCATAGGAAAGGAACTAATTTCAGTTTGAATTGTAATTGTTTTTCCGCACTCTTTGCATTTCACGTGATCATAGATAAACCAAAACACGGTGACGTAATTTAGAAAAACGTAGTCAATATCATAGTTCATACTTCGTTCTGAATTAATTGACATCGCAGTTTTTTTTTTCAACACACGTGACTACAGTCTTGTTCGGATTCATAACGATTATTGGGTCGTTTTTTTTTCCGGGCCGATCTTTGCGAATCACCTCATTCGCTTTATCTGCTATCACCATTACCGTTTCTGCTATTCATTTTACAATATAAATTCCGAAGCACTAGAGTGCACAAAATAAAAAAGGTGCTCACTGCTGCAAGTTTCATGGTCGAATGACGCTCTAAACAAACCGTCAGAATTCGCAAGAAGGATCTGACCCTTCGTACCTGCTGAACAAATGGCTCTGGGTTGCTCTGGACCAGGCGGCTCGCTGGGTCACTCGGCCGCATTTCACTAAATCGCCCGTAACTTTTACAATTCCTCGAATATCAGAATAAAATTCACACACAATATTTTAAGACTTTAAACTTTAAGGCGAGCGAAAAAAATGTTCTGAAATTCTTTTTTACACGGTTGTGTTCCCTTGAGATCAAATAGAAAGTCCATACTGATGTGCTGTGTCTAAGAAAGGGAGCCGTTACATAAGAACTGTTATACTGCTATAAAGTGCCAGATTAACATATTTTCTTCAACAGGCTGGTGATGGAAGAATTGGCGCTCGAACAACATAACATGGGCCGCCAATTGGACGAACGGAAAATTGCAGAGTGCAAAATGATAGGGGAATTGGAACGGCTACAGGAAGAAGTAGAACACGCTCAACAATCGACAGATTCAACATGTCAATGTGCCGAAGCTCTGAAGTTTGATATTAGTAATCTTGAGACTGTTATCATTGAAAAAAAGATGCAGGTGGAGCGTTTAGTTACTGATATGAAAGAAGCCAATCTACAAAGTCTTACTGTTGCTTCTCAAGATGACCAGGTTAAACATATGATGGAAGGTAATATCCGTTCCAATACAGGAGTAAATATTTAATCTATCTGATTTCGATCGGGTATTTACATAATGATCTATTCTTATGTAGGTGTGCAAAAACCGAGCAGCGTGCGTAGGATAATCGGCTCCCCAAGGCAATTGGAAACGGCTGTACCAACAAGCAAAAACCCGCACGGTATTTGGGTATAATGGAAACCCACGAGGTGTTAAGACCTAATGCGTGCTCTATTATTCGAGATGATCTAATATATCACAAACTGCAATGTCGCCGTAATAATTATCTCACCTAAAAGCTTTGATGAGATTTCGAACTTCCATGCTTGTTATCACTCATGAGAATAAACTATAGCGTACAGCGACTCTACAAATCAGCGATATTACCATCGCTATAGGAAACCTCGTTTACTTCTATCGTTACTTTAAAAAAAAACGGCTGATGGCCATATTTTGTATCATGTGCTAGTTAAATTATACGGCGAATACTAATGTTAATTGTAGCTTCGTTCTAAGACCCTATAAGTGAGACCCATATGGCTGCGAAGGAAAACTAGGCGTGCTTAGTTGTTACCACTTTTGTAACCAAAAAACGCAACTTTTGTAGTTTCCCTCAAATATCTTAATAACAAAGCAAAATGGGGCTACTGCGCGTTTGCTTTTTATAGAGTGTTGAATGATCTGCACTAATAAATTCAACATTTGTCGCCGGCATAATCGGTCACCTTTAAATCTCGAAAACCCCCGAATTCGAAGTTTTTGCATGTAGCTCCTGAAGTTATTTTTGGGCCCTAAAATGAAACAAAACCACGAACATTCATTGTAATTTGAACACTAGAAGCCCCCCCCCCCAGACATTTCTATCCTTCACATGTTCTATTTATTTTTACCCCATGTGAATGAAGGAATCGCCTTTTCAGAGGTTTAGTGTTTTCCGTATTAAATTAAATGACGTTCATTGAGGTAAATCTGATGATATCCATTTCTTTCGGAAAGAAATATGCAACACAAAGGGCTGTTCAGCTTTATTCGTTTGGTCGAGTGCTGATTTATTTTATTGACGCACGAAGTTATCGAAACCGGAAAACGATATTGATTTTAATAAAATATTGTTTTCATCGTAATAATTCAGGAGTCATTTTCATTTACATTTGTTTCTTATTTATTGCTACGTTGATTTAACAAACACTTTTGGTAATTGACGTTTAATTGTGGATATATTTTTTATCGGAGATTCCGTTGTACGGAGCCTTCCTCCTAATTACATTCGCACCATATTTCACTTCTTATCCCCACCTTGCGACCGTCGTCGACTTTACCTGCCTGTATCGCATTCACCACGAAATTTCTGCCATGGGAAACTGCTGAAAACCTATACCCATGCAGCCGGTCCCAGGTTCGCTTCGCCGTTACGGAGCTATGTTGCGTTTTCTCGAGAAATAAATCACAGGCTACAGGCAATACACACACGACATACACACGTACCGTTCCGTGTGCGTAACATCCATGTACAGCTAGAACTACGTCACGCACGCATTTACTTTTCTTCGAGATTACAAAACTGAGTTCCGAACCCACGACCGCCTGATGTTCTGAACCACTAAACTAGCACATCGGTCTAATTTATGAAATAATCAAGGATTAATATATTATTTACTTAACAATTCATTATACTCGTCATGATATCCAAAATATTAATTTAAAAAAAAATTTAATGTGATGGCCAACCGGGAAAAATAAGAAACTGCGGCCGCTATAAGTGAGAGAGAAATAGTGTAATTGTTGACTAATAACTAGAGAGTGCGCTTCTGAACTGTTCGAGACTTGGAGACAAACTGATTCGTCGGAGTCCAGAAAGAAGAAATGCGAACAAAGGGGAGCGGCATAAAATATGGAAGAAATGCGACGAGTAAGTGCAGCGAAATCCGTGGAACCAAAAATAAAGAGACAAAGTTGTAGTCGAAGATTACTAGCGAATCAGCTTAGGTCCAACTATGATTCGAGGTTTTGCTGTGAGAAACTGTTGATAGTAGTTACGGAGTATCGGATGTTAGTGTCAGAGTGGCCCTCCAACAAAACTATACTCCGTATCGTAGGTTATAAATCTTCTTTTTGTTGACTCATCATATGGAAATAATAGTGTTTGCATTGAATTTCCCTAGAGCTTGATATCATGTGAATGTGTATTTGGTGTCATTATTTGATTGAATGTATTCCGTGGAGTGTGAAGATGGTCCGGCAACGTTGGTTTTGTGCTCAGAGTATATGCGCTCGTAAATACTTGTCTTAGCTTTGTTAATTTCTTTTTCAACCATCTCGACTGTAATCCATGCCTGGTATTATAAATTTGGCACATTGTCTATTATGTACATTGTTATGCATTTCGGATATTAAGCATTCAAAACTGTCTACGTCGCGTGTACCTGACTGCATTTCTAAAATTTATAAAATATCGCTGCGTTTCACTGGCACGTGTACGTCCGGTTGAGGCGTGAGATAGCCGGACTTAGTATTTTCCCACTAATTGAAAATCTCCGAATAAGTTTAATGTTTGTTCGTCGACGCGTAATTGATTATAAGCATCACGGAGGTCTACTTGTGCGAAAAATTCTCCTACGTTGAGTGTCGCTAACGCTTCCTCGACCGTAGGTAGTGGGTATTCGGATTCACGAATTTTCGGATTTACTGTTGATTTGTAGTCTCCGACCACCCGAATTTTTCGGTTGGATTTTCTAACAAATACTATTGGTGTAGCCTTGTAGTCCGTACGGTATTCTTCCTGCTTTGATAAATTTTGCAGTGAGAGATGGGAATTCTTTCAGTATGTTTATTTTACTATTATTCTCTTAGCCCATTTGGTTGATTCCGGTTATTGCTATTCCTGATGTCGCAAACCAATTTCTTCCCAATAGATTTGGTGCTTGGGTTTCATTTGTTACTACTATTGGTAGTAAAAGTTCTTTATTTTTATGATTTACAATTACATTCGTAATTCCAATTACTTCAGTCGGTTTTCTTCCGTATCCGTATGGTTTTATCTGTTCGTATAACCAGGTTGGATCCTTTTCTGCCCATATTTTATTGTAAGTTTGTTTATTTACGAGCGACCACTGGGCTCCGTTATCTACTTCAAAATTGAAAATTTGTTAATTTGTGGAAACTTCGACGAGAAATTCCTCATTGTTTTTCTTTTCGTGCATCGACTGAACTGTTACATTACACGCGAATATATCGTCGTCATCTTCCGTCCGGTTATCTGAAATTTCTTCTATTTATCGCAGAAGGTACATTTTTCGTTTTTATAGAAACATTTGTCTTGAGAATGGTTTGAGTAGCCGCAGCGGCAGCACGGTTTGCGAACTTGTTGTTCGTTAACATATTTTTTTTGCTTGCTTATTTTATTTTTTGAGATATCAATAAATTCCATCATAGATTGTTTGATTATTTGTTGTTGTTGTTCAGCTGATTTCGTATTACAAACTATTTCTAGGGCTTTGTCTAGCGATAAGCCATCCAGGTTTGTTGTTGTTACCGACTCTTCATGACATCGACACAAATATCTTTGTTGCTCCTCGTTTCGTATGCCCGCCACCAAACGGTCGCGTAACATGATATTCATCGGCAATTCGCCCTCTGGTTCCAAAAACTTATAATCTGTTGCTCATTTTCGTATCTCGCGAACAAAATCTTTGAGCGTTTCATTTTCCTGTTGGTCTTGTTTGTGAAAACGAATTCGGGAATCCGTGTGTTGCTGTAGATAATAGTGCGGAGCCCAAATTTTATTCCCATCTTCTTGTTCTTTTTTTTTATCTTCTGCTCGTATTTTCACAAAATCTGACATGGTTTCAGGTACACTTTTAATGTTTCAAGATAGTTGTGTTTCAAGATTGTAGTGTTCACAAATTTTTATTAATGTTTCTTTTGTTAGATCGTAAATCCAAGAAGTCTTTTCTGTCTCCACATGCACTTCGATTTCGGTCCACTCTTCACCAGCCCCCTGACACTGGCCGCTTTTTCCATACGACGAAACGATTCACGTTTTGTAGCCATTTCTTAATTCTGCTAGTGCCCTGTACGTGGCGCTGGCACTGACGTGACTGCCTGAGATTTCCCCTTTTCCGGCGCTATACGTCATACAACCATTGGTGTTGTTTCATTTGAGCGTTCGAAGTTATCTTTGCGTAAACGAATTCGTGTAAACCGTGTAAACCTTGTCACCAAAAAATTATAAATATCGTTTAGTATGCGGTGTGCTTAGTGGTTTTTTCGTGCAGTAATGACAATGGTATTTATTCAGATTTTCCATGTTGCCCTGCACCCTTGTTATTTTGGATACCTTCGTATTAACTTGCATGCTTACTATCGCCATATATGTTGTAAAACTTCAAAAAATCATAGGCAGGTAATGTGACTAACCTACACCCCCCCCCCTTCCTCTCATTACAGCGGTTTTAAATATTGTAAATTATTCATATTTTTTGTGTTGCCCTACCCCCCTACACTCTACAGGCAAACCCATCCCCTCTCCAGATCCCATTGCAGCAGTCTTGCACCTGCCAGCGCTACAAGCAGCAAAACTCGGCGACAATTCCGAGCTGCATTTCCCGAGCCGATTTCAGCGGCCAGTGTCAGGGGGCCGCTCTTCACTCATCACTTATTCAAAATTATTTTTCACTGTTTATTGTGCACAGTATATGTGATTCGTTTTTTTCCTCGTCGCCATTTGTTATGTCCGAAATCAGCAACAACAGGGCGAATTTTCCATACTTTATTCGATCACAATAATATTACAATAACAGCGAAGTCGCGTCCGTTGTCGGCGAGTGCCACGGAGCGACTGCCCGGCGATCGCCGTGAATCACGTGTTTCAGCAGTACACGACACAGAGTGAACCAGTTGAACGAGTCCAGGTAGGGTAAAGCAGCTTCAGGTAAGCGAACTACATACACTGCTCGCTTGATCAGGCAGCCGACACGCGGGCGCGCGGCGAGCGAACGCGGATTCTCGGATCACGCATTCGGTCACTAAAAAGGCTGTGGAACGCGCGGCGCACCTTTGCGCACTCTTTGACACTCCATTCGAAAGCTGATATTCTAAGCTAAAATTAAAAAAACAAACGAAAGCGGGATCTCGCGGGATTCCATACTAAAGGCCTACGCAAAATTAATATTTACTAGGTGCGCAACTAAGTTCCCGGGTTTCACACATGGACGGCGCTAGCGACACATGTAGTCGGCATACAGGTCTGAAATTGGGTGTCTTTATAGCTTGGCCATCTGTTCAGAATACCCAGTCGTAATATAAACAAATATCGCAACACAACGACCTTTTTTCTAACCTCGAAAATGTAAAAGTTTGTGCCAAATAAGCAACATTTGCGGGAAGCATTGCTTTTCTGCTTCAACCTGAAAAAACAGCAGCTGAAGCACGTCGGTTACTTGAGGAGGCCTACGACGAACACATACCATCAAAAACAACATGTGACGATTAGTTCAAGCGGTTCAGAAATGGTGATTTTGAGACTGGGGACAAGGAGCGCGAACAATTTAAAAAAGAATTCCTTTGAAAAAACGGTAGTAACGAGAATCGAACTCAAGCCAGCGGGGTGACAGGCAATGCGTTTGACCAGTGTGCTACGCCGCTGACTTGGAAATGGTTGAAAAAATATCCCTCAAGCCCAACTCAGAACTCTTTGGAGAGCGTTTTACCCGTTTCTATGGCCCACTCAGGCAAAATATTTTGCAAACGTTAAGTAGGCATCCACCTCCTTCTTCCAACGCAGTTTGGGCGAAACCGGTGGGTCCTGATTTGCGTACTCCCCTTGATAGTTTGGTTCATGTATATACGTTATTAAAAAAAAATAAGCTGCTACTTAAGCTTCTTATGGGGGGAAAGGTTGTTATGGGGTTAAGTCAACGTGTTACCACAGAGCTGAAATTTTTTGTGGACCTTTATAACTTCTTTGCTGATCATCCCGCGCAGTTTGAATACGATCCACAGTGCCGTTTTTTAGAAACAAAATCGGCAGCTCGACGTATTTCGTAGGCTAATTACATTACACTTATGAAAAAATCCCGATCTTTTTCCAGTACATTATTAATATCTGCTAAGTAAATGTTACCACGGAGGAGAAAAAATAGGTACAATTGGACTAATTATCGGACTAACACTTGGTACCGTGAAAATGAGGATTCATAGTACCGTTATAAAATTATTAATGTTTTTCATAGTGAATTCGTGCGAAAATCAAGCACACCAAATATTAGACTGTGTAATCATGGCAACGTAGTAGACGGCACAAATGCGACTTATCTTATCCGTATTTGGTAATTATTCCCGGGAACCTCAAACTACACGGTCAAGATAATTAACAACGAATATTGTTGGTACATATTCTCTTAATAAGTAATATTTACTGAATAACAATTTGATAACTACGTTCAGAAGTTATAATTTTTTAACCAATATCTAGGCGAAGACTAAATAAAGCAGAATTTTTTAAAATACATACGCTTTTTTTTTAATATCAGAAAATTATTAAACTTTCTGATTTCACCCAGATACACACTGTTCTTTCGAGCGATTTTTTTTACCCGGACCGATATTCATTGTTGATAGCTCCTTGGGCCTATATTGAGGTTACGTATGTCTCTGACTTCGCGACACTTGTGCCAACCTGGGCATTATCATATACCACCAGTTACGACGTTGCCAACTCGTCTCGCGTTAATTGAGCGAGAAAACGTTATCGAAAATAATTATTGAAAGTAATGAAAACATCGAATGTTATCACCGAATGTTTAAAAATGCATATCTTTACAAGGTGTAGACAAATCGTTCAAAAACGTACGTTTAATATGACGAGTATTTGCTAGCTAACAGTTGGTAACAGTACGAGGGCGTTTCCCTCGTACTTCACCTCCGACGGCTGGACCCCATAACAACCTTAAGGAAGTACGGTGATGACCATGCTACTAAACTTAGAGTCTACTTCACGCCGCAATACCGCCACGTTTTAGATATATGTATATGGCCTATTTTTTAAGTATTGAATTTCGAGTTTCCTATTATTTTTATAATATGGAAACAACCTTAATAATCTACTACTCGACTTCAGTAGTACGCCATATCGTTGACGTTTAGCATCGTCGCATTTTCGGTTGCTGTCATCGGTTCCACATGCCCGGCTTATTATTTTTTGTAGCCGGTTAACATCGAGAATGAAAATACTGTGGAAGTTTATCAAAAGAGTAACGGGATTGTACCTGAAGTCCAGTTTAGAGACAAATGTAGATTCTGACGGACAGGAATTAGAAAATGAAAAGATAATATTGCGATTGCAAATAAAAAACGTCGCGTTGAAGTTAACCTCAATATCCAAAGTCCAATCTGTCCAAAGTCAAAACATATTTCATCGATTGTTATGTTATTTTTCCCTTTCCCAACTTTCACAATATTTGCAAGTATAAAAAGGAACGTTTATTTTATATGACGGTTCTCCCGCCATGCTGAATTTATATATAGAGGCGTTGTGTAGGTACATGTCGCTAGAAAAATTGAGATGCCTTTGCTGTACGTAAAAGAACTTGAAGTAAATATCGACGAAAGGCCCTTCAGAATCCATTAAAAAATGTACGGCTTCGCACAATCATATTTTTAATTCGCGTTGAAAATATCCGACGGACGAATCAAATTTGCGCGGGTACCCGGCGTTGCCACACGTCGAGCAAGATGGGGACGGGAGGGTGGTGGAAATATGAATTTTAGACATTTTAGAACCTCATATAAATGGTTTCGAATCTTCACGGGGGGCAGCTGCCTCCCCTGCCGCCCCTTGGCGACGCCCTTGCCGCTTAATGAAAACAAGTCACTATCAATTATTATCCACAACGGTAAACTGAAATAAAAAATTTCGTGCAAATTTCGCAGGTTTGGACATTTTCACAATTTCCAACTTCTAAAGTTCTACTGCTATTCGCATTTTTCTGAGTTTTATCATTAATATTTTCTTTAGAAGTTCGGTGACTGCCTGTTTTTATTGTCGTTACGGAATCTTTAGAACTTTTCACTCGCGTTGAGCAGTTTATATCAGGCATCTAAAGTTATTTAGGGTATAAATTATTAGATGGAATTGTGGCCAGCGTGTCACCTCCATTAAGTGCTGTATAAATGAGACGATGTTTAGAATCATAATTTTTCCTCAAAAGTTCGGTAAATTGGCTTGAAATGTTACCAGTACACTGGGATGTATTTTTATTTATTCATAGACGAAAAACTTTAAACCGCCATAACTTGCTTGATTTTTGGGCTAGAGAATTTTTTTCCGTTGCGTTCGTCTCCATTTCAGCAATTTTTATAATAAATAAAAACAAGCATCCCATTAGAAAAAATGAAAATTACCGCAGTATCTCGTAGACGTGTTGACAAAAAAAAAACATTTTATATTACCGTCAGACGGCCTTTCGAAACCATAAAACTTTGGTAAGGAACACCCCCCCCCCCCTGCGGCCGCAGCCGGCTTCCTTCCCCTGTATCGTAAACACCATGCATATCTCATGTATTCACCAGTCGTTGGCATAGTAAAACTGCGGAAAACCTATACCGATACAGCCGGTCTGAAGTTCGACTCCCAGTCACGGAACTAATCACCTTTTGCCCAAAAAATGTCGAAGAAAAACATTTCTCGACGAAAGTACGTGACTGGGATTCGAACCCGCGACCTCCCGATCCGCTGACCAACACGCTAACCACTAAACCAACGCACCGGGTGATAAAAAAAATGTTTTGGTCGAAAATTAAAAATGGCGACGTTAAGATGTCCGACATGTTTTTTAAAAATGGGATCATGAATTGATCACCAAAACTTTTATCAGGCCAAGACTAACAACTTTTGCAGGGCAAGTTTTTTTATAACGTTCATAATTTTTAGGTTAGGTTACCATTTTTTACTATTTTCGCGCTATCCAGAATGTACCACGAGGATGTAAAGTCTTCATAAAATGGGAAACCCGGTATATGTCATAAATTTCCTACAAGATAATTATATATCATTCGATTCCATTTATTTACAATCTTCATGACACCGTATAATACAAAGTTACACAAAATTGCCGCTTTTCTAACAATAAATATTGATAATAAAATCATAAGCCACGCGCCGTCGTATGAAAATCTAAATATCAGACTTTCGCATCGAATAAATAAATATATTAATTAAAAAATACATACATCCACGTGACGTAATCGAAGATGAAGCTCATAATGGCTTGGTCAGAAGAAACCTCTACACACTACGAAGCGTCGTTTCCCGAGAGCTTGTCGTTTCCAGCACATTGCCAAGTTTGCGGATTATCTGCGAGCCTATCTTATTTTTCCCATAATACTCGATAATTCCAAGTTCCAATTCCTTCTAACTGCGTATTCCAATAGGACGAGCATAAAGTATTTATGGATCATGCGACTTTCTAAACGCTAAATACGTATTGTATGCATATATATATATAATTATAGTTTGATAATTACACGGCAGTAACGAGTATCGGCGGTGGTCGTAACATCGATCTCGTGGCGGATGATAACTTTTGCGAAACTAAATGAGCTATGTGAGAAGATCGTCGCCATACAAATTCGCGAGTTCGATCGTGATCGTCAGCGCTCTCGACACGCACTTGCTTCGGCTGAAGTACGCGAATCGAGTGAAGAGTCGCAGCGCCACCGTGGAGAACTCTGAGACTTAATTTTCCGGACATTTCGGCGGTCGTTGCGGTTGCGCTTCTCAGCTCTTTCTTCGCAGCACGGCCGAACTCCTTCTCGACTTTCAGAACGAGCGGTCCCAGCCCGAACTTCGTCTTGATCGTCGTGTGTTCCCTCATCATGTTCACGGAAACGTCACCCGTTCTTCTCAGCGACGACAGACCGTAGAGCGTGGCGCGGGCTTTTGGCTTACTCTGCTTCTTCACTTTCGGCTAGAATGTTTGTTTCAAATAAAGTTTTTCCGTTGTTTTGGGGCGTACGAGTATCGCGTATGTTTCGTAGAACTATTACGGGCATGTAGAAGGTCAACACAACCTCACTAATTTTCGAACCCAATTTTCTCATAAATGGTTAATTTAAAAAAAAACGAAGCATTAAGCTCTGGAGAATTCCCCGACGCAGAGCTTGATGATTTCCTTTTGCCCTAAATATTATTCATCCCTGAAGAATTTCTGTTCGAAAATTTCCGCTATCTCTCTCGCACTCATATGTCACGTGGTACATCTTCTACTTCGCCTAAAGGCCGGAGCCTGAATTGGAAGGTGCGAAAAAAACTTTTTTCTGTTGCTTAAACCGATAGATAAACTATGGTAGAATATAATTACAAAGTTACAGAGGCCAATTGTGAATATTTTCGAAGATACAAGGCCAAAAGCAGAGAAGCGATTGATATTTGATATTGATATTTCCTCCTATTGAAATTTTGTTTGCCTTGTATGACAGTTTATACTTTCAAGAATAGCATTATCATTTATATCATTTATTTCAATATTATTTTATCTTGCAAAAATCGATAGTTAAATCTTTAAACGCGTTTTTCTCGAAATGAGATTTTTTAAATTTGCTGACATTTTAACTCAAAGAGCAATTATCCGATTGACTTGAAATTCGAACTGAGTACTCTTGAATATATTTACTCTACAATGACGTGGGATATTTTTTATTGGATGAAAATTGACGATTTGGCATTGAAAAAAAACGACCATTTTATAGGCAAGAAAACGGACTTTTTTCATAGCTACGCCATTTTGTTAGATTGTGATATTTTTCGAAAGTCCTACGTCATTGTACAGGAAATACCTTCCAGTTTAACGACATTTTTTCTTTATTCAGTTTCAGCTACTCAATCGGCCGGAATCATGTCAACAGTGGAAGAACTTTTTTTTGCGCCTCCGAAGGCAGCGCATAATTCGCTTGGATCTCAATTTTTTTCTATGAAAAAATTATGTAATATAGGTCAAATATAGTCAAATATATTCTTAATTTTCCGAAACATTTAATTGAATACTTTTCTCCCAAAAAATTCTCGAAAATCCCCCAAATTTTCAGCGTTTACACTGGTATAGCCCCTTAAGGGGTTACCCTCACTTGCGATTTTGAAAAAATCGATTTTTATTATTGCATTTTTTTGAAGTATAAGTATCTGAGAATATGTCCTGAAAATTTCAAGTCGATCCGAACAAAATTGACTGAGATATGAGCGTTGAAAGAGAAGAATCCGCGTTGAAAGAGCGTTGAAAGAGAAACTTTAAACGCGTTTTCCTCAAAATGGCATTTCTGAAGTCGGTGACCAAGATTACTCGAACACTAATGAACCGATCTTCTTCAAATTTTGCAGGCTTATTTAATACATAAAAATGGAGTCTTTAATCGTTTGATTTTTTTTTTCGAAAAAAAATGGCCGTTTTATAGCCAAAAAACGGCCGTTTTTTTTCGTTAAAATCGAACCATTAACTTTGACTGTCCGCCATTTTGTGAAAAATGAATATTTTTTAAAATCCTTCGATTAAAGACTAGTTTATACTTATATTTGACTAAATCCATTCGCATTTTTTTTCTCAGATGATCCACTTCGCCGCAATGTTGGTCACCGCAAACCGTGTATATAAAAACATTATTTCATTGACGGCCATTTGCCACTAAACAATGTAATATTTTTCAATAAAAAAATTACTGAAAGTTCTTCAAGATGTGTTCTTTAAGATGGTATATTGATCGATTAAAAAAGTTTTGTAGTTTTTTTTAAATTCCTAAAAAGGCCTTTTTTTGCGCTACAAGTGGGGGTAACGCCTTAATGCGTGTGGTAACAGTATGAAAACAAATCAATAGATTTGTAGGAACAGATAAAACATTTTATGACCAAACGTTGGTCAAGAGCTTGATTGAAATAAGTATTTGTTGCAATAAAGACACACCATTGATTAAATCAAATAAAGAAATGTTTCACTCTACGAAAATTCTATTCAATTTAATTTTTTTTTAATTAAATAGATAGATTTAGTGGATTCAACTAAATTATGTTTTAAACAGATGAAACCGAATCACATATTTATTAAGAATAAATAAAATATTTAGTTATCACACGATATTAAGGGAGCTTTCCAGTGTGAAATTTTCAAAAAATCGATTATTTTTTTTTTGCTTTATCGAATAGTATACATTCTTCCGAATATTCCCTGAAATTTTCATGCCGAAATTCAGATTATTTCGGTTACTGTACAGCATTTCTTGGAAGAAGGCAACGGAGCGCTACAGCTGCTTGAAACTTTGAACGCGTTTTTCTCGAAACAGCATTTTTCAAAACGGTGTCCAACTTGGAGGGCAGAGTTTTAAAGCTATCGAGTTGAATTTTTTACACAATATTCTTAACGTCATTGTTTATCGTGCTATGGAAGCTTTTTTTTTTTTGACATCTTCCTATTTTTTTGTAAAAAAAAACTGCCAAAAAAAATGCTAAAATCGATACTTTTTGTTCAAACCGGCGCCATTTTTGCAAAAAAAAAAAAAAAGCCTCCATAGCACGAAAGCCAATTATATACCGATCAATAATCTTTTTGTGTTTTTTGTTTCAGATCAAAATTGTGACCCCCAACGTGGACACCACATCCAAGTGCATTTTCTGCAACAATTGTTTCATCATTTTTAGATATTAATTAATAAATAAATCGATCTTTAAAAAATTGTTTTGTATTCTTCAATACCCAATTAATATACAAAAAAAACCCCAGACCGATTAGATTATTTTTTCTTTAAAAAAAAATCGCGAAAAACAGCGATTTTTCGGGCTGTCACACTGGAAAGCTCCCTTAAATAGATCTTCAATTCAATAAATAAATATATTTAAATTAAATAATTCCAATAATGAAATGCAATAGGAAAAATTTGATTTCACGAAAAATCTAGTTAAATCAACTAGTCGTATCTGGTTAATATCAATATAATTTTTCTGTTAGTGTAAAACGGCATGAATGTTTGAATTTTCATTGGCATATTTGCGGCATAATAGGTTTTTTTACCGACCTTAGTGTTTTTAGTGCCAGTGCTTGAAATCGTCGACGTTTGCTTGTTCTTCGTTTTGTTCTTCTTTGTCTTGGTTCCCTTCCGCTTTTGCTTTTTGTTGTTCGTTGAGGCGCGACTCTCCGCTGGTTCCTGAACGTTAGTCGTTTCGGCAATTTGAGGCGTCGTTGCGACTGCGTTTGGCACTGAATTCGGCGTGTCGTCGATTATCGTAGCGGCCACATTTTTCAAACTTTCCTCGTCAACCTTCTGCAAACGAAGTAAACCTTTTAATTAACAGACCATCGCGATACGATTACGAGAATAATCGAACGTTCTTTCTGCCCGCAGTCCATCACCTTGATCGTCGATGGGGAGTTCGCCGTCACGTTCTTCAGCTTGTCCGCTTTGTCGGCAGCGGAAGTGCCACCGGAAGCGCTCTTCTTCGAGCCGTTTTTCTTGCTGCTGTTTCTCTTATTGGACTTTTTCTTCGTCGATTTGGTCTTGCTCTTCGTGCCCGGCATTGGATTGGTCAATTTAACGGTTACGGGATCGTAATTGGCGCGAAGAATTTTATTTATACGTCCCAATATGTTGTCCACGAAACGATTGTACTTGGCGACGTAAATGGCGGGTACGTGGTTGCTGCTCGCGTCGATCTCCATTCCGCCTGAAAATTGTTACTCCATGAAAAACATTGTCCTACAGACGATGCAAAATATTCAATTCTTTCGAAGTAACGGCTCGGGAATATGAGTGTACAGGCCAAAAATCGTATTGTGTTAAGGTAATCCTATCGCTTCACACTCGTCATACCACTGATCATACTTGAGACTTGTAGAATTCATATTTTTAACATATGCAATAAAAAATTTGTAATAACTAAAATTTTCCATATGTAGACTGCCCATGTAGAGGTTGCCATGAGTTGCCCAATGTTACGATCAGGCCAATATTGGGACCATCGTATAAGCCAACAAAAGAGAAATAATATTGGCCCATTACTGTTCCGCTCTAAACTCAAAACTGGCACAATATCGGCCCATCCCTAAAGCCTGTCCTGGCCCATCTGTTAAAACCAATAAACAGCCGTGATAGTTCATCGAAATTTACCAATTTTAAAACTGGCAATGCTAAAATACTGGAAATTACATTTAATTAATCTAAGCCCTTTATTGGCTAAGTAGGTCAGACCATACCTGCTTTTATTTTCTTTAAGTCTTGGGTTATTCATTATCTGTATATTGTGCCAGAATAGGCGAATAACTGGCACGTCATATATTAATCGTCTATATTTTGTAGTTCAGTTTTTGTTTGGGTAAATAACCAACATGAGTAAGTAAAATATGCCAATTTTGAAACCTGACATATACGCAAATCACAATTTATTTTAAGGTTATTCCATGAAATAAGTATCCATAAGGACCAATCTCGGGCCAATCTTGGCCCGATATAGGTTGAATATTTATCACGCACCCAAACAAATTCACGGCCCAATATTCTAGATAGACTAACTTCTAGATAGACCAACTGTGAAGGCCCATAATAGAGCCAGTGGTCAATATCTACATAGGATCTTTAAGAGGGCCCACATACGGCCAAGTGCAATCACCAACATTGGCGCTACAATGAATTAAATCATTGGCCCAATAATTGTTGGCTCTGTTGGCCGATATCGGGCCGTTCTTATCATTTCTACAAAGGCACCTCATAGGTAAATACTCACGGCCCAATATTCTAGAAAGGCTAACTGTGAAGGCCCGTCCCAGGCCCAACGGTCAATCTCTACATGGGTGTTTAATGAATGTTCACATTTAATTAGAAAAATGAAAAAATAGTTATTCCAATGATTCACGCAGTATTTCTAGGTTTGATATTTGGCAACATCGGTTCTATGTCCGCATCATTTTACTCGACCAGGCGAGTTTGACCTCCATGCTCTTCCACGTCGATCTGTCAAAACAATATCAGGCGCGGGAAATTTAAAGTATGGTGTTCGGGCCACGTCTACAAAAATAAATTATGTGGGAAAATTCGAATGAGTAAGATGAGGTTAGGACTACAGCCAGCTGTTGCCTTGCTGTCACGTCTCTTTATCGTAACAAGTGGTAATACATCCAATACCGGAAGTTCAAATTAAACTTGATATTAAATAAAAATTAGATCAATTAGCGTACTTTTTTCTGAGAGCATTGGATTACTACAAGTGTTAAGTATGTAAGTCTGATCAATTTTAAGAATCCGACGGATTCCCACTATTACATACACTTTAGAAGCGACCGGAAATTGGGTTTTTGTCTGTCATCTCGAAATTCCTTCACAAAAATACGCAACTTAATAATTTTTTTCTCTGTAACTAGGTCAATAACTGATCTTGAAATTTTACAGAGACGATTATAAATACATTTAGTGAAGCTCAAAAAAAAATGAAAATCCTATGGATTAAAGCCTGGTGATAGGATTACGTTAAAAGCAGCCACATTATTAGTCCATAATTACTGAACTATTTAAGAGGGAGATACCTATAGGCGAGGACAAAATTTGCTGACTTTCATCCTTTTTTTTAACGGCACGATTTCTTCACCATTTTTTAGACGTAAGATATGCTGTATTACTACTTTTAGTTGTTACATGGTATTTTTCCAATTAATCTTCCAAAATTGCGGAAGTATGGCCCGGACTTCTAAACTCCATTTTCAAAACTGGCGGCACGTATAGCTAAAAAACCAATCGACCGATTCTGATGAATTTGCAATGAATCTTTCCAATCTCATTGTTTAAAATATTATCCTAAATGTTTGTGCAGATTAAAAAAATGTATTGCAAAATATAGCCATTTTTTCGGAAAATTCATTTTTTTGGTTCAAGGGGTAGAATTTCATTGATTCTCAACATTTCTCACTATTTCTTGGTTCATATTCTGCGTATGAGTGTTAATGAAAGAAAAATCATCGTTGGTTTTTTTTTCAAATTAATCCCGCCGACGCTACGTGTCACGACGTGCCATACCCCTGCCATTTTTAAAGACCTATTTTAAAAAATCATGCAACAGCCGAAAGTAGTAACAAACATACCCAAAGTCTCAAAGATGGTGAAGAAATATTTTGAAAAAAAAACCATGAATATCAGCGATACTTTTCCCGCCTGTCCCCGTGAAAAGGAATTTCGAAACATTTTCAGTCGATCACAATCGAACCGTTTGTTTGGTACAAAGGAAAATGTCAATGCAAAGAAAATTTGAGAAAATATGAGTAAACGTAGACAAATGTAAAGTCTTTCGAATAAAATGAACAATATTCATTTTCAAGTGTACGCGTCCTTGTCCGCATTCTGGACGAGGTCACGGGCTGGTTCGAACACCTGGTTACCCGGAAGTATGATCATCCTTCGTTCGTTAATGCCACACTGTTACAATCCCCCATTCCATTGGCGTGATCGATTGGCCGCTTACTGGTCATCGACCTACTTTCGCGCGTTCGAAAGTTTCTCATCTTCGTGGAGAGCGACCCTGTTCGAGGTCGGGAACCTACGGAAGTCTACACTTACGGGGATTTTTCATTCGAGCCAAAATGAAAGAAAAAAGAAGAAACGATGATCCCTGTGTCGAGATTCTTCGAGGCCGAGATCGTTGGCGACACGCACGCGTATGCAGCATCTCACGCCAATAATCACCTACGTATGTCTCTACTCTAAAATTCAGCTTACTCCTTTTATTACTCGGAAACATTTAAATGGCAATAGGGTATTTTACTCTACGTAAGAAATATACTAAGAATGTATAAATAAGGTATTTTTCTCAATAAGCAATCGAATAATGTTGGATTTAATTTATAAAAACACAAAATACATTTAATAATTCAATTTTTTTTAAAATACTTTTTCTGTTCAACGAACATGCGAAACAGTAGCCGCCATAATGGATTCCGACGTGACGTCATTGATATTGACATTGACCATTTTCAAATAGTTATTTGTACTTCAAAAAAGAAAAAATGAGTTTTGTTTCCGACTATGACTTTGGATCTCTTCCCGCAAGTTTTAACCAAGTCTTCCTCGTATTTATATCAATTGGCATTTTGAGGGGCCAGTCGACTTTGAAAATTTCAAAAAATCGAAAGCAAGCAAGACTTGAAGAAATCGACTTTCATAGTATAAACTTCAAACGCGTTTTTCTCGAAACGACGTTTTTAAAATCTAGCTCCATCGTATCTCTAAAACCAATAAATCGATTCTCTTGAAATTTGAACCACATATTTTAAACATGATTCGCAACAAGATGACCCTCGATGGTTTTAAAATTTTGATTTTTACTTTTTTTTTGCGAAAAACTGCGAAAAAAGCGTTTTTTTAACTTTTTCATTTTTCATCTGCCATTTTTTTGTTTTTTGATAAAACTTTATACCCGAGGGTCATTTTGTAGCTGGCGTCATACTGAATCTATTGGACTTTGATTCTTTTGTTTCAGACAAGCCCACCTATTTTTGAGGCGTTACGTTAAACTATAGTTTTTGTACTTAAAAATAAATAAAAATGAATTAAATTTTTTAAAATGTATTTCAAGACATTATTTATCAAGCCCAACAACTTTTATATTCGTATCTTTTATAAAATCCTCAAAAAAAATCGCGAAAACAGCCTTTTTCGTGGCTCCAAAGTGGACTGGCCCCTTAATCCGCAACTTTTCCGGTACTTTACACTAGTATCTTTACATTTAGGAACAACACCCCATTGATAGGAACTAACTTTTAACCAAAAAAAATTCCGCATTCACAATTGGCGCTGCGTCGATGTTTACTATGCAAGTGACGTCACGAACCGAAGCAACATGGCGGCTAGCGTTTTCGCGCGGAAATTTGAAATGTAAAATGCGTATTACGACCTTGATCGGTCATAACTCGGGTGAAGAAAGTTGCACAGCATCCACAAGGAGTGGAAAAATTAGTTTTTTCCTACAAAACCGTAGATAAAAGAGATTAATTTAAAAATCTGAAGAAAAAAAACGATAAATCCTCAGTCTTTCTGACATTTTTTAGTCGCCGTTTTACTAAAACTATATGCAGGAAGTCAGCGTCCCGGGCATTGTCTTTCCCGGTGCCCCGAGATCGTGAACTTATCGAAATTTTTCGATCTCTCGTAGGGATTGCGAAAGACAGGTAAATTGAAAAAGTACTTATCGTTATCTTTAGATAACGCAAATGCCGGATTTACAGCTATTCAAAAACGGTAAAAATTTTGACGAAAAAAAGTGGCCCCAATCGTTTCACTTGCAAGGGGGTCGTCCATTAATCACGTGAGGTTTTTTAGGCCACTTTCTGAGCCCCCCTCCCCCGTGGTGATATGTGGTGAGGTTTCCAGCCCCCCCCCCCCCCCCCCCCCGACACCACGTGTATTTTATTGTGTTAAGAAATGTCAGACACAACCAATAGGGAGTACGGTATTTGATTGTCAAAAGCAAAATAAGTTATATTGTCAATATATTTAAATGGCATTGTCCTAGGACCAGGGGCTCATTTGCGTGTTTTCTACAGTAGCAAGTGGACAAGCCTTTTGTGAATCAGATGTAGGCACTTCACTTTAAGTAGGTGGCCAGTCGAAATTAAATAGAACTAAAAACTGTTGTTTAGGTTACTTTTTAGGCACAACCGGAGGGTTGAAACCTTCTATTCCCTACCGGTATACAAATGCTGCTATTTTCGACCGTTTTTTTAGTTCTACCTCTCCCTATGGCGCTAGCAGTTATCTTACAATATTCTTATTGCGTAGGCGCGAGGCCCGCACGGCGTACATAGCGACCGTATTATATACATAGCCCCTGCGCACGCATCAGGTTGTAAGAGTATAACTAGCGCTGCGAGTGGCAGAGTACGACACTAAAAATGCGGTCATTTTGCGTAGCAAAAATTCCAAACGGTGCCAGCCCCCTGGGCACAACTTGCCCGTTCAATAGCTCACAGCGGATGCTCTCCGGTTCACGCAGTTACACAAAAAAATACACGTGATATGTCACAACACCCCCCCGCCCCTAGCGTGATCATTCGTGATGTTATCCAAACCCCCCCTCCTATTTGAGCCTTACGTGATTAATGGACGGCCTCAAGGAACATCACTTAAGTATCCACCTTCGATTTTGTTGAAACTCATATATGTGATAAAGCATTGAAAACTATTGGACATGTATTTTTTCAATCGGTGGAAAACCGGCTTTAAGGATGAAACCACCCCTCAAAAAGAGGCGTGTCGAGGGGTGGTTTTGCAGTTTCGCCCACAAGCAGTCCACCGATGTGAATGAAACAAAAACCAACATTTTTCTCATGTAAAGGGATGAAATGTCCACTATAGAAATATTGAGAAAAAAATTGAATCGAGGGATGACACGCCTTTCTTAGAGGGGTGGTTTCTGCTTAAACCGGTTTTTCCACCGATAAAAAAAATACGTGCCTAATAGTTTGCAATGCTTTATCACAGATATGGGTTTCAACAGAATCGAAGGCGGACACTCAAGTGATGTTCCTTGCTAATGTACATTTCCATGCGTGTCCTTTGGCAATATATATTCACGTATGCATGTGTGGGTGACCCAAATTTAAGCTCAATTTTTTTCCCTCGTCTCACCATCCAATTATCTTCTTTAAAGAAAAAATAATGTCGCGAAATCTGCGAGTGGTCAAAAAATATTTAGAGGTCGCTCAAGCCTCCCAAAAAATCAAATTTTCATTAAAAAATCGATTCTTTTTTCGTTCACCTCTCACCCATGAATTTTACGCTTTATAATTCAAAAATTAACCTCGCGAAAGCTCTAGCCAGTCAATGAATATTCAGTGGTCGCTCAAGAGCTTCGAAATTTCCAATTTGCGTCAATTTTTTTTACTCATCAAACGCAATTTTTTTAACAACTACTCAATTTTTATTCATCTAACGCCAATTTTTTTAACTCATCTAACGCAAATTCGACGCCTGCAAAATGTTCACAACAATTAATCGTTTTTCTTTAGAAACAGGTTTTTCAAATTGACCTCACACTACTAACCCAAGAATTATAATGCTTGTTCTCATAAAATAATTATTTAAAGCTCTTGTCCGTAAACAAAATTATAGGTCCCCCGTTTTATCGGGTTAGAAGTGTGAGGTAAATTATAAACCCGTTTCTAAAGAAAAGAAGGATTAATTGTTTTGAAATTTTTACAAAGTGTTGGAATTTATGAGTGAGAAGAGAAAAAGAAATTCGCGAAAATTGGAAATTTCGAAACTCTTGAGGGGCCACTAACTATTCATTGGCCGGCGAGAGCTTTCGCGAGCTTAATTAAAAAACTATAAAGCGTAAAATTCACGGGTGAAAAGTGAACGAAAAAAATCGATTTTTTAATGAAAACTTGAATTTTTGGGAGGTTCGAGAAATCTCTAAATATTTCTATGACCACGCGTAGATTTCGCGACCATTTTTTTTTCTTTTAAGATAATTGGATGGTGAGAAAAAGGAAAAAAATAAAGCTCGAAATTTGGGCCACCCCAATGTGTATATAGTATATATATACATGTATACACATGTATTTTTGTCCGGTAATTTTAGGTGCACGCGATTGGGGAATCACGTTTGGGCTTACAGTCAATGGTCCGCAGTCTTTGAATACCGGAATTCTCGTGTAAAACTCGCAACGACAAACCGGTATTCGATTCTAGGTCAGCCTTCGACAGCCACCTACCGACCTATTAACGACATCAAGCTACCAATATAGTAATCTGCCTGTTTTTTCGTTCTCTTTCTCTCCCTCTCTCTCTCTCTCTCACTCCCCCCCTTCTGTCACGTACACATACCCAAGATTTTCTGCTCTTAACTCATCTCCTGACCGCTTTCTTCCTGCTAATGTAACGCTACTAGCCTTCAAATTTTTTTTGCAACCAACTCTGTTCCTCTGATGGAAAATCGACGCCGGGACTTGTTTGCCGAAAAGGGAAAGGCAAATTAAGGAGTTTTGGTACAATTGATGAAATGTTACCATTCAATTGAAATTTATACGGTAAATTCTTCATTCTTCACGATTTCTTCCTGTTATATTTTTGGTTCGTTATTATTAAGGGGGGAGATACTTTGAGGCGAGGAGAAACTTTGCTGATTCTCATGATTAAAAAAAAAGTTTTCTCCCCATTTTTTAGACTTAAGGTATGTTTTATTACTACTTTTGGCTGTTATATGGTATTTTTTTGAATTAATCTTTGGAAGTGGCGGAGGTATACAAATGGCAAGGTCTTCCAAACTGCATTTCCAAATCGCGTGACGCATAGCTAAAAAACTAATCGACCGATTCTGACGAAATTTGGTGTAAATCTTTCTCACCTCATTGTCCATAACGCGGCCTCAAAGATTTTTGAAAATCAAAAACCAAAGTATTTTTTTATTGCATAATGTAACCATTTTTTTTCGGAAGATTCAATTTTTTTGTTTCAATACGTACCATTTCGTCGATTTTCAACGTTTCTCACTTTTTCTTGGTTCATATACTGCGTATGAGTGTTAATGAAAAAAAAATCTTCATTGATTTTTTTGTCAGATTAATCCCGCCGATGCTACGTGGCACGCCGTCTGACAATATCCGCCGCAACCCGTTTAGAAGACCGTGCCATGCCTCCGCCATTTTTAAAGATTAATAAAAAAAGTACCATGTAACAGCCAAAAGTAGTAATAATACATACCGTGAGTTTAAAAAAAGGTGAAGAAATCTTTCCTTTAAGGGGTTACACCTAGTTTGAATTTTTGAAAAAATCGATTTTTCGTTTTCGACGAATTCTTATAATATAACCTTTAAAAAATATTCTCTGAAAATTTCAAGTCGGTCCGTTGAAAATTGGGAGAGTTATGACCGTTTTTATCTACGTATTTTATTCACGTATATGCCTGACGTAAAACTTTAAACGCGTTTTTCTCGAAATGACTTTTTCAGAATCGGTGACCGAAATATCTCAAGCACAACAAAACCGATCTGCTTCAAATTTCACGGACATTTTTTGTATATCAAAAGGCAGTCCTTAATCGAAGTATTTTTTATCAATGCATACTTTTTTTTATATCAAGGAAAATAGAGTGTTTTTTTCACCGAAATTTCGACGATCACTTTCGATCGGTGACCATTTTTTCAAAAATCATTGTTTTATTCAATCCTTCGATTAAAGACCAGATAATACGGTACAAAGACTAAATTCACTTGGTTTTTTTTAAATTTCAAATTATTTTAAATGAATGATTTAATTAATGAGAATAATATGAAAAAAAGTTCAAAACCGGCACCCCTTTCCCAAAAAAAAAAACCACGAAAACACGTCTCTTTTCCGGCAGCGCACTAGGTGTAACCCGTTAAGGGGTTTGGCCACTCTAGAGGCCAAAAAATAGCCTTTTTGGGGATTTTTTTCAGAAAAACTACAAAATAAATCGAAATTACGAAAAAGGGTGTTTATCATACATATCAGTGACTGTATATAATAATTTTTTCGGCCTCTAGAGTGGCATAAGGCCTTAAGGTAGAACGAATTTTGTTAAAATTTTAACCAGACATTGTTCATATAATTATGGACGTTTGAGTCAAATTTCAGAACAGTCGACTATTAAGATTGGGAGATAATGGGTTTTTAAATTGCAACTTCCAACACTGCAGGGTCTGCATTGAAATTAAGACAGAACAATTTTCCGTAAAAAATATTTGTCCCTTGTAATAAGAAGACATATGGCAACACCGCATCGTTTCACGTATCCAATGACGTAAATTCGCGCGGTATATTTAAAATTATTCTGCAATACAAAATTTTATTCAGACGTAATTTTTAATCGAACATAGTTTTTATCTAGTTATAAATTAACGAACACTTTTATTTGTTAATAAAGATAACATAAACAATATACTATTAATATTTATAACGCAAATATATCTTTTTGCGATAAAAGTTTTTAACTTTAGAAACACGATAATTTTTTTTTTCTCGAAATATTGAACAATGTTCTGCGGTGTTGCCATATGTCTTCTTATTATAGGGGACAAATATTTTTACGGATAATTATTCTGTCTTGACTGAACTTTTTTAGCAAAACTGAATAGTAAAGGCAATCCAAACTTTTTTCACTCTTTCCCTAACTAGTTTGCTATCTGAACATAAAATTTTTCAAAATTTATAACCACGATAGATTGGTACGACGAATTATGTGACCTGACATTTGGTCAATGCAGACTCTGCAGTGTTGAAAGTGGCAATTTTAAAATCCATTATCTCCCAATATAAATAGACGACTGTTCTGAAATTTCACTCAAACATGCATAATGATATGAACAATGTCGCGTTAAAATTTGAACAAAATCTATAGATATCAAGAGCACGCGCTCGTTCTACCTTTAAGGGGTTACCCGCACTTGCGATTTTGAAAAAATCGATTTTTTTTATTGCATTTTTTTGAAGTATAAGTATCTGAGAATATGTCCTGAAAATTTCAAGTCGATCCGAACAAAATTCACTGAGATATGAGCGTTGAAAGAGAAGAATCCGCGTTGAAAGAGCGTTGAAAGAGAAACTTTAAACGCGTTTTTCTCAAAATGGCATTTCTGAAGTCGGTGACCAAGATTACTCGAACACTAATGAACCGATCTTCTTGAAATTTGGCAGGCTTATTTAATACATAAAAATGTAGTCTTTAATCGTTCGATTTTTTTTCGAAAAAAATGGCCGTTTTATAGCCAAAAAACGGCCGTTTTTTTTCGTTAAAATCGAACCATTAACTTTGACTGTCCGCCATTTTGTGAAAAATGAATATTTTTTAAAATCCTTCCATTAAAGACTAGTTTATACTTATATTTGACTAAATCCATCCGCTTTTTTTTTCAGATGATCCACTTCGCCGCAAACCGTGTATATAAAAACATTATTTCATTGACGGCCATTTGCCGCTAAACAATGTAATATTTTTCAATAAAAAAATTACTGAAAGTTCTTCAAGATGTGTTCTTTAAGATGGTATATTGATCGATTTAAAAAGTTTTGTAGTTTTCTTTAAAAAAACTCATGAAAAAGGCCTTTTTTTTGCGCTACAAGTGGGGGTAACGCCTTAAAAAAAATGAAAATCGGCAATATTTTCCCCGCCTAAATGCCCCTCCCCCTAAATTGAGGCTACGGTATCTCGATTTATGGGAGTCGTGCGTAAGTCCCGTGATATTCTGAGTAGGTCAGGGTCGTCGGAGGGAGTTTCGTGCGGTCCGGGTCAGTGGCCTCGATTTCCATCGGTTCATCGAGGTCTCTTTTCTCTTACTCCCATCCTTATAGCTCGAATCGGTACGAGCCATTTCGAGCCGGAATTTCCGGCTGACTGCGGTGAAAGCCGATGAAAAAAGCTTCTCCCGATCGTCTTCAATCGATTCCACCTTGGCCTCAAAAGAACTCTTTCTTTTCTCGGCTCCATCTCAACCACTTCGGGGGCTCAAATATTCGGCCAAGTGTTTCGCCTCGAACCAGGCCCTCCTTCTTTGCCCAATTTTGGGGTCAGCGCATTTCTTCCTACTCTTCTTTCGGGTCAGACTCGATCGTAATCAGCCCGAGATATCGTCGTACGGTAATCCAACTGTATTTTAGCTTTCGCTCTATTCGAGTCTAGCCAGGGACCCCTTTTTCCACCTTTTACGAGCACGTAACAGAAACGCCATCTTAGGCTTCAAACAACGGGCGGAAAACGAATGAAAAAAACGTATTTAGGTCAATGACCACAGTTGGTGGGCAAGTGGCCTTGAAATTGATGCCTCGTAAAGGGTGTAGAGATGAAAAAAAAAAACGAATCTTCCTTATTTATGACCAAACAATGTCGATCGTGATCGAGAAGGCACAGTTTCATTTCGGGTGATTAAGTTCTACTTCTACTTGAGGCTAAAGGCCCGCTATCTCTATGACTACTAAATACACTATTTTATTTTCTACGTGTTAAAGTACCGCAAATGCGAGCCCCGTAAAATGTCATTAGGTATGGATACGATAAGATGATCGAAGACGTTGCTGCAAAGTTTCAACTGGATACTACTTTTCATCAATTTAATGCTGACGTTTCAGCGTGCTTGACCTAGCAGATTGGGTGCCTTGATAAATGCCAAAGAAAGCCGTTTGATATGCCTATTGAAGTGACTGGCTGAATGCCGTGCCTATTGTAGGCATTTGTAGTTACTTTGGCAGGCATTCCGGTTCAAATAGTGACGGTAAGTGCTGAAGAGTGACCAAACCAGAATTTTGTATCCGAAGTACCGGCATTTTTTTGCTCATTCACCGGCTTTGTTAGGCACTCACCGGCATTACATTTTTTTAGGCATTCACCCGCATTTTTCGTTATTCACCGGCATCACAATTTCTTCTGACAGCTGCGGTATACCCAAAGCCGAAAGTACGAATAAATAACCAGCCAACTGAGAAGGAGCACTTCATATGGTAATATACTGGTTGTAGTATCCAAGATGTATGCTCGTTCCATCCCAACCAAAATTGAGTTCCAGTTACAACTTAAGGCCTTCGTCACGAAATAAAATTGTTTGAAAAAAATCAAACAAATTGATATCATGATAATCTTGAACATGATTGGTTTTTTCCAGGCTTGTTTCTCCACACGAAGTACTTGAAAATCTTACCGGAATGTATTTTGGTTAGGAATGTAAGTGCAAAACATTGTCGCCGAGACTCAACAGCCACTCGCACCAGTATTTCCATAGACATTCTGAACGGCATTCGCATCAGTATTTCCATAGACATTTTAACAGGCAGTCGAAAGGCATTCTCTGTGCGCTCATAAAATTTAACGTTCGTCATTCATCGGCATTTACCGGCACTTTTTGAACTAATATGCCTACCAAAGTGCCTTGGGCATTCTTATAGTAAATTGATAGGCACCCAATCTGCTAGGGTGAGGATGTATGCCCGTACATCCCCTACCAAAAGTGAGTTTCGGTGAGAATTTTGAGTACTTTGCGATAACATTAAAATCTGAAAAAAAATCAACCGTATTGAAGATGCCAAGAACATTGGTTTTGAATAATAAGAATGTCGAAAATTTATAAATAAATTGTTTAAACAAGAATTTGTTCAAATAATCTCCGGTAAACTTTTTTGTGACATTAAATGAATGATGTTATTTTTTTTAATACATTTGATTTTTTTAAAGAATTTTCTCTCTATGTCGAAAATGCCGTTTCTGGATTTTTCTAGAGGCTGTACCTATGCCACTGTTCGTTCAATACCCCGGTCACTTCTTGGATTTGATATAGAACATTGCTCGGAAAACGTGTTGAGCATTTGTGACTCTTCATTCATTTTTTTTTTTATAACAAAATTAATATGAATATAGGAAGGAAATTCTAAAAAAATGCATACGTATTCAGAAAAATCTACGAATTCTTTTTATAATATATAAAAAAGTGGTTCACCGGATATTTGTTGAACAATTGTTTTTCTTCAACAATTTACTTGTAAGTTTTTTGCATTATTATTACCGGAAATTTATGTTCTTAGCATCTTCAATGTAGTTGATTTTTTTTAATTTTAATCTCATCGCAAAGTACTGAAAATTCTCACCGAAACTCACTTTTGGTAGGGAAAAGATTGATATAATCGAGAAAAAAGCTTGTGTGTGCAGAGATCAGGTCTCCACAGTCCGAACGTTTCTATCAACCCTGTACATCAGCCATGTTGTACCTTGATCAACATAGCACTTTTTTTTAATTGCCTAAAATCATATTTGTCTATGGTTTTGTGTAATTTATATTATTGCCCCTATTAGTTGTCCTTCACGATACAATTTGTTTAATCGGTATATGTATCACATTTTCGGTTGTACATATTGTTGAAAACAAAATGTATCAATGTACAGTAGCTTCCCCTACTCGAAAAACACGAAAAATAGTTCGTCGGCTCCTCAGTTGATAGTGGCTTATTTTTATCAAGCGCCACCCCAATTTACCAATAATTCAGCAGGGCCAGGCTAACGCCCCCACAAAAGATGGCCCTTCGCGTCAGGAATACCTTAAAAGTTTCTGACTCATAAAAGTCTTCGAAACGCTCGGTAAAAATCCTCCTCAGTAAACCGCTTCGATCTCCGAATCGTTGTTTCTGTCAATTCGTCTTGATGTTCAATAAGCAATAAGCGATTTTATAGGAAAAACATTGATACCTCGTTCCATACGCAAATCTACATTTTACCTGGCTCGGTTGCATACTACATATTCATAGATGCTAAGACAAAAATGATAGGGAATGAATGCTTGGGATTGGGGATGGTGAGTCCATTTGGTCCTGTGATTCGGTCCAGTTACGCGTTGTTACAGTCGACTGTCCACCGTCTACCAAATCCACGAAGTTAATCAGGGAATACGACGAGCGGTACTTGTACGATATTCAAAAAAAAAAAATAAACTACGCGTGCAAAATTCTACTGTCAGCTGCGATGAAAAAAAAAAAATACGACACGACGCATTGATAAAAGCAATAAAAGTCGAGAAAAATGAGCATCAAAATACTGGGTGGTTTTTTTTTGTTTCTTTCCGTGCGATAACGACACGTCACGTGTTCTCCGACGACAAAGACTCAAGAAGCAGTAAACTTATCAAATGCGAATATTTGAAAAAACTTTTTTTTTTTTGTTGCGATCGGCATTTTTTTCTCACTCTTCTCTGACACTCTTGTAACATCGAATCTCTGGACACGAACCGTACGGACTCTGATTGTGAGACATCGCGTGAGACGAAAAAAAAACAAAACACATTTTTTTTTTGTAAAAACAATAAATTATCTATATTTAATCAATCCGAATCGGACAATGTCTCTGTACAGCATTTTCTTTTCTCTCTCCCTCTCGTTCCCACACACACACTCTCTCTTTTCCTCTCTCTCTCTCTCTCTCCGTTGCTTTTTCCGTATGTTTGACGATTATAATTGTTCCGTTACGTTGACCAAAAAATTAGTCTGCTTTTTTTTCGTATTTTAAAGCTTCGTTCGAGGCTCTCGTGGCCGATTGTTTTATCGTTGGGACACGCTCACTCTTCTCAATACTGACAAATTCAAATTGAGAAAGAAACGAACACTCGGGGTCATTGTGCTTGGATGAAATTCGTAAAAAAATAAAAATAAACAAAGGTCAATAGAGAAGAGACGTGACGTGTGACGTCATTCGCAACCACGGCATTTCAATGCTAGTTTTTCTCTTCGTTTTCTCGCTTTATTCTGTCGTGCAAGTTCTCCGGCTTGCCGAAAAGCTGTTTCCGTCGAGAAAAAAAAAACAACAGGTCGAGTTCGTTAAACTCGGCGGTGAAAAAAAAGAAGAAATGTTAAGCAGGCACGTATAAAGCGATACCAATGCACGAGAAGATTTAAAAAAAAAAAGGAGGAGCAGGTATCGATTCGGCAGAGATTGTCAAAGCGGAGAAATAATGACGAACGACAAAAAGGCGCATGAACAAAGCAGTCGCAATACCGAAGAGCGATACAGAGCGTGATTTTTTCCGATAATTGTTGAATGATTATTCTTGTTTTTGCCAGATCGCAAGAATGGTACGATCTCGTTGGAAAGTCGAGTCTCGCACAACGAGACTTTCTTCCCAATTTTCGTCATTTTTGTTTCCCCCTTTTTCCCCTCCAGAGAATTTCAGCAGCTGGCGAACAAAACCGGTCCATTAATTACGTTTTTACCCGGAGACGTCAAAAACCAAAATAATCAAATAGAAATAGTAAGTCTGGACCTGGCGCTGGATTAATGTAAACACCAACTGCCGTTTGTTTAGTCGGAGTGACCGCCGTCCGGTTATCGGACGCATGGAGACTAGAGTAAGGAGTGGACCCAGCGTGCTTTAGAAGTGGATACGAAATGGGTACCTCTTGTGGCGGCGCTGCGGTCGAGAACATCCAAGTCATATATACATATGTAGATGAAAGACACTGCGAACGGACGTGTGCCGCATATTTCAAAAGCATCTTGAATTCATTTTTTTCTTTTTTTGCCACATTCTAAGTTTTACTTCGTTCAATGAATCCTTACTTATTTCCATATATACATAAGAATAAAATGAATGATTTACCTTGCTTATTGAAGGAAACGTTGAATAAAGAAATTCACCAAGTCTAAAGAGATTTTTGACACTTTATAAATTACGATTATGACGGGAGGCCATGATGGAAATGGGAAAGAGCTTTGTGCTGCGCAAGCGCTAAACGATAATATACTGCTATTGGTGGATGTTACCGATCTTTGCGACGCTAGTGGCAGAACCCAGAACTATTGAAAGAACAGATTTCCAGTACGCTGATACTACGTATTGTCCTATCCTGTGTCCACTCCTTTACTCTAGTCTCCATGATCGGACGAATACGCGCATGTTATTCGTCCGAATAGCGGCTCAGTTCACACCGTATTTCCAGTAGGCGTACATATTATTGTGATTCGCGTCAGCTAGTATCCGGACGAATAACATATATATAATCGTCCGGTTCGAATGGTTCAATTGTTTTGAAAAACTATCCGGACGAATAATTTACACGTATTCGTCCGGATAAAATTTTTATAATTTTATTTGCTTTGGCTTTGTGTTTACGTTGTACAGCGTTGTACAGCGTGAACTGCCTGAACTGAGCCGCTATCCGAACGGCTAGCCGCAGCGTTGTGTATTTTTATTTTGGACAGGTCCGGTTTTCAATGAGAATGGTGGACAACTCCGCATTTGAATTGAAATCTCATGGACAGTAAATCCGTAAAACAGATTATTTGAATTAAATATAAATTTGTTTTTTTTTACTATCGATTCAATAATCCAAAACGCGTTCGATTGCAAATGAAAATGCAATGGATTTTTCATCCAGCCAGCCTTGGACGAGGCCGTTTCTGCTTGAAAAGGCAGTTTTCAACAAATTTTACGGTACTTAGAGCCGGATTTGAGGCTAAATATTTCGGGGGCTAGTAAATGTTTATTTCGATTTGTTTTTGTAAGTTTGAAGAGCACGATTTTTCTCGAATTGACGCCGTATCGACAGGTCCGTTTTTGTTCGCCAGCTCGTCAATTATTCCTCCAAATTTGGGAAAAGTAATTTCTCGCGCATCGCTTTTTTTCTCGCTTTGTCTCTCCCTCTCCTTCGCTCGTTCCCTCGCGTCATCTCCGCCGTTTCTTCGTTACAGGATACAATTAATAAATACTCTTATAAAATACTTGGCTCGATTTAATGATGAGTCTCGACTTTCGCTTTGCGAGCTTTTTTCGATCGTTTATTGCTGATCGGGCCGTGGGTGTTAGTTTGGTGTTTTTTTGTCTTGCCCTTGAACTCACGTGCTCGACGAGCATCAGCGATTTCGGAGATAGCATCGTCGTCGTCGTCATCGTCGTCGTCTTCTTCGTCGTCATCGTCATCGTCGTCTTCGTCGTCATCGTCGTCGTCGTCGTCGTCCCCAATTTCCGTTATATCAAGATCATCCTCGTCCTCGTCATCGTCATCGTCCTCGTCGGACGCTGCGGCCCCGGCCGGTTGTTGAAGAGTCCCGGTTGGCGAGTGAGTCGCAATAGCCAGAGGATTTCCTTGTACTTCACCACCTGCGATCGTATTTGCAGCCTCGAGACCTCCGGCGGCCTGTCCCTCGGGCAACGCGTCACCGCCATCTTCGTCCTCGTAGCTGCCGCTCTCGGCCTCGTTTCCGGTATTTTCGACGACATTGGCCGCTTCCTCGCCGGTTGACTCGGCGCTCAGGGCGTTCAAGTCACCCTGAACCGCCGCTGGTATCGACGGCGCCGCGCTGACGATCGGTTGGGCCACTTGAACTGGCGCCGGCGCTGCTGCCACGACCGGCTCCACCACCGAGGATGTCTCGTCGTCGTCGTCGTCCTCGTCGCCTGGAACGAGAGAGGAAGAAAAAAGACGCGTGACAGTTGGGCACTAAGCATGTCCAATCGATTCCTGCCGTGAATTGACGCGGAACAAAAACGGTTGCTTCAAAGTTAAGATTCCCGATGATGGTGAATGGAGCTTGTGGTATCGCAACTCCTGTTGGGGAAAACCCGGGCATTCAAATCTGTCAAATGGCGACATCACATCTGGTGGCGGAATACCAAAGTACATTGGGGGCAAAGCCTTCAATTGCAATTATACGTAGCCGTGCGATAAAAATATTTAATTTCAATTGAAAACATAAAATCGGTGTAAATGGAATGCGCGAAGTTTTCTCCGCGTTAAAACTACCGAAAGAACATCAAACGTGGTGTGAAAGATTGCGAAAGCGCGTCGCGTAAGGAGTTGGAAGTCCGTTTCCATGAGTTTCCCATTACAGGGAAACGCGTCGTGTACGTGGAAAATTATTTCGGAAATGTACCAAAAAACCGATCAATTGGAGACTTGGATGAGAGCCTTGAAAATTGAAAAAGTGAATTCAGACATTAAAGTGTGCACCCTGCAGTGTGTGACAGCACCGGTATCAAAAACGCCGCTTATTTTACCGTATATTAAAATGTGGCCTGCCTTCAAAATACGTTCGCCTTCCACAAAATTGCGTTGTTTCGGATTGGTACCGGCCCAGTCACTAATTGCACTAATACTTATCATAATATCACAGAAATTTGCACTAAACTACACGACTGTTCACGTTTGACGATCTTGTTATGGCCGCTATGTTTTTTAGACTCTGCTGATATGACAGATCCCAATACCGAACAGCCCAGGCGCAATACCCCCACGCGCAAACGCTGCGAAGTGGGGGTCTCGCTTTGCGGTAGTGGGGGTATTCGCTTTGCTCGAGCTGTCCGCTATGCCCGGGTCTCCCCTGGCGGTATTATTTCGATATCAACAAGTTGTAATATCGGAATACCGGTATTTCGATATATTCCAACATTTATGGGAAACCTTGAATAAGAGCGGTGAAAGCTTCAAAGTGAAGATGGAAGTTGTAGAAAAAATAGTGTATGCTGAGTGAAACCACACTATTTATTAAAAATCACCGTCTTTCATTGGGATCTTCATTTATCATACATTTCTAAACATACTCTGCTATGTTCTTGAATATATCGAACTCAACGTAGAATAAATAAACAAACAAAAAATAGGAACTTTTATGCAAATAGAAGAAGCAGTGAGCAAGCAAAATTTAAATTATAAAGCTTTGTGCACGTAAGCGCAGTAGTAGCTACCGGAAAGCAAACAAATGACATAGCTTGTGACAGGCAGGCAACAGCATGGTCACTTTAATAAACGAGAGATTGTTGGAACAATGGCCGGAAAAAACAGCGGGCATCTGAAGTTTCGTCTCTCAGAAACGACCTTACCTTATCGCAGGTGTAAGCCACGGAAGAAAAGGCCGTTTCTGATTGCACACTCGTGGATAAATACGTTGACCCCATGAGCTTTTTCATGCAAGTACCTATTTTTTAACGCATCTCCCACTTTGTACAAATATTTGGACACTTCATTTTTGTTTTTATTGAAAAATAATATTTCGGGTTTCTAAAATAAGGACCCATATCGGATTTTTGATCCGATATTCGCGGTTTCTCGATATTATCGAAAACTAGTATCTCTCTAATGGTGGGTGATGGATTTGCGAAGAGCAATTGCTTCAAAATTCTTGAGGAGCTGGCGAACAAAGCGGGACTTGTCCACACTGCGTCAATTAAAAAAAAAATGTTATCTTCCGTGTTTTCTTAGCACCCCTTAATCAGCTTCCGAACTATTTTTTATCAAATCCGGCTCTAAATACCTCGAAATTTGTTAAATACTGCCTTAGCGAAACGGCAGTTTTCAGACACAGCAAATAAATAAAATTCAAATAAAAGTTTTAAGTCCAGTTTTGCTTGTCAGCTCCTCACTTGCAAGCAAATATATTTCAATAACCGAACTGTACGTTTTTCGTGCAATTATTGTACTTTATGGTGCGGTAGAAACTTCGGACGAATCGTTTGGCAAGATTTTCTGAGCAGTCCGCAAGTTCAGGGAGAAATCCATAGTGAATTTCTGCCTCCACGTCGTTCGGTCAGACTTCATCAAACATTCATCGCGGATCGAGCACACCTCGTTCCACTTCGAGAGCTCGCCGCACGAGGTAGAAAATAAAGTCTCGACGCGATCGTGCGCTCCTTGATCGATTCGCTGTGTGATTGATTCGATTGTGTTCGTTTCTACTCTCGTTGGAATTTTTATCCGTTCGCTAAATCGAATTTCTCATCGGGCCACAAGTGCGTTCCGATTTCTCTCTCACTCGTCAATTTTTCTTCCCCACACGCAGATTTGTGTGAAAAAGCAAGGAGGTCGATGGGACGCCGGGACTGTTAATAGCGAAGCAGCATACCGGGAGCCGAAGACCGTGATCCAGTAAAAGAGACGAAAACTCAGCACTTTTGGCGTAGAATCATATTTTTTTACTGAAGCTAGATGATTACATACTGAAAGTAACTCCAATGAAATGTTGCCCCTCAACTCGCTCCAACCCTAAGAAATAGGGGTTGAAAACTTAAAAATCGCCGTATCTCGATAATTAATAGCCAGATCAAAAAATGTTTCGAACAAAAGTTGTTTGTAATAATGAAATACGTATAAAGTTATCCGACGTCCAACCCCCATCTTTGAAAGTAGCAGCACAAAAACGATTAGAAAATTCGGGGTTGATGCTATTTTCAAAGATAGGGAATTGAACGTCAGATAACTTTATACGTATTTTATTGTCCCAAACAACTTTTGTTTGAAACATTTTTTGATCGGGCTATTAACTATCGAGATACGGCGATTTTTAAGTTTTCAACCCCTATTTCTTGGGGTTGGGGCGAGTTGAGGGGCAACATTTCATTGGGCTTACTTTCAGTATGGAACCGTCTAGCTTCAGTAAAAAATTCGAATTCTACGCTAAAAGTGCTGAGTTTTCGTCTCTTTAACTGTTCTACTAGCTCATCGAGACGAAAACACAGATCAACGAGCGAGACCAGGAGACGCTATCGAGCGGAAAACCTGCGGCTCGATGCTTGCGCGGTATGTAGGCCGTCGAGATGACGGAACCGAAGCAATTGGATGACGCGGAACAAATGATGAGAGGGCAGGAGATCGCGATAGATGGAAATTGGGAAAATGAAGTAAAAAGCAATTACGAGGCGCTAACAAATTTGAGAACATGTCTGAACAAAAGTGACGGATATAGACTGGCAAAAAATATTTGATTTCAATGGAATCTATTTTAATGAAATTGGTTTTTTCCTCGTCCACGCCCTACTACGATCCTATTTGTTTCAAATATATTTTATTTATTTATTCCAGCTATTCTTATTAAATATTAAATATATTTTTAAATATATTTAATAGAAATTTAATAGAAATTTAATAGAATTTAATAGAAATATATATTTGAATCAACCAGATGTTTATTTAACAGATCAAACAGAATAATGAAATTAAAAAGACATTTTTTATTAAAAATCTAATCTTTATTAATTCAATTTGTTGAAATTAAAAAGACATTTTTTATTAAAAATCTAATCTTTATTAATTCAATTTATTGAATTAGTAAAGATTAGATTTTTAATAAAAAATGTCTTTTTAATTTCATTATTCTGTTTGATCTGTTAAATAAACATCTGGTTGATTCAAATATATATTTCTATTAAATTCCGGGAAGATGTTTTTGAATGAAATAAATCTTTATTTGCTTACAATATAAGTGTCTTTCGTTCAAATATACTCTCACTTCGAACGTATGAAAAATATATTTAAATTGTCGGTAATTCGATTTGCATATAGCAGATGTATATTTAACTCAAATAGTTTTTTGTGGCCATCATAAGGAAGGTGTATGTGAATCAAAAGAATTTTGATTTTCTATTTTTGCATAGCACATACACATGTATAATGCGTGTGGCAACACTATGAAAACAAATAAATACATTTATAGGAACAAGTTTAAAAAATTCATGACCAAACGTTGGTCAATAGCTAGATTCAAATAAGTAAGTATTTGTTGCAACAAAGACAGACTATTAATTCAATCAAATAGGAAAATGTTTGACTCTACGAAAATTTGATTTAAAGTAGACTTAAAAAACTTTAATAGATCCATTTAGTCGATTCAACTAACTGGTTTTTTTCATCAAATAAAACCTAATTACAGATTTATTAGGAATAAATGAAATATTTAGTTATTAAATAGAACTTGATTTGAATAAATAAATGTATTTAAAATAAAGAATTCCGATGATGAAATGCAATAGGAAAAAATTGATTTTACGAAAAATCTAGTTAATTCGAATAAGAAAAAATCAAATACACTCATCTGGTTAATAAAAATAGAATTTTCCGTCAGTGTAAGAAGCTCCAAGATAAAACAATGAAAAGAAGAAACATAACCTATATATATATATATATATATATATATATATATATATATATATATATATATATATACATAAAATTCTTCTTTCTCACCCTCTCTACCCCCACACCCCTTTGATATGTGTGTTGCAATAAAGACAGACCATTATTCCAATCAAATAGAAAAATGGTTAGCTCTACAAACATTCTATTTAATTTAAATTTGAAAAAAAATCAAATAGATCCATTCAGTAGATTTAACTAGATTGTTTTTTGAACAGATGCAACCAAAGATTTATTAGAATTAAATAAAATATTTAGTTATCACACGATATTAAATAGACTTTGATATGAATAAGAAAATATGTTTCAAATTATTTCAATAATGGAATGCAGTAGGACAAATTTGATTCCACGAAAAATCTATTTAATTCAAATTTGAAATTATCAAATGGATGCGGTTATTTAATATGAATAAAAAATTTCCGTCAGTGTAAAAGTAATGAGAGGTGTTCCACCAGGGGCACCATAAATTTAGTCCCGACGAGGTGCGACTTCGTATTTTAAATACGCGTACACGCGATGGGGCCCGAGCGCATGTGATTCCGAAGCACATGCACGGATTATGTTAATTTTCGGGCTTCTGGCACTATAGACCTCGTGAGCCTTCGCGTACCGTTATACGCAACAGGTGAGCAGACGAGAGGAGCTGATTCTAAATGAACATAGGAATATAGGTATCCCGCGATGCTACTATGCTCACCAACGCGTTCGTTCGCACGTGCATACCTTAACGAGTGTATGCATATACGAACATTCGAACTTGGCAAATATGGTCGATGAGTATAACGGTAGACCGGTGCTCTACTAATTCGGATCCCTGTATTCTTAAATTTCATACCCGCTTGAACTCACGGCCCATCCTCATTATTAAGCTAATCCCATCGCTAGGCTACAATCCATAGGATTTTCATAATTTTTTTGTCGAGCTTCACTAAAAATATTGATAATCTCTGTAAAATTTCGGGGTCGGTTATCGACCTGATTACAGAGAAAAAAAAAATTAAAATTGCGTATTTTTGTGAAGGAATTCCGAGACGATATAAAAAACGCAATTTCGCAATTTCGCAATATAAAAAACGCAATACTAAAATCCGGTTATGGTATTACAAATTATTTTTGTTTGCATATGTTAAAAATATAAATTGTACAAATCTCAAGTATGATCAGTGGTATGACTAGTGCGAAGCGATAGGATTACCTTAAAATATCGTTTTCACGAACCCGAATGTTTAACAATTAAGTTATCTTCGTCTATAATCAAGTAAAAAATGCATCCCGGTATATTGGCAAAGGTTCAAGTTACCGAACTTTTAACGAAAACCTACTCCAAAAATCGTCTCATTTATACGACGCTTTATCGGGCTACAACAAGGTGGATCAAAAATGCAACCCAATTTTTTTTTTATAGTATCATCTTTTGCAAGGAAAAATTGCATTTACCAAAAATAATAATTTCGTTAGTATCACTTTTAGCTATATACCCTGAAAATTTCATTGAAATATTCCGAAATTTGAATGAGCTGAAGTTTCTATCAGTCGGCAGGGCGAGCGGCAACAGCAGCATTTTTTCAAAATTTGAACGCGTTTTTCTCGAAACGTAATTTCTCTAGAACCACGTCATGGATTGTTTCCAAATTCACAGGAGATACGATGAGAAATATTCGTTGACGATCTCCCTTTTTGAAAATCGATCTTCATTTTTAACAGTTACGTAAAAATTACGATCTTTTTCGTCAATTTTGTAAGCTCGACTTTGAATTCGTCGTCAGGGCGTGAAAAAAAATGCATTTAAAAGTCCACGATCGTC
The DNA here is from genome assembly GCA_963210295.1 of Ophion ellenae. NCBI lineage: Eukaryota > Metazoa > Arthropoda > Insecta > Hymenoptera > Ichneumonidae > Ophion > Ophion ellenae. Next base: position 347,921 of record OY723388.1, read on the forward strand.
AACGACTCGTATTTATTGTTAACTTGAATAACCCGTTTGGTTTTTAAATTTCGGATGGACCGTTTAAGCTGGAAAGTGTCCACCGAATATTTTTGTTGCTTGTCTGTATTTTTGGTAATTTTTTTTAAATGCTCTCAATATGTACCTTTGAGTTAAAGAAAATGCGCTTTTTTTCCGAACCGTTTCCCAGAAAAAAAAAATCGGAATTTGGCAATTTTTTTTAGGCCTGTAGGTAGATATAGCCCCTTATAGAGATGACACACTAGCTACATGTCTATCTAATAATTTATAAACTAAATATCTCTAGATGCCTGACATAAACTGCTCATGCGTGTAAAACTCAGAAAAATGTGACCAACAGAAAAATTTTCGTAGCCGCGAATTTTCAGTAAAAATGTAAAAATCCAAATCTACGAAATTTGCGCGAAATTTTTTATTCCAGTTTATTATTGGGTATAATAAATGATTGTGACTTGTTTTTATTAAGCGCCACTGCAATTTACCAATGATTCAGATTGGCCTTGCCTATGCCCCCTAAAAATACGGCCCTCCGCGAATGGAACACCTTAGGCGAGGAAAAAATTTAGTGATTTTCATTATTTCGTTTTTAAAGCAAAGATTTGTTTACCATTTTTGTGACTTAGGGTGTGTATTATTACTATTTTTGATATTTTTATATTCACTATTTTTTGCCAAAAAGATGAAGAAACACGTTTTTTTTGTTTCTTCGAAAAATGTCCGCAATTTTGTCATTTTTGCATATATCAAAAATCGTATGATATGCGCTATAGCCATTAACATACTAAATCTTAAGGGGTTACCCCCACTTGCGATTTTGAAAAATTCGATTTTTTTTATTGCATTTTTTTGAAGTATAAGTATCTGAGAATATGTCCTGAAAATTTCAAGTCGATCCGAACAAAATTCACTGAGATATGAGCGTTGAAAGAGAAGAATCCGCGTTGAAAGAGCGTTAAAAGAGAAACTTTAAACGCGTTTTTCTCAAAATGGCATTTCTGAAGTCGGTGACCAAGATTACTCGAACACTAATGAACCGATCTTCTTGAAATTTTGCAGGCTTATTTAATACATAAAAATGTAGTCTTTAATCGTTCGATTTTTTTTCGAAAAAAAATGGCCGTTTTATAGCCAAAAAACGGCCGTCTTTTTCGTTAAAATCGAACCATTAACTTTGACTGTCCGCCATTTTGTGAAAAATGAATATTTTTTAAAATCCTTCGATTAAAGACTAGTTTATACTTATATTTGACTAAATCCATCCGCATTTTTTTTTTCAGATGATCCACTTCGCCGCAATGTTGGTCACCGCAAACCGTGTATATAAAAACATTATTTCATTGACGGCCATTTGCCACTAAACAATGTAATATTTTTCAATAAAAAAATTACTGAAAGTTCTTCAAGATGTGTTCTTAAAATGGTATATTGATCGATTAAAAAAGTTTTGTAGTTTTCTTTTAAAAAATTCATGAAAAAGGCCTTTTTGCGCTACAAGTGGGGGTAACGCCTTAAACCGTTTGATTTTTTTGTTTCAGATGATCCAGCTCCGAGATTTCATCACCAGCGCAGACCTACAATTTTTTAGGACATTTTTCTAACTACCATTTTCGTCTATAAATAGTGACTTGAGTGAATATTTTTCTTTTATGCATTTCGAAAGTGTATTTATTTAGTCTAACAACTTTTATATCAATATCTATAATATAAACCTAAAAAAAAGATCATGAACATATCCTTTTTTAGCATCTAAAGTGCGAAGACGCTTTAATACATAAATGAAATACCATGCAACAGCCAAAAGCAGTACTAAAACATGCAAAAAATCGTAAAGAAATCTTTCCTTTAAAAAAAAATCGTGAAAATCAGAAATTTTTTTCCTCGTTCAAAGTTACCTCCCCTCTTAAAGCGGTCATCCGATGTGACAGGTCCAAAAAATCGACAACAAAAGTTTTGCACATTTTGCAAAAAATGTTTGCGTGTATATGGACCTGGCATAGCAGACTAATGGTGAGTCAACATTTTCTTTTTCAACATTTTTCAAATTCGCTCCCAAGATATTTCGAAAACTATTGAACGGATTTCGCTCAAACTTTTCTGGTATTTTACATCCATAGTTTTCACCCGAACTAGAATATTTCTGATATTTGCCACAGTTTTTTTAAAAAGTCGAAAAAAAATAACGAAATTTGGAACTTGACTTTTAAAACCGTCCCAAAAATTCAAATTTCGATATTTTTCCTTAACTCTAGCTCCGGCGATAGCCTCGGGTCTACAAATTAAAATGCCGTTTCATTTTTTTATGTCAGATGAGCAAAACCTCCGTAATCATGGCAGCCGTCAAGCAACTTTTTTTTACACACGAGTATCTTCCGAACGGTGTAAAGTCGATTAAACTCGTTATTTTTGTTTGATAAAATTCCGAGGGCCTGTTAACATGTTACTAAATATGCGGTGAAAATTCGAAGATAGTGTGTATAATGGTTCATCGAAAAAAAAATTCCCAAAAAAAGCGAAAAAAAATAATTAAGAAATATGCGTCGGTTAATGTTTAATACTCTGCACTTACCACCGAGGATATCGTCGATGAATCTCTCGAGATAATCATCGTCATCGTCGTCGTCGTCGTCGTCGTCATCGTCGTCGTCGTCGTCGTCGTCGCCGATGTCGATATCGAGATCGTCGTCGTCGTCGTCGTCGTCATCGTCGCTTGCCGCTGGTACGGCCTGCCTTCCCGTTTCCTGCTCGCTCGTCGATGGCCCTAGAAGGGCGTTCGACGTTTTCGTCGCATCGTCGTTCGACGAGAGGGTTTTCGGGACCGGGCTCGAGAACGATTCTCCAAGGATCAAGCAACAGATTACTGCCAGCACGGCCACCGACTTCATGGCTCTGCACGTCGTACGAACGACACAAGTCGACGTACCGAAAAAAAAAAAAAACAATTTTTTCCAAATTTTGAAAAAAGCTTTGGGCTGCTCGATGGAAAAATAGGGTCAATTAGCCCTTTTTTTCTCCATCGCTTTTCGCTTTCGGATGTCCAATTGGAAAATAGGGTTTAACGTTCGCGGGTTAAAATCTGACTCGAGCTTATATGCGGACATATATTTGCCGCACTTCAATATTCTCGGGAAAATATTGCGGCTTTTTTGAAATTATTGCAAATAAATTTACTTTGCGGGACGGGATTCCGTATTGCATAGCTTTATCTTGATATATATATGTGTGTGTGTGTGTGTTTGTGTGTGTGTGTGTGTGTGTGTGTGTGTGTGTGTGTGTGTGTGTGTGTGTGTGTGTGTGTGTTTGTGTGCGTGTGTTTGTGTGCGTGTGCGTGTGTTTGTGTGTGTGTGTGTGTGTGTGTGTGTGTGTGTGTGTGTGTGTGTGTGTGTGTGTGTGTGTGTGGGTGTGTGTGTGTGCGTCTGTGTGCCTGTGTGTGTGTGTGTCTGTGTGTGTGTGTGTGTGTGTGTGTGTGTGTGTGTGTGTGTGTGTGCGTGTGTGTGTGTGTGTGTGTGTATATATCCGGAAATAATTAAGGTATCGACAAATGTCGATATATAACTCTTTTCATTTTCAAGTATACTTTCGTTAAAGAATATGAGAAAATTATCAATTATCAATGTCACCGTTTTTCTTGCTTCTAAAGTGAAAACTATTTTTTTCAAAGCTGATTGCCTTTTTTTATTTTTTTTCAACAAATTCTCTAAAATAGAGTGACGCATTCTATAATTTTTAAGACTAGTCTCATCGTGGGCCCATTTTTCCTTCGATTTTTTTCGAATTAATCATACTTTTTTGAAAATATCTGTATCATTTTAATCTCCAATAATGCTATTAATGATTTTGTGATTTCCAATTCGGCTTCGACAGACCTAAAACGGTTTATTTCTCATTTTAGCTGAATTTAACGAAAAAATAATTATTTTTTATTCAAATTTGTTTTACATATTTTCTATATATATGCACAGGGTGTCCTGTTATGAATGGATAATCCTGCAACTGTCGATAGGTCAGATCGTATCCTACTATATGCTGGAATTTCAGTTCAAAGTCCCACGGTTTTCGAGACAAAAATCATCTGCTTTTAGTTTTTCGCATGCCATTTCTGTAAATGATAACTTTTTTGATCCCGGTTTTTTCAAAAATACTCTTGATTATTTGTTTTATCTAGAAAAGTATTCTTTTTAACCTTGAATGTTAAGGAAAATTTTTAAAAAAAGATCTAATGCAGAATTTCCATACAAACCATTTCGAACATCTGACTGTGATAGCCTGCGGTGTACAAAATATATACTACGCATATCGTGCCAATTACTTTAAAAAGTTACTTAGTGTCGATTGATATCATTTGTAGAAATAGCATGTGAAAAACGAAAAGCATATATATATATATATATATATATATATATATATATATATATATATATATATATATTATTGTTCTTCTTTCGTCGCGTCCGGGGATCATCTATGTACGTGTGAATCGTCCCAGTCGGAAATTCCCGCAGCATAGCATCTCGCGCACGCACGCGGTAATACAGTGATTAATACGGTATCCTATACGGAATACATTTAAACAGGATTGTTGCATTGCAAATGCGCGACAAATGATATCGGAGGATACACGAAGACCGCGTGTGCCGTTATACATACGAATTGAAATTTCACTGAATTTCCAACACTTGGGTCACAGCACATACTCAAATGCGAAATAAAGTTGATACATATTCGTGTGCCAGCACAGGTACCAACGTAAACGCACCGTGATCCCGCGATTCTTTTGCACAAAAAAAAATAAAACTTTGACGATTATTTTTTACTTTTGTTCGTTGCCTATTTTATTTTTAATGTTTTCTCTGGTAGCCGCGAAAAAGAGACACGGATCATCATTTACGGCATTCCTTTCACGAACCTGAATATTTAACAATTAACTGATTTTCGTCTATAATGAAGGAAAAATACATCCCGGTATACTGGTAAAATTTCATGTGAAGTTACCGAATTATTAACGAAAAATGACGACTCTAAAAATCGTCTTATTTATACGTCACTTCATGGAGATGACACGCTACCCACATTTTAATTTAATAATTTATGCAATAAATGACTCTAGATGCGTGATATAAAATGCTCACGCGTGTAAAAAATTCTAAGGGTTCACGACAATAAAAATCGGGAGTCACCGAATGCTACAAAAAAACATGTTAATGACAAAACTGAAGTAACTAGCGGAACTTGCGTAGGCCCGACTTTCCAGAGAAAATGTAAAAATGTCTAAATCTCCTAAATTTGCGCGAAATTTTTCATTTCAGTTTATCGTTGGGTATAATAATTGATCGTGGCTTATTCTTATCAAGCGCCACTAATTTACCAATTATTCAAACGGGCCCGCCTTGCGCCCCCCAAATACGCCCCTGCGCGAAATATCTCAAAATCGCGGTTCGACTGTGGCGCGAATCGAAATTTGAAGAAAACAAATTGCACGTCAGTCCGCGATCTTACAAATAATTTGTCCCGTAATGGACTCACCTCGTCGAGTCGTCGAATTTAGACTCTCGCGCGCCCCGCGAGGATGAGTGAGAAGTTAAACGAAAAAGCCGAAAGGGTGCGCTAGTCGAGCGGTCGCGGGCTCGTCCAGTGGATGTTTTATTCCTCGATGCTACACAACCAATCGGTACAACGATGTATACGTTCGGTAGAATCACCCGATCACACGTAGGTCAGAGACTTATCGACTATGTATACTCCTTCGTGCAACCACGAGAGGCGAGAGTGTTAAACAGACGAAGCGCCTTTGCGAGAGCCTCTTATACCGTAGAGACAAGAACCTCTTCCGCCGCCAACGCTTCCGCGGCGGGGGGCAACAATCGCCCCGTGCCTTGTCGCGTACACCCATCAACGTCCTCCTTCGGCCCGATCGCACCATCATCCTCACCCACCATCCGTGCGCACGACAAGCCTGTGAGCCCCGAGTTTCTCTCTTCCACGTGTTGCCGTAGTTTTCGTCGCGAATGCACCTATCATCTTCCTCGCGACAATGTCGCTTATTTGCATTCCATATATCGCATCGTACGCTTTATCGTCTACTTTTTCTCGCGACTCTATCGCCCCCTATCGGAGCTTTTTCTATTACCGGTATATTATTTCGTTATTAACAAGTTGTTAATTAACGCGTGGAAAATCCTGATCAAAAACGTTGGAAGCTTGAAAGTGAAGATGAAAGTTTTAGAAATAATAGTGTACAGCATGGCTGGCCAAACTCTCAAAGTGTGCGGTGGACCCTACGTTTCAAAATGGCGGTCTACCACTGGCAACAGTTTTGCACCCAAACATATGTATTCGATGAAAATTTTCTAAACTAGTCTTACAAAGTTCTCACAGAAAATAGGCGGTCGACGCCTTGGCCACCCTTGGTGTATACACTGAGAAAACAATATATTTATATGTGCCAGGATATGTTAGCTATTAACAAATGGTAAAGTTGGACATGGCGAAATAAATATCTTCTTACAGTTAACGAATCCTTCATTTGAGCCTCTGAATTGTCACAAATAAAGATTTGGTAATTTAAGAAATGGGTACTTTGATGGAACATGCTCCTTTGAACTGTATTACCATATCACAATTTCAACTCGTTTTTCAATAACCATAAACATCTACTGAGTTAAGAAAAATAAGAGTGACCAAATAAATCACTATTTTCAAAGAAATACCATGGCTATACAATTTTGTCATGAGAACACGAATATTTCTCAACGACTAATAAATTTTGTAACAGTTAATGAATATTTGAATAAAAGTGCCAACTAAATGTATTTCTTACTATAAATAAACTGTTTTCTCAGTGTAGCTAAGTGGAACCACAGTATTTATTAAAAATCACGATCTTTTATTGAAATCTTCATTTATTATACATTTCTAACCGTACTCTGCTATGTTCTCAAATATATCCAACCCAACATCAAATAAACAAACAAAAAATAGAAACTTTTATGCAAATGGAAAAAGCAGTAAACAAGCAAAATTAATATTAGGAAGTTTTATGCAAGTCAGCGCGATAGTAGCTACCAGAGGGTGGAGGACAATCGGAAATTTGTACACGTTGCTTCCTCACTTGCGGATTGAATCCTCGGACGATAGTGGCTATATATTTCGCGGTCCCGTAAATTCGTGGCTAATATGGATAAGTAGACCGAAAGAATCAATGAAGCATAGAAAAAGGTCAATTGGATAACGATTATTTCAAATTTGTGGTAATGTGCCAAAGCTACTTCAACCAGCCATCGTAATACACAAAGAGCGTGTTCTGACGTGTAGAGACAATAAGCTACATACTCGTTCCAGCATATTTGAATCACACGTTCCGTGCTTTCTCGTAGAACTTTCAAATAAGATCTTCTACCGCCTCTGTTGCAGAGTATATAATTAACATCGTGACCCGGCAAGTTTTTTTTATCAAGGTCGAATTTTTGTACGTGCATAGTAAAAATGAGGTTTGACGGGCTCAACGAGGAATCCGCTTTTTCCACCGTTTGCATTTTCACACATGCGAGTACTCGAAATACGAAAATGTCGGATTTTTTTGGGAAATAAAAATTGAATACTGGTTCACTCAACACGATAAATGGGGTACGGTGCATTATTATTGGCACTTTAACCCCAACTATTGGCACTTGAAGGGCCCAATTATTGGCACTTTAAGTCCAAATATTGGCACTTTGAGGGCCCAATTATTTGCCTCTTAAGGACCACTGTGTGGGTAGAGAGAAATGCCAATAATTGGTGGAGTGCCAAAATAAGGTCACTTGACCCTCTGTGTGTGTGTGTGTTTGTGTGGGTGTGTGCGTGTGTGTGTGTGTGTGTGTGTGTGTGTGTGTGTGTGTGTGTGTGTGTATTGACAAATTTAGGAAATTTCTGTGTAAAAAATAGTATCGGTAGTTTTTTACCGGTATAGACTATTTTGAAAATAGGAATTTTCTTCATTTTAAATGAGACAAGATTTATAAATTTGCTGTTTTCTGCTACCCAGTATTCGAACAATGATTCGTAACATCGATAACAATTGAATTAAACAGGAATTTTTATTTTCGTGCATTATGTATATACACACACACACACACATATATATATATATAACAAAAAAATTGAGGTCCGTTTTCCCGACAGCCAGTCTTCAAAAACAATATTATATACACGCACATATATATATATATATATATATATATATATATATATATATATATATATATGTGCGTGTATATAATATTGTTTTTGAAGACTGGTTTTGAAGACCTGGTTTTGAAGACGGACGTTTTCCCGACAGCCAGTCTTCAAAAACAATATTATATACACGCACACACACACACACACACACACACATATATATATATATATATGTGCGTGTATATAATATTGTTTTTGAAGACTGGCTGTCGGGAAAACGGACCTCAATTTTTTTTGTTAACGAATCATGGATATTGAAGCCTGCACGCTTTTCGAAATGACCTCTATACAAATATGCTTCCATTTACGAAATGGTACTTTTTCTCGAGAGAGTTCACGTAACGTTGAGTATGGGGACAATGGACTATAGGGACTATCTTCGAAGTCAAATGTCTTGAGAATCATCGTTCCTCACGTATGTGTAGACCATAATCGAGGTCTCTGGACACTCTCGCGTATCCGGCGCCCGCGTTCTCGTTGATCAACGCGAGCATCGGGCGAAAGGAACGCGTGCGCCATTTGTTCCTCGATTTATCGCCGCGTCTAACTGTAAACGCCCAGCCTCTGCCCCTTTGGACGAGGCCCCTTTGCTTCATCGCGTCTTGTAAATAGTACTAGTTGGCTCATCTTTCGCGTTCGTTTGGCTCGTTCTTGTTAATTCTACGTCTCGCTCCCTTCTGCATATATTCATCTTCCTCTTCCAAGTGGATGTTCCATCCTTGTCGTGTTAGAAACGACAGGTTTTTTCTTTCCATCGAAACCACGAATTCCACTGAAACGAGCAGGACCCGGAGACTCATCGGGCAATTTCTCACGGATCATTTCTTCGTTCTCTCACGTCCGCCGGGCGCGAGCGACTCGATTTCACATTTTTATCGTCCGCGGAGAGATAACACTCAAGTTTTGATTTAAAGATATTCTCGCTGTATACCACAATTCGAAAAGAACAGACGACTCTTCCTCTTGCCAATAAATATGATAAGGGTTAGGAATAACTGCAGAATTCAGAGATGATAGAACTGGAGTTTGGACTTTCGGAGCTTTTTCTATTACCGGTATTATTTCGATATCGACGAGTGGTAATACCGGAATGCCGGTATTTCGATATTTTCCGATGTTTGTGGGAAACCTTGACTGAAAACGGTAGAAGCTTGAAAGTGAAGATGGAAGTTATAGGAACAACAGTGTATCGCTGAGTAAAACTACAGTACGGTGGTTTTGGGTTACTTTGATTCGTGGGGTTACTTTGATAAAAACTTTGTTTTGTTTTTAAGGTCAAATTACGAAGTTCCTGAACGCGACCGAAAGTTTTTTTTACGGTTGGTAAGCCTGAATGTCTCTTTATGTCATCACTCAGACGCAACACGAACGAACGGGTTTAAGTGACCGTAAAAATATAAAAAAACATAAGGAATGTATTTAAGATATTCTTTGTGCTCGAATAACTTCAAAAATAACAAGTTGAGTGTTGCAATGACATGTTTTTGGTAACAATCACCTTGTCAGATGTTTATTAAACTACAACATTATGCCTTGTTGTGTGGCATAACCTCAAAAACATATTTTATGGGCGACAGTTGTTTCGTTGGGGTGTCTTTGATCGCTTCGACGGGGTAACATTGATCATTGATCAATTTCACCCCACTCATTATCTTTGTTGCTAGTCTCGAAGTATTCTCAGGGATGGTCGTCTTTTGATAACTTTTTGAATTCTAGGTTTCACTTTAGGTTAAGAAATGTTCCTAATGTGTTCATTAGGAACATTTCTTAACCTACAATTCTGTACCAAATCACATTAATTGTACGACAAAAAATATCAAACGGTTATTTGTTATATTTTTTTCTTGCTGTAAGTTGTAAATTGTAAAACAAAAAATGTCAAATTGTTATTTGATATTTTTTGTCTTACGATTAGTGTGATTTGGTACGTGACTTAGTATAAGTGAAACATGTTCCTACCGGAACCAATGTGATCTCATTTTGAGATTTAGATATCTAGGTAGACATAAGTATTACAGCTCGTTTTTTGCTCGTTTTTTAATGTTTCGAAGTTTATGGATGTGTTACCGCATAAATAAATGTAAAATACCAGTTGTTTATCACTAAAGTTGATTTTGCAAGGTAAAGATGTAATATTTGTTCGATCAAAGTAACTCCAAAACAATAAAGATCGTTGTGCCTTTCGATCCCGTTGACCGTTTATTCTCTTCTTTAGGAAAAATGCTCCTTTATGGGGCTACTTCCGATTCTCATTAAGAAAAAGGGGGTATCAAAGTAACCACAATCTCAGTATCACTTTGATTGTCAAACATTCAATGTAGGTTATAATATTGTGAGGCCATTAAACGCAGTAAAAAAACAAGTAAAAGTAACTGCAACGGTAATAATAATTATAATAATATTTTGATTTGTTTAACTCTGATATCGAAATATCGGTATTATTCGAATCCAATATCGGATTTTTGGTCCCATATTCCAGTTTTTCGATGTTATCGAAAACCGGTATCCATGTTCTAATTTGAAGGACGAACGAAAAGATCAGGTGAAAACATACATGCGGAGTTGCAACATATTCGCTCATTTTTCGATATGGCCGTAAAAACAATTAAAAGCATTTAAAGCTTTTGGTTCGGCAGTTTTTGTCCGAGGTCAACCGTTGTGTAGGGCAGAGAATCCCGATTACTCAAACAAAAACGACTTTGTACAGTATGCGCGACGATCATTCTTATCTCTCCGTCTCTATGGTCACCGGTCTTCCTTTCTCTCTTTCTCAAACCAAAAGTATCTTTCTCCTCGCGATCGGGCTGGTATATGGAATTTGGTGTCAGTTGCGAGACGTAAGTAGTCCACAATGTCCGATGTGCTGTCGGGAATTACTAATAAGATAGATATATACATACTTACAAAGTTCCTATAGGTACATATTCAAAACGTATGTTCATATAAGAGCTTTACATGTATATAGCACGGCGAGCCTCCTCATTGACGATTTTGTAATGTATGCCAATTCATATGGGGGCCTCAACATTCCCAAAACACAAAACCGGCACACTTCCGTCTCTCGCGTGAATCGCATTCCTTAGTTTCATGCCATACAATGTCTGCGACTTCGAGATTGGAATTGCTACAGGCAAGGTGCAACGCGACTGCCACGCCTCTAGTGGTCAAAACTGAAAACTTTTTTAGGTGGTGTAAAGTAATCGAAGTATTGAAAGTGCGTGTTATTTTCCAATAACAAACGAACTAAGTTATACGTTCGCTGTCTTTTCAGATTTTCCATCAAGTTGAAAGGTATTGTTATGCAGCGATACAAAAACGGTTCTGAGAAATTATTTAGAGTTGATGATCTTGAACGATTTTGACCCCCTAATGTTTTTTATGCGGCTTGAGGCGCTCCATAAGACGGTTGAAAAGAATGTACCATTCCGTTTAAAAAAGTGAAGATGACCTTCACTGTGCGTCAGCACTTCTACCAAAATAAAAAAAATTGGTCGCATTTAATGGCCCTTTTCACACCGTACAACTTTTGTCTAGAACATTTTTTTGTGACGTCGATAATTATCGATAAGACCCCCTATATATATATATATATATATATATATATATATATATATATATATATATATATATATATATATATATATATATCATTCAGAAAAGTCATAACCATGTATTGAGATTAGAATGTTTGAATTATTTTTCAGCATTTGGGTTATCCATATACAGTGGCAGATGAGCAAGTCGAAAATAACATGTTGCATCAAAGGATGCAAAAAATGCTGGAGGTGGTGGAACAAAAATAAAATTTTAATATTTTCCGTCAGAGAACCCTCATGCTCCTCAGAAGCAGAAGAAACGTCAACAGTGGGCAGCTGAACTGATTATTTTAAAATACATAAGCATACAAAATGATTTGCAAAACAATATAATGTCTTAACAATATCATCCTTTGACCTATTTTATTTGAATTCATATCCTTTGATAACAGGTTGTCCATTTCAAAATTCAACTGATGTAAAATACTTTTAGTGTGCACGACAAAAATTGGCAACCATCGGCAAGAAGCCGAATATGTAGTGCTCATTTTTTCATTTGTTGCTTGTGCAGAAATTAATGTAACAAACTGCAGCACTTATATGCTTGCAGCTTTTACCGAATCCTGCAACACATTGATACCACGCACCAACAGTATGTCTATTGTCATCCAGCTGAAACTTGTCACTGTAAGCTTCATATATATAATTCCTCCTAAATGATTTTTCTTCCCATGTACCGATAAGACGTGTTCTTACTGCCAAGCAAGGAGACTATAGGGAAGGAGTCCAATCTCCGTATTCTGGCGCGTTCGTAAAAGTCGGACAAAATTGGGTTCCGCATAAGCGGCACTGGGGAAGTTAGTCATTGTGTGCTATAAATACATGTATGTTTTGCGCATGCGTTGTTATCAGCCGTCTGTGTTGTTATGAGCTGTCACATGAGCTGAAAATGTTAATTTTCTGAACCTTAATACATTTTATAAATAAATTTCGCGTAGCTGTAGTAGTGCCTTAAGATGTGTCTACATTTAAGTCATAGTGCCATTAACCACCTAATTACTGAAAAAAACACCTAAAAATGCCATAACAATTTATATTCCACGTAAATATAAATTCCATTCAAATGTGGTTGGGTGGCCGAGATTATACGCCTCTTGGATATCGTGGCGACGCGACGGCAAGGCCGTCTGCCAGCTAACGGCGGCAACTCGTGCACGTTTTGAATTATTTTTTTATTTGGTGCAATACCACATTGTTAAAGTGCAATTATGAACCACACTCTTATGAAGTGTGGTTTCCAGAATATTTATGGAGATTTTTTCGCAGAAAATCTGTGTCTAAAGGTAAGTAAATACACGAAACATGAGATATTCTTTCAAATTCACTGTAATTTCTACTACGTATTTATTTTTAGGATTATCATATTAAAAATGTATTGGGCATAAACTATTTCAAAGTCACCACGTTCAGGAGGTGGTCGAAATCGACGATATAGCTAATGGAGATCGAATTATCCGCGGGAAAGTAATACCACATACTAAAGTGAATAATCCACCGTACGACGTAAAAGTAGAGGTATGTATTAATTATGTGATCAATTACTAGTTGAATAATAATGGAAAACAATATTTTTTCAGCAACGATTCAACCATACATGTAAAACAGAAATGGAAAATGAAGATGTATCTCCTTATCAAAGAAATATCAATAACGAAGCAATAAGTATAATGGTCAGTGAAACTAGATTTAGTAAACCGCATTTTTTATTTCAGTATACAACAGCATTAACAAATGACGAATTTTCGTTCATTATTAAGGTTAAGTATGGAATGTTAAATGAATAATATATTATTGGTGAATACTATTTAATCGTTGAAAATGTGCATGAAATGTTGAGTTAATAATATTTTTATCATAGATGAAAAAAAATGAAGTAAAAAAGAATGTGCACGTGGTTCTCTAAAAATGTTATCTGATGTACTAGAAGAATAAAACAATACAGAAAATCCAACGTTTGTATATTTTCAATACGTTTCTTGTATCAAATCGTCAAAATATTTACTTACATTCTTCTGACAGCTTTTATCCACTCATTTCTCTTGTTGATTTCCCAATTTCGTCTCGGAAACGAATAAAAAGTCAATTCCTGATTTCGAGATTTAAAATTTTTGCACCCCACAACACAACAATACCTCGTACCACCCATTTATTATTTATTTCACACAGCGCTTTTCAACGCAATTAAGGGGCTATACCAGTGTGACACTTTCAAAAAATCGATTTTTTTGCCTTTTTCGACAGTTTATACTTTCAAGATTATCATTATCATTTATATGATTTATATCAATATCATTTGATCTTGCAAAAATGGATAGTTAAATCTCTGAACGCGTTTTTCTCGAAATGGGATTTTTCAAATTTGCTGACATTGTAACTCAAAGAGCAATTATCCGATTGACTTGAAATTTGAACTGAGTACTCTTAAATACATTTACTCTACAATGACTGAGGATATTGTTGTGTGACAGCCTTCGGCTCTAAATACTTCGATCAGCTGAACGATTCGATACTTTCGTGGCTTTCGCCTGTTATCGTTATGGAGACGTTATTTATTGTGTTCAAATGGAAAATCGTTAGAACGGAAAATTATTCCAAATATATCAATAGATTTTTATTCATGTAAGATATTCGAAACACCGGCGCAACATACACATATATGCATGCCTGTCACACGACTACTAGCGCCACAGTGCGGCTAGGACATTTTGCGAACAGCCTTTATCTATCAGTGTCAGGAGGCTGGACGCGACCTTTCGCGAAGAATTGAAACAATTCCTTTCTTTCCATTGATCGACATGTTACCGACTGAGTAGGCCAGCAGTGCAAAGCTTCCGCAATAGAATACTCGCCCGTTATTTTCCTTACATTTTATTTCGCGCGCATGCACCTCTCTCTTACATGTTTTTCTCATCTCACATTATTACTAACCAAAATTCGTCCGATACTTTTGACTTTTGACATGTCCCTTGCCGGGCTGCACTGGCGCAGTAACCGAAAAAGCAAATACGAGGCCGAGTATCATCGTCCCTAGGCACTTTTCGACAAATTAAGGAGGTACGGTGATTGGAGCGAGTTCAAGATAAAAGCCCGATTTTTTTATATAGCATTGTCGAGACCTTCGTCCATGCGTATGCGGAGTTTCCACGAGATTTACCGTACACTTTCCGAGTTATTAATTGTTAAAGTCGGTGAATTAGTCACACGTAGACGACAAAATGTGCCTGTCCTCTCATATATCTATTTTTTTGTGCTACTTGGAGCCAAGAAACACGTAAAAAAAACTGATGGTTGTGTTCGTTGAATCTTTGTGATCGATAAGGTACCTTGAATTGGAAAGCTCACGGCAGAAATAAGCAATAAATTTAGAAATAAAGTCGCAAAAACCGAATTTTTCGGAGAGCGAGACTTCTCGTGACGTAACAGCAGCCATCTTGCTCGACGTGTGGCAACGCCGGATACCCGCGCAAATTTGATTCGTCTATCGGATATTTTCAACGCGAAATAAAAATATGATTGTGCGAAGCCGTACATTTTTTAATGGGTTATAAAGAGCCTTTCGTCGATATTTACTTGAAGTTCTTTTACGTACAGCAAAGGCATCTCAATTTTTCTGGCGACATGTACCTATACAACGCATCTATATATAAATTCAGCATGGAAGAACCGTCATATAAAATAAACGTTCCTTTTTATACCTGCAAATATTGTGAAAATTGGGAAAGGGAAAAATAACATAACAATCGATGAGATATGTTTTGACTTTGGACAGATTGGATATTGGACATTGAGGTTAACTTCAACGCGACGTTTTTTATTTGCAATCGCAATATTATCTTTTCATTTTCTAATTCTTGTCCGTCAGAATCTACATTTGTTTCTAAACTGGGCTTCAGGTACAATCCCGTTACTCTTTTGATAAACTTCCACAGTATTTTCATTCTTCATGTTAACCGACTACAAAAAATAATAAGCCGGGCGCGTGGAACCGATGACAGCCACCGAAAATGCGACGATGCTAAACGTCAACGATATGGCGTACTACTGAAGTCGAGTAGTAGATTATTAAGGTTGTTTCCATATTATAAAAATAATAGAAAACTTGAAATTCGATACTTAAAAAATATTTTTCGAAAAATAGGCCATATACATGTATCTAAAACGCGGCGATATTGCGGCGTGAAATAGACTCTAAGTTTACTAGCATGGTCATCACCGTACCTCCTTAACAACTTTTGGAAAATGTAACAATGTCGAAGATGAACTCGAAAGACAAAGACAACAAGACGTTTGACAAATTGAAACAATGGTTTCGCATCAACAAAGGTATCCTGCACTCTCTCTTTGTGTTAAGTCGTCCTCTGCCTTTCTCTCTGTGTGAATGTGTGTTTGTGATCAATCTTGCAATCAAAACCCACAATTTCGTTTTCCCCAAAAACCGTTTCAATCTTTTTCACTCATTAAAAATCCTATCGACGCGAGCAAATGTGAATCTCCTTTTCGACAAGCATCCACCATTTATTTATTTTTCACCGATAGCACCGTTCAGAATCGCTAGTCGTAAACATTCTCCTCGCATTCGTCTGCCGGCCTTTTCACCGTCTATTTGTGCAGGCAACTACAAAAGCAGAGAGGACTTTGTACTAACGCACGACATCGAGAAAGAAATTGGCCCTGAGAGTCCCGTCAATCATCGAGCTAAGGCCATCAAGGATTTGTGCGACGGAGTACTCAATCATCAATGGGAGGATGTACGAGACACTTTGAATAAAAAAATATCGACAGGCCGCAATATCCATCAGACCAGCAACTAATGTTCTCCAAAGATTGGACCATTCGTCTGATCTGATTCCGTTATATATAACTATTAACATAATAATCCGGATGCTAATCACACCTCGTTTCTTTCTCAGGGAGCAGTCGAGAGAATGTGGAATCTCGTGCAAGATTTGCTCTGCAAGGATGTCGCTCGAGAGCACAGGCACGTGACATTGAATTTTCTTCGTTGCCTCGTCCAGGGGCAGTACAGCAAATTATCGTCGCTGATGCGCGTAAAGTTCTTCATGATCGTGAGAGATCACGAGATTCCCGAGGACATAGGACCGCGATTGGAGTTGCTCCAGAGTCTAACGGAGAATGGAAAAGTAATATTGCATCTGGAAGAGAGAGTGGGTCCGTTTTTGTTGGAATGGATGCCAAGCGTGACTGCTGACGATGGCAAGAGAGGAGCGGACTTTCTGTCGTTGCTCGTTAACGTCATCAAGTACAATTCGGCTTACATAGACGAGGACATTGTATCGGGACTCGTACAGTACATATGTCATTTGTGTTACAACAGCAACAGCACCGAAGTTGTATCCGGCTGTCTCGAGACTCTCGACACGATAGTCGGTTACAACATCAATCTGCAGTCGGATTCCTTGCAAACTTTCATAACCGCTCTGTGTCGCAGCGTCAACGTCGAGACTTATTGCCAGATAAGCTGGAAGATAATGCGCAAATTGTTGGGTACGCACATGGGGCACTCTGCTCTGCACACGATGTGTCGTTTGCTTCAGGATCCGAATTTTCAGCGCGACGCTTATCTTCTGCGCGGTGCGGTGTTTTACGTAAACATGGGTCTCTGGGGCACCCACAGAATACCCAAATTGAAATGTACCCCGACATCGGTACTGCCGTCTTTCAATCAGGCACTCGAGTGCAATCATCCCATCGTCATGTACGAGGTGACTTTGTCCATTCAACGTTTGGTAACGAAATACGGCGTCGAATTGCAGGAACCAACCTGGAGCATGATACTCGATATTATCGAAAAAGTCATAACTCACACGGAAACGAGCAATCAGCCAGCGACGAAACAAGTCTTCGCGAGCCTCCACGAGACCATTAACAGCATTGAGAATTTGTTGGACAATTCACAGTACAACGGTTGCAAGCAGCGATTTTACGAGCTCGTCGAGAGGTGCTCGGATTCACGCCCGGAATCCTCGATACTCAAACTCATCGATTATCGCGCTTCGGAGATTGGTCCTACCCATTATCTATGGCAAGCTAAATTGGCAACCCTCGTCGAACGCTATTACAAGAGCGAGACACGCACGAATATACGGGTCAAGGTTATCGATGTACTTAGCAACGTGATACAGGTGAACCGATCTAGATACGAGGACGAGCTTGTCGAGCGCGTCGTTCTACCTTATATGCAACACGTCGACGTCGATCCCGACATCACGATCAGAAACGTCGTGGCTCACTTGCTCGTTGATTTGTGCCTCGAGTGCGAGACCAAGAGGTGCCTCGAATTGCTCGATATACTGGAGAAAATTATAAACAAACCATTCAGCTCGGAAAATACACCGATATCCGTGGAAGCCGATGTCAAAGATATCAAAACCGCCGTTGTCGGGGTTATTAAAATACTCGGCGCCAAGTTGTATCAATTACCATCGAGCCACGCGATTCGAGCTTACAAAGTATTGGTCAATCATCTCGAACAACATTACAAAGATCCCTCGGTTTTTCAAGAAGTATCGACGATTCGTTATTTAGTGAGTATCAACGATTCTTAACCCTGGACGAGCTCGCATTTTTTCGTCCTTGCAGAGCATGTGAGGTCCGTGGAAACCCGCCGGCTCCTTGGTAAAAAAAAATGCGGTTATTCTTTAGATAAGTGATTTCCGAAAATTGAGTTTGTTTCGGTTTATTTGAGTTGAACCCAAACTCATTTTTCGGAAAAGTCACTTATCTAAAGAATCACCCAAAATGCTTTTTATAAACGATCATAGGGTTTATATTCGGTGGTTGCATATGAAATCGACTGCTGGCAGTAGATGGCGTTGGATACACTATTTTCTCACGTTAAAAGTTGGCAATATACATGGCCAACATTCATAGAGTCCCGCTGAAAAGCAATATTTATGCGACGCCGTAACATCATCTGCTGTAATTGGGTTTACGATGGCAAATTTTGTTCCAAATAAGTGATATTATGCTTCATAAATTTCCGGCGACGTAATCGGGCGCGGAAATACGTCGATTGCTTGAGAAAGTGCATGCCGACCATGCTCCATCGAGTACAACGCGGAAAGAGGCGTTTCGCTGCTTCCAAAGTGGTGATTTCTTCTTGACAACAAGGACCTGGTAAAACCAGCCCAAAGAGGGGTGTTGCGTATTACGAGCTGCTGAAACCGTCGGCGATCGTTACTGCAACTGGTGTGTTTTAAGCGAGCTCAGCGCGAGAAGAGGCCGGGATGGAAGGATCTCCATGGGTTGATGTTGCAGCAAGATGACGCCAGACTGCATGTTGGTCAACGGTTAAAAAGCACTTACAAGGAGTTAAGGAAGGAGATATCTTTAGGCGAGAAAAAAATTTGCTGTCTTTCACGATATCCTGTTGATCCACGATTTCTCTTTTTTAAAGAAAAGATGTCTTCCCCATTTTTAGACTTAGGCTATGGTTTACTACTTTTGGCAGTTACATGGTACTTTTTTAAAATTAATTCTTAAGAATAGCTGTTCGGTTTTTTCGGATTAGTCCCGCTGACGCTACGTGTCACGCCGTCTGACAACATCCGCCGCAACCCGTTTAAAGGACCGTGCCATACCTCCCCCATTTTTAAAGATGAATCATTTAAAAAATACCATGCAACAGCCAAAAATAGTAATAAAACATACACCAAGTCTCAAAAATGGTGAAGAAATCTTTCCATAGAGGGAAGTTTTTGCCTTGTTGGGCAAGAAAATCAAACATATTTTTACTTTGTACAATATTGTGTATAAGTTGAACTAGAATTATTCAAGAATATCTAAAAGTTTTGGGAAAATACAAACTTCCTTCCGATCGCTCACTATTTTTTTATTTTTCTTCTTGATTTTAGTTCAACTTATACACAATATTGTACGAAGTAAAAAAATGTTTAATTTTTTTGGTTCAGATCACCTGTCCGAGACTTCGACAAGCGAAAAATGTTTTGTCAAACTTCAAAAAATATTTTGATGTTCAATAAAGACCGCTTAGTCAACATACCAAATATCAACATTCTATATTTAATATTTTTCGCATAAAAAATTGGTGAAAAGTCGAATATTTTTTGGCCCAAGGCAAAAAATTCCCTTTAAAAAAATCTTGAAAAACAGCACTTTTTACCGCCCCCCCCCCCTTAACTAGGAAATCTTCATATTCCCCAGGCAACGCTCTCTCCGGTTACAATTTTTTCCGGTCGATCAGGACATTACCTCGTACGAAGGAGTCAAAGAATATCTAGATGACTGGATTGCCTCTAAGAAACCTGCATTTCTCCTGCCTGGAATCTGATTGTTGGCCGAAAGATAAGCCAAGTTGGTCTCTTCCAGTGGGCTCCTTTGAATAAAGGAGTTCGTCATTTTGCTACTGAACCACAATCTTTCCTTCGTTAGAAATGAACGGTTTTATATGCAACCACCTCATATATAGACGAATCTCTTCGGAATTCAATAAGGAATAGAATGATTCACATTAAAATCAATTTACCAAAACTGAAAGTGGTAAAAGAGTACTTTGAATGGAGGGAAAAAAAACGTAAACATGCGCAGCTTTTTACTTTTAAAAAATCCTTAATTTTATCTCAGCGATTTATAAAAATCAAACAGGGCTTCACAGTAGATAAAATCAACTATGAGAAACACTCATTATTGCGTTCTCTTGAACAAATTTTTTTTTGCCCAGATTCATGTCGGCAATTTCTAAAGATGCGGAAATGGAAACGGGAAGGATAATTCCGTTAAAAAAGAATGTTGCATATACCATAGACACACACATATATTGTCAAATAATACAATTGTTATATAATGTTTTATGACTTTTTTCACTTGCGCAAAAATTATTTTTCTAACAAATTATTATTTTGCGGAAGAAAATGTTCCCGGCGCATACTTTACGTTTATGCAATAATAAGTGTATGTTTTTTATCCGCGGAAAAACGTTTTTAAGGGAGGGAAGCGGGAAAGGAAGGCGTATCACTCTTCAATTAAATTTTTTTCAATATTTATATAGTGAATTTTTGATCGCTTCACATTAGAAAAATGTTGGTTTTTGTTTCATTCAGATCGGTGGACTGCTTGTGGGTCGAACTACAAAACCACCCCTCGCCACGCTTTTCTTTGAGGGGTGGTTTTCGCCCTTAGACCCGTTTTTCCGCAGATAAAAAAAAATACGTGTCTAATAGTTTTCAACGCTTTATCACATATATGAATTTCAACAAAATCGGAGGCGGGCACTTGAGTGATGTTCCTTGTCAGACTCTAATCGCCCTTTCGTTGAATACTGACAAAATTCGTCGCTTTCTGGCGTTATAGATTATTAGAATCGTTTCCCACAAATAGTACAATCGTGATGTCGCTGAAAAACCCCGTAATCGGAAAAATTAGAAGAATGCCAGTTTTTTGACAGGTGATTCTATAGATGCTGCGGGTGCTACATCCAAGTTTGCCTAAACATCGAGGTGCAGGTTTTTTTAGGGGATGGGGGTGAATTTATGCCAAACTACAACCCCTATGAGGTCGGCGCCGTGAGACAAAATGTTCAGAAAAATCCGGTCTTTAGTTTTGTCCACAGCGCCGAAGTCGTGGAAGTTCATTTTGGGGGTAAAAAAGTGGGGTGAAATTTTGAAAAATCAGTTTTAATTCAATAACTCTTTAGGAAAAATTCGTAAACTTTTTGTTCAAATGGGAACATTGTAGCCCTTGAAAAGATGCGTCGATCGAGTATTTGATCGTCCCTCTCCGATAATATTTTCACCTCCAAAAAAATAGTTGAAATACCAAAAAAAAATTGTTTATTGAACAACTCAAAAATAATCGATTTTTCGGATATTGTTTAAATGTACGAAATGTAGAGAATAACTTTCTCTACATTTTCGTTTCTATGGACCACCCTTGAATTTTGATTTTCCAACCCCTCTCGGGGGTTGATAATTCAAAATGAAATTCTGGGAAAACTATTGACCGCGCGATTTCACCGCCATGGAACAATTTGCAGCAGGAACCCTCAGCTACATTTGTGTCCACAGCGCCAAACTCGTATCGCTTAATTTTCGGTCAAGAGTTTTCCCAGAATTTCATTTTGAAATTTAAACCCCCGAGAGGGGTTGGAAAATCGTGGGGGTTGTAGTTTGGCATTAATCCACCTCCATCCCCTAAAAGGAAGCCTACACCGCGATTTTTAGGCAAACTTGGATTTAGCACCCGCGCCACCTACAAAATCACCTGTCAAAGAACGAGCCTTCTGTTTTTTTTCCGATTCCAATATACAGCACAACTGTACCAAAAGATAAATTGAGTTATGAAAATGGTCCAGAGTTTGCTTCCCGTTTGCTATTTCAGAAGAGTTCCTTGAAAAGAGCATGCGGTCTGTACGTACCCCACATGCTGCTTCTAGGATTAATTGTCCGTTTTTTCCATTCTCCATTTTATTTATTCATCTCTATTATGGTCTCTACGCGTCTCGAACCCATATTTTCTTTTTTGCTTACAGATTTTCGAGTTTTTCTTGAAGATTCGGGCCAATTCTCTCTACCATCTAGGATTTCCGGATACGGCGAGCGGCTTCGTGACTCGTTACAGCCCTTATCTAGTCCTCGAGCACGCTCCGTTGGAGAGACTCAATTCGAGCGGTGGTGGCAGCAGCCCACCACCCGTTAGTCCGGCTCCTCTACAGCACATATCCTGTCAAATAACACATTTGTCGTTGGCTCACGCTTGCAAAGCCGTTATATCCTGTATAAAGCTGGAAAAGGACTGGAAAGTTTTGCAGCTGATACTGAAAGAAACGCCTCAAGTTATGCAGAACAGAGCTTTGATACTGTCGAGACACAGCAACGACATTGATTACCTCGCTGCTGCACTCTGCTGTATGGTAAGTTTTTTCACTAAACTTCACTACCGCCATTGATATTTAAGACGGAAAGAAAAACATTGCAAACAGCCGTCTACGCACGCATACTTCGACACAACGCAACATTTCGAACGAGTAGGATATATATTTTTTCTTAAGACGGAAGATCCCTGTAGGCGAGAAAAAAATTGCTGATTTTCATGTTTTTTTTTTTTAAGGAAAGATTTCTTCACCGTTTTTTAGACTTAGGGAGTTTCGAGCGTTCGAATCATTCAAAGTTCGGAATTTCAACCCGGCCCCAAGAATGGCGGAGATAATCTGAAAAAAAACCAACGAAGATTTTTTCGTTTGTTAACACATATAGGCAGAATATGAACCAAGAAAAAATGAGAAATGTTGAAAATGGATAATATTGTACGTTTTGAAACAAAAAGATTGAATTTTCCGAAAAAATGGCTACATTCTGCCATAATTTTTTTTTTATTTTGAGAAATATTTAGGGTCCTTTTTTAGACAATAGGATTAGAAAGAATGTACCAAATTTCATCATAATCGGTCGATTAGTTTTTTAGCTATACGTCATGCCAGTTTGGGTTTGTTTAGAAGAACGTGCCCTTTCTCCCGCCATTTCTAAAGCTTGAAGGGTCTTCTCACTTTAAACGCTAAAAAAAGGCTATTTTCATGAGTTTTTTTTATAGGTTTATATTATAGATATTGTATAAAAGTTTTCATGCTTAAAAAATACACTTCAGAATACATTTTTTTATCTTTTAATTTATTTAAGTCACTATTTATAGACAAAAATGGTAGTTAAAAAAATTGTAGGTCTGCGCTGTTGATGAAATCTCGGAGATGGATCACCCGAAACAAAAAAATCAAACGATTTTTGATTCAGTATGTTAATGGAAATAGCGCATATCATACGATTTTTGATATATGCAAAAATAACAAAATGGCGGACATTTTTCTAAACAAACAAAAAAAACGTTTATTTCTCCGTTTTTGGCAACAAAAAAAAATAGTAAAGATCAAAATTTTAAAAAATCCTTGATATGCGCTATAGCTATAATTTTAAAGAATATGTGGTTAAAAGTTCATAAGGATCGGTTCAGTAGTTTCAAAGATTTTATCAACAAGCCGTCGAAAAACGTTGTTTCGAGAAAAACGCGTTTAAAGTTTGTTTAGGTTACATAAATACATGAAAATTTTTTTTCAATGTATTTCTAATGTGTATTTATAAAGTGTAACAACTTTTGTATCAATATCTATAATATAAACCTATAAAAAAATTCATGAAAATAGCCTTTTTTAGCGTCTAGAGTGAGAAGACCCCTTAATTTAAAAAATCCCGTGTAACAGCCAAAGGGAGTAATAAAACATACCCTAAGTCTAAAAAATAGTGAAAAAACCGATCCTTTAAAAGAAAAATCACGCAAATCAGCCAATTTTTTTTCTCGCCTAAAGGTATCTCCCCCTAAATACTCGTTACACCGCAGGTAAGCGACAAGAACCTCAGACTTCCGGAGTCACTCTACAACGTTCCACCAAAGTTCACCGTTTCGGAATTTCGCGTCCATGTATTCCCCGTACTCGCGTCTCTCGCTTCTTACCACGCTCATCTCGAGCCTTCGTTGCAGCAACGTTTGATCAAATGTTTGGAGGTACGATCCACAATATCAATAGACTTTGTTATTTTTACATTCGTCGTGTTTGGTAAAATTTCGAGTTTTTTTTTCAGGTTGGTTTAACGGCGCGTTGCGCGAGTCAGTGTGTAACAAGTTTGACAACTTGTACCCTGGAGATGCGAGACGCTATGAACAAACTCTTAACCGAGGTGTTACTGAATCTATCGAAAATTTCGGCGACTGTCCACATCGCCATACCCATACTGGAATTTTTGTCGAGTGAGTATACGGGAGAAGCAATTTAATGTAAAATCCATTCGATTTGGTATATTCTTCGCCATTTTTTTTCACCTGAATGTCAAATGCAGCGCTCACCAGATTGCCTAAAGTCTTCGCGAGTTTCATCGGGGATCAGTACATGTCGGTATTCGCTATTTTGTTGCCTTACACGAATCCGTTCAAGTACAACCATTACACCGTCTCGTTGGCTCATCACGTCATAGCCGTTTGGTTTCTCAAGTGTCGCTTGCCATTTCGACGTGACTTTGTGAAATTCATCACAACCGTGAGTACGATAAACTATCCTTTCGCCCGCGGCTTTGCTCACGTAAACTTGTGTTGAATGCTCCTTAAGGGGGCAGTCCACTTGAGAGCCACGAAGCTATTTTCGCGATTATTTTGAGGATTTTATACAAGACTAGCTTTTGCCCGCGGCTTCGCCCGCGTGGATGTCGGAAAATATCCCACGGGAACATACTACCGTGATTAAAAGTACCCCATTTGTTAATCTAGGTAAACAATGTCTTCTCGCACTGCTTATATAGTATCCGAGGAGCGGCGCGCGGATTGATATATGATTGATGGAGGATAAAATCTCTAAAACCTAATAATATAAACTAATAACGGGACGGAAAATTACCTACTTAAATGCCAAATATGAAGGCAACTTTAAAGTGAAAATATTAAATCCTCTTTATTCTCTATCCTGTGAGAATTAGAAAAAAATAGTTACGTAAATAATCCCCGTTAACCACCCCCCCCCCCCCCCCCCTAAACCCCTTAATGACAAACTTTATTACATAGGCAAGTATTTGTGTCAAGTTTCAAATAAGATCAAAGAAGATGTTTCAACGAAGATAAGCCCCGCGATAAAATCCTCCCCTGTAAAAATGACTATCCCTTTTTAACCCGTTAGGGGTCGATTTTCGAAAAACCCTGATACACGTTATTCTTTATTTTTGTTCTCAAGCATAAATACTGAGTTTCGAGTTAATCGAACCGCGCGTTAAAATTCTTCCATACAAACTTTGATACCCCCAAATCCCCCCTTGGGGGGTAGTTTAGGAAAAAGAAAAGTGACAAAGTTTATAATTTACTTTATAATTTATTTGTATTAAGTTTTCAAGTATATTAACTCAAGGAATAAGATTTTTCATACAAACTTTCACCCCCAATTTAACTCCCTTAGGGGTTGAATTTCGAAAAATCCTTCCTTATTCCTTGTCTACATTATAAAGGGAACCTTTGTGCAAAATTTCAGCTTTCTAGGTCCAAGGGTTTGGGCTGGGCGTTGATGAGTCAGTCAGTCAGTCAGTCAGGACTTCTCTTTTTATTTATATGGATAGATATGAATATAAAAGTTGTTGGGCTTGATAAATAAAGTCTTGAAATACATTTTTTTTAATTTAATTCATTTTTAAGTACAAAAACTATAGTTTAACGTAACGCCTCAAAAATAGGTGGGCTAGGTAGCTCCATCACAACTCGGCAACGGCTTGTCTGAAACAAAAAAATCAAAGTCTATTATAAATATATTCTCGGATAGTTTATCTATCAATTTAAGCAATTTGAAAAAAAAACGATTTTTCGGACCTTCTAATTCGGGCTCCGGCTCAGTACTAAGTTTCAAGTAAATCTTCTGACCAGATTCTCATTTATTTTACATACAACCATTGCCACCTTTTTTCTCCCCTTCGGGGTTGAATGTCTAAAAATGCTGAAATACGTGTATCATTAATTGCGTCAAGCACGACTGCCAAATTTCAAGTAAATCCGACCATATTTTTTAAAATTTCCATGCAAACTTTGCCACCCCTTCTCTCCCCTTAAGGGCTGAATTTCGAAAAATCCCTTCCAAGTGGGTGCTTGCGTCACAAAAGCAGCCTACTGTCCACATTTCATGCAATTAGCTTCAGCGCTTTTGGCTCGGCGTTGATGAATCAGGACATGTTGCTTTATATGTATAGATTGAAGCTTTGAAAGCGTATATCCGTTATTGACAATAATCTACGGACTGTCGGTCTCCGTTTTTATTCATCCGGATACGGAAACAACAGGGTCTGAAAGCGAACGTTTTGGTGCCCTTCGAAGAGGGCCACCTGATAAAGCCTGACTTCAGTCTGATAAACGAGGATTCATCGAACAGAAAGCGAAGCTCTAGTCTAACCGAGCAAGGAAGTCGAGGCCGTCGAGAGAGGCCCATAATGTCGAATCGTATCGTAGGCGATGGCCGCACGTTGGATCTGAAGCCACCGATCGACGAGGCCCTCATGACGTTTCACGTCGAGCTCACGGAGACTTGCATCGACCTAATGGCGCGCTATACCTTCTCGACTTATACGGCACGTCCGAAGCGACTTCCCGCCGCGGACTTTTTGCTCAAAGAAGGCCAGTCGATGACTTGGCTTCTGGGCAATAGACTGATAACCATTACAACGAGCGGTTGCAGCAACAAAGCCATGCGAAACGGCCTCTGCGACAATTGTTGGGTCGCCTGCAAAGCAGCCCCTTCGACTCCCGAGCATGGCAAAACGCTCGCCTCGTCTTCGCGAAGGACTTCGAGCGCGGAGGTAAAAACAGGAATTTCCGACTTCGGCAAACTTTGCGCCGATCGCCATCCTCGCTGTAACGCAAGATCTTTCGCAGGGTCCGAAGGACGAGAACCGATTACCGCGCCAGTCGTCGAGTGGCCACGCCGTTTCGAGTGCCGCGAATACAGCCGCAAATTCACCGTTCGACGAGTCCAGAAAATCCTTGGAGGAGGCCGAATTCGCAAAACGCGATTTGCCGAGTGAAAAATCCGATAGAATTGATAACGCGGAATCAGCGAAGCTCGCGCGGATTCTCGGCAGCGAAAAACACGAGGAACACGTACCGTGCGCGTGTTGGTGTCAGGGTTGGGCGGAAATTTACGTTCGTCGTCCAACCGGCGATATGTCTTGGATAATGCGTATACAGAACACGATGCAATTCGAGGTTCCCCAGGACTTTCCGATACACGACATTACGACTCTCTATATGCCAACACTCGAATTATCGTCGAATACTAGTCAAGATGTAACGATCGATTTTCAAATGCCCGAGGACACTGCGGAAGTAAGCATATTCATTTTGTTTCTACATCGTGATGTTTGAGAAGAGCATTGAATAACGTCGAATAATATTTGCGCTAATAGGACGTTAATTTGGAGCAACCGCAGACCGATCGCGAAACAACATCGTCAAAGTCTGTAGCTTATGCAGCACCGACCTCGTCGATGGCCTCAACGAGTGGCCCAATCGCGATTCCCAACTCGCCATCACGGCCAAGCCCTTCTCGTCAGAATTCGCGGGACAGTCTGGAGAGTCTCGAGGAGGGTGACGAAGGTAATTTAAGGGGCTACACATGTACCTAGAGACCTGAAAAAATGGCCAAATTCCGGGCAAAAAAAATCCGGCAAACGGTTTGGTGAAAAAGAAACGCATTTTTTTTAACGCAAAGGTACATATATTGAGAGCGTTTAAAAAAATCACCAAACAATTTAGAAAAACAACAAAAACATGGGCGCGGGCGAATGATAAAAAAATTCGCGACGTTTGACGGTGGACACTAGCGTAAACGGTCCATCTGAAATCTAAAAACCAAACGGGTTATTCAAGCTAACAATAATTACGAATCGTTGACGATCGTCAATTTTTTTAATCATTTTTTTAACAAATTCGAGCATGCGAAATCTGAAAAGTCGTCATTTTTACGTACCTATTCAAGAAATGAAGATCGATTTTTAACCCCTCCTTGACACACTTATATTTGGCCACGGCTTTGGCACACTGGCTCAATTTGACCCGGATAGTACTTCATCCACCTGCCCTTAAGGTAGAACAAGCTCGCGCTTTTGATTTCTATAGATTTTGTTCAAGTTTAACCAGACATTGTTCATATCATTATGCATGTTTCAGTGAAATTTCAGAACAGTGGATAATTTAGATTGGAAGATAATGGGTTTTAAAATTGCAACTTTTAACACTGCAGGGTCTGCATTGACTGAAAGTCAGGTCACATAATTCGTCGTACCACTCTATTGTGTTCATAAATTTTGGAAAAAAATGATGTTCAGATAGAAAACTAGTTAGAGAATGAGTGAAAAAAGTTTGGATTGCCTTTACTATTCAGTTTTGCTAAAAACGTTCAGTAAAGACAATAATTATCCGTAAAAAATATTTGTCCTCTATAATAAGAAGACCTATTGGCGACACTGCAGAACAGTATTGTTCAATATTTCGAGGAAAAAAAAAATTATCTTTTTCCTAAAAGTAAAAACTTTTATCATAAAAAAATATTTGCGTTATAAATATCAATATTTTATATTGTTTATGTTATCTTCATTAACAAATAAAAGTATCGGTTAATTCGTAACTAGTTAAATACTGTTCGATTAAAAATTACTTCCAAATAAAAATGTGTATTGCAGTATTATTTTAAATATGCCGCGCAAACTTCCGTCATTGACACGTGGAACGATGCGATGTTGCCATATGTCTTCTAATTATAGGGGACAAATATGTTTTCGAAAAATTATTCTGTCTAAATAATAATTTAGACAGAATTCTAAATTATTATTTAGATATTAATTTAGAATTAATATCTAAATAATTAGATAATATAATTATATATATATATATATATATATATATATATATATATATATATATATATATATATATATATATATATATATATATATATATATATATATATCTATTATATTATAGATAATATAATATAGTTAGATATAATATCTAACTATAATATAATACCTCCCAATCTAAATAGTCGACTGTTCTGAAATTTCACTGAAACATGCGTAATGATATGAACAATGTCTGGTTAAAATTTGACCAAAATCTATAGAAATCGAAAGCGCGCGCTCGTTCTACCTTAACAACCCTTCGGTCGGTTTTTATTGAAAAAATTCCGGGATACACTTTGAACATTTCTTGATATGACTGCGTAATTAAAATTCGGTAAGTATAAAATCGAACGGTTGTAAAAAATTATTGAAAACTTTCACTTTTTCGGAAATTGAGCATTTTATTTCAAATCCGTCCGGGTCAAGATTACCCAGTGTATCAAGGAAGAGTTAAAAAGTGTGCTCGTCAACGGCCTTCAAATTTTTCTCATCGTATCTCTTGTAAATTTGGAAGCAATCCATCAAGTGGTTCTCGCGATGTCATATCCATCGACTTTGAAAACAGTGCTTCGAGAAAAGGTGTTTAAAGTTTCAAGTATGATTCTGCTACCACTCACCCCGTCGACTGTTAGAAGCTGTAGCTCATTCAATTTTCGGAATATTTCAATGAAATTTTCAGCGAATATAGCTAAAAGGTGGAACTATCGAATAAAAATATATTTGGAAAATGCAATCTTTCACCCACCTAGGTATATGTAGCCCGTAACTAAAAAATCATATTTTTCCAACCGTTTCACCACATTATGCCGTTGGTATTTTTCGCACGATCCAACAGAAACGCGAAGATCGAGGAATCCCGTTCGTCGTTCCAATTCCAGTCCAGAGATGAGCTCCAACTGGAAGAATCCCTTTTTGAACAAAGACAAGCTTATCTTGCCACAAACGGAGCCAGCGTCGAACGACTTTGATATGAAGCTCGACACGGAACTCAAGAAACACGCAAAGAACGCCTACGCCAAAGACATGAGGTATACAAATGCTTGTCCTTTTCTCACATGCGATTGATACTGACTAATATAAACATAATGCTCAATTCATTTTGGTTCGGGCTTTTCCTCAGAGTCAGTTGCGAAGCGATCCCGGAAGAGATTTCAGGAATGGGAACGACTCCACCGTCCGCAGAGCAGCCAACCGATCATCCCGGTGGCTTGAGGTCGCAGCGATCGTATCCGGGAGCTACTCACGCTGTGCAGAATTTAACGACGACGGCAAGCAATACCGTTCCACCTTCGCCGACAACCGCGCAGGTCGTTTTTCTTTTGCACACGCCAAATTTGTCTTTCTACCAATGATCCAATCTTGATCGTAATTATCACGGAGCTATCCATTTTAGGCACCCACAAACTTTCTCATGGTACAGAACAGAGCAGCCCAGTTGCAAAATCTCGCTGGAAAACCGCCACAATCGCCGACGCAATTGTATTCTCGCGTTGCTGACCCGAACCTCAAGCAATCTCTTACGATCGATACGAAACCGCCTATCGGTCGAAATTACACCATAGACAAGGTATGCAGCAACTGAACACTTGTTCCGTTTTGTTTAATCCCTAAGGAAAGTAATTCACGTTCCTATAACGCCGTGATGTATGACCGACAGAACAAAGACGATAGGCTCGATCAATCGACTCTACCACCATTAGTTTTTCGTGACAGAGGTCACACGATATCTGTCATGAGCCCGGTAAAACAATCGCGCGAGTGGGACAACGTCAGGCGCGGTACTTCGCCACGGGTAAAAGATACATCGCGAACGGGAATCAATCCGAGGTAATAAAACACTGGCATCGCAAATTATCAAACGCGTTAATCATATACGTTACCAGAAATGTATATAATTGAGAAATAATATATAATTCATAGAAAATGTATAAAATTACGACATAATTCAGGAAATGTGTGAAATATTTTATCAATACATAGAATTTTATGAACTTATAGAAGGAAATGGATGAAATTGATGAACATCTTTCATGGGAAATTGTACCCTATTGTAATTGTAAACTGTACCCCATGGAAGTAATATCCACACCAATTTTTAGATTTTTATCTTATCTCTTTTACGAGTTATAATTTTCCAAAAAAATCCGATTCCGGAAGTTTTGGAAACGTCTAAACGCTGATTACTCCCGAACTAATTGAGATATCGACGAATGTCACTATATACTATATTTTATTTTGAAGCATACGGTTTATTTTTAATTTGTGCTGAATTTGACAACCTTTTTTTGTTAAATTCAACACAAATAAAAAATAAACCGTTTCAGGCCTGTCGAAGCCGATCTGGAAATCACAAAATCATTAATATCATTATTGGACATAAAAATGATAAAAATCTTTAAAAAATGATTAATTTTTAAAAAATAGAAGGAAAAATAGGCCTATGATGAGATAGTCTTAAAAATCATAGAATAGGTCTCTCTATTTTAGAGAATTTTTTGAAAAAAAATCGCAGTCATCTTAAAAAAAAAAGTTTCCAATTTAGAAGCAAAAAAAACGTTGACATTCATAATTGATATTTTTTCATATTTTTTTAACAAAAGTATGCTCTAAAATGAAAAAAAAATTATATAGTGACATTTGCCGATATCTCAATTAGTTCAGGAGTTATCAGCGTTTAAACGTTTCTGAAACTCCCTAAATCGACATTTTTTGGCGAACGAAAAATTCTAAAAGGGAAAAGATAAAGATCTAAAAATTCGTGTGGATATTTCATTCATCGGGTACAATTTTACAACAAAAAAATCGGGAAAACCAAAAATTGTCGGGGTCACGGGCTAGATGAAATGGCGTGGAATTTCCAATATATTTCCTAGGAATTATAAAGGGTGTCCCAAAAACCAACGACAATATTGCAGGTGCTGACAGGCCAGCTCATGATGATCCAGAATAATCAAATATGGCCTCAGCAAAAGTATCACTTTTTCCAGATATCCACAGTATTGTTAAATTCGCGAAAATCTGTAGCCTAAGGCAATATTTCACATATCACAGCTGCAAATACATATATTTTTCGGTTCGGTTTTTCGTCTGAATATTACTAAAAAATCGTGCTATCAATAACAACCAACAACTACGTGTTGCATCTTTTTTAAATCTAGACTTAAGATATGTTGCGAGTTCGGCGTCGTGCGTTTATTATGCCACTATCAATCAAACTGAGTTACGAAAAGTCAAAACAGCTAACAATGTAAATATTTATGGTTATCATTGATAGCACCAAAAAACCGAACCAACAAATATCCGTATTGACTGTTGTGATATATAAAATATTGCCTCAAGGGGAGAAAAGAGTTTAAAAATTCTTAAGTTAGAATTTTAGAATTCAAAATTTTCGAAAAAAAAATCCCTTTAGAATTTTCAAAAAATCGATCTCTTTGAACATATTTCTCAACTATAAATATATTAGGAAGATACTGTTGAAAGGAAAAATCGAAATATTTAATATTTACGGAGTTATACCGCATAGTGGAGAGCGCCGAGACCGCATACCGCGAACTAGCGAGACGTTACTCCGTTACTTGGTGAAGAGATGAAGCAGAATCTCTAACCAATTTACAAAGATTTTTCGAGAGAAGATTCACTCGAAATATGCTTGAGTGGCCATACCCAAAACGCGGACGAGAGTTTCAGCGCAACAGTTTGGCGATTAGCTCCAAAACACCTCCATTCTGGGCTCAAAATCGTTGAAATCGCATCCTATATTGCTGCTGGGGTGTTTCATAAACGCAATTCCTTCATTCTAAGAATTATGAATGCGTTGGACATAATTGTTGGGACGTACGCCAGAGTTTTCGCCGAGAACTCCGACGAGGCACGGATAGAAAGGCAGAACCGGATGAGCCCTTCCTCCACAAAAGCAGCTCGTACAGCCCGAAAACAGATTTTCACGAGTTTAAAAAAAGTGCAAATATCTCGAAAACTGTGACACTTTTACTGAGGTCACATTTGGTTATTCTGGATCATCATGAGCTGGCCAGTCAGCAATTGCAATATTATCGTTGGTTTTTGGGGCACCATAACGACCAGTTCAACTCATTTCCTGTAACATATACATATAAAATTGCGAAAATCATTTCCTTTTTCATCCCAATTGTTCGCACAAAAACTCCTCTCTTCGCTTGCTATTATTGTTCGCAGCTTTCTATTTCTGCAGCTGTATCACACTGCTCATTTCGACACAACGACCGAGAAGCCACTGTTGGTGCCCCGAACAACGGCAGTACAGAGGGCGGTCACGAATCTCGATAGAATACAACCTTATGAGACCCACAAAATTGGCGTGCTTTACATAGGTCCCGGCCAAGCCTCCAACGAAGTCGAGATACTCGCGAATCAGCACGGTTCACTGAGATATACCGAATTTCTTCAGCGTCTTGGCACTCTCGTGCGTCTCAAGGACGTTGACGAGAGTGTTTTCCTCGGCGGACTCGATCGTAACGGGGAAAACGGGAATTTCGCTTACATATGGCAAGATGACGTGACACAAGTGGCTTTTCACGTCGCCACGCTAATGCCAACTAAACCGAGCGACCCTAAATGTACATCCAAGAAGCAGCACATAGGCAACAATTACGTGAGCTTAGTTTACAACGAAAGTGGCGAACCTTACAACATACAAACTGTTAAGGTAAATATGCAAGTATCGGTTGCTTCTGATCACAAAATCTTCCTCCCTCCTCCCTCGTCTATCGTATGATTCTATATCTGAACTAATGTCATCCTTGAGAGAAAGGTAAGGCGGAGTATACATTTAAACGAATAAAATTTGACAATTTTGAGGGATTTTTTTAACTAAAAATAATTATTCTACATTTATTAAAATCTACGTATACTTTTATAGTATATTTAAATATACAATACCATTTCATTTTAATTCATTTATCATCATAATGGCTGAGCTGTGGTTACAGCAAGGTTGCCGCGGGAGTTGCAAATCGGCGTGCAGTCTAGCTTTCGGTAGACTTTGATTTGATTTGATTTGCAACTTTGATTGGCAAAAAAAATGTTGTTCACTTACATTATGTATAGTTTCTATTTGCTAGTAATCAAAATGAAAAAAAAGCAAATTTAAGGGGATGGCTCGCATTTTTAGAAAAATCAAAATTTCACCCAAAACTCCTGTAAAATTTGGATTAAAAAAGTAGTTTTAACATAATTTTTTAAAAGCAGTTCTCGTCAAGAAGAAGGTAGCAATATTATTAATATTTCTACCAAGTTTCAACTTAATCGACTTGATAGTTTTCGAGTATACGTGCACGCCGATTTCGAAAATGCAATTTTGGAAAAAACGCGTTTAAAGTTGGTATAGAATTTGAATTTAATTGCACTAGGTAGTAATTACCATATAGTACCTAGTGCAATTACTCAAGTACCATATAATACTTAAGTAATTAGTGGTAACTAATTACTTAAGTAATCTGTCACAACGAAATTAAATTAACAATTACACTAGCAATTATAATTGTTAATTTAATTAGTTTTTGCCCATCTCCGCCTGCCCCACTGCGCTGTCGCTTCTGCGCGTGCGCTCTGAATCAAGCGGTGAGGCTCAGCGTTGACCGGCTGTAACATTTGCAGTTTTTCGACCTTCGCTTTGAAACTTTAGGAAAATATTCCACATATACAGTTCTTGCGTTTAAACTTTTTTACCAATCGATTTCTTTTATCGTAATGTAAAATCCGCCATAAGTGCGAGAGAGAGATAACTGTTTTGCATATTGCAGAAGTTTTTTTTTCTAATCTACTGATACTCAAAGTTTTCATCATTTTCAGACAAAACTGTTGCGGATTTTTTACCGACCGTAAACGGGTGATGCATAACGCTTGAATTCTCATTACTTTCCCCAGGGTCAATTCAATTATGCCTGCGTAATTATTCAACCGCTGGATCACGGGACGAATCAGGTTACGGTTCAAGCCAGAGAGGAGCTCGCTGAACATATAGGACACAGCGATCCGAAGATCATATCCGATCAGAATCTTCCCATTCTCTCGCGGCAGCTTGCGCTCCACGCAAACGTGAATATCACCGTGTCCCTCGTGTATTCTTCTTCCTGCGAAAATCACGCGCCAATATATTAATAGGATTTCTTTTCCTTCCTCGTCGTAGCTCGCCTCCATGGTTTCCTCGTCGTTGAAACAAAACGGTCACAATCCCTACGCTTCTAATTGGTTGGAACGTTTGCGGCACATAAAACGACTGAGAAGCCGGGTACTTCAAGAATTGTCGGCCAACAACTCGGACGGTCCGTCCGACGACGTTTCGCCCAGATCAAACAAGCGCGTTCACATGGACGACTTTACCGAATACACCACTTGAAAAATAATCGTAAAATGGCGCCCCATACCACAGACAGATGTAACGAGATATAATGAAGTTCAAAGAGCGCAAATTCATAGGATGCTGTAATACAAAGCAGTTCTTCGAGACGTTAATACTAGACTGTATCGTGTATTCGGAGTTACTTCCGGTTTATTGTGGATGATAATGGCCATTGGCTATAACTGTTCGCTGATGTAAAGCAAGACAGGAATTTGTAGATGAAAAAAATCTAAATGAAACTTTTAATAAGGTGCACATTGAATAATTGTCATTGTTCTTCGGAAGAACCTCATTTCATTTTATACTCAAAACAGTTTTTTTTCTTTGCCATTTTTTTTCAAGAGATTTGTATTCCGCGCGTATTATCTGTAAACTTGGGCGACCATAAAGCGGCAAGCCTTCATTTTTTACGGGTGATTGTTATAGAAATGAGAATCCAATAAGAAATTGAATTGCCTCGACTAAGCATCCATTTTACTCTAGTATCGAAGGAAAAACATGGTCATAGAGGACAAGGGAAATCGGAGTTTTGAAAACTGAACCACATGGGGGCAATGTTGAATACCGATGGTGCGCTGCACACCACAGTTTCATGTATCAACACCGTTTGCCGTGTATACTGATATTTGGTGGCAGTGCAGTGTCTAGTGGATCGATACGCTGTACAGGTTTAAAGTTGTTGCTAAGCAATGTTGGGGTGAATTAATGAAAATTTGACTAGACCTTATGGTATATTTTCTGATTATAATGGCAAAAGGAAAACTCGGGTTTGCGCATTCGTTTGTCAAATATTAAATTTCAAAGTCACATCAACGTCCGCATGGTCGGATTGCCCGGGAAAAAAAGTTCATATCTAAATCATATCTGTCGAATCAGATATGATCAGACAAGAAAAATGGCCATATCTGTCCATATCGCAGCAGGTCTGATCAGATCCAATCCCTAGGCAAAATCTGATCTTGTTGGACCAGATCTGATTTTATTGGGCCAGATCTGATCATGTCAGGTAGATCTGATTTTATTGGACCAGATCTGATCATGTCAGGCAAATCTAATCTTATTGGACCAGATCTGTCTGTCCGTATAAGGATAAAATACCGTGGATCCCAGTAGACGTGGACATCTATGAACAATAGACCTGTCCATATGATAGAATCATAGTTTATCTGAACTATCAGACCAGGTATGACTCCGACTATATCAGAGCAAATCTTACCCTGTTGAGACCGATCAAATCTTGTTAGTGCAGTCATGAAGATATTAAAATGTTTACATATATAGAGCGGGGTTCCCGTCATCACTTGACGTGTTAATAATTAATAATATAGTAACTCACATGATCACATATAATACAGTCTGGTGAGGCGCTATATCTGATCGGACATCGTCTCATATCCTCATATATCGTTTCATATATTCAGATGGTTTCATGCGTGAACAACTGAACTGCATATACGATAAGGTATGAGTGTATAAGACTTCGTGTATTTTCCAGGTTTGATATCGTGTCTGATGCGATAAAATTTTATATGAACGTGCCTGCTCATATATCACATCATGTATGTTCAGATATGGTTCCACGCTGCCAACCGCCTTGGTACCTGAGCAGATAAAAACATTTATGAGATCTATATAGCGGAGTCTCGTACCGTATTTGATCGGATATGATCTTATACGAACAGATACGTTCACACATCACATCATGTATGTTCAGATACGAATTTACGGTACCAACTCGCCTTTGTACTTAGCCAGATATAAACAGATATGAGTTCATATATGGTCAGGCCAGATACTGTATTTGGATAATTCACTTACAGCATCCGATCCACTTGTCCGTTTTATACCGGCAAGTGGGGTACACTTCTCTCCGGAGGGTACGCTGTTTCAATCCGATTAGGATTTGTTATGGTATGTAAAAAATAGACAGCCAATATTCATAGATTACTTTTCCTACAACTATTTTCCTCTGTTTTCTGTCATATTCTATGAACTATAACATAACGTATGTAAAATCCTCAATTTCTGTTCCAGCTGAAATAACATTGTTTGGAGTATTCATACACTCGGTATCGACGTTAGGATCGCCTACCGGCCACGGTCTTTCATACAGGTCTTGCAACGAAGCTACATTTCCGTGGTGGGGGTAGGCACGCTTATCATCTCCACTTTTCGATTCACTAGTCGTCGCTACGCGTCGCCACTAGCAAGGGGAAGTGCTTTCCCCCTTAGTTTGTTGTTTACAAAACATGGTTTTTGCCGTTTTCGGTTTTGTTGATAGGCGAATTGGCGCATCCGCAATCGAATATAATAAAATATAGTAAAGGATAAGGCCGGGTCCACAATATGCGGTTCTACCGGAGCGTTTCAGGTAGTTTAGATTTCTAGAAGGTTATGTCAGGAGGTTATTTTTCCATTGCTGTATGTCTATATCTACAAGACTACTTCTACTTGACAGCGCTTCCAGTGGATAAATGAGGACCTACATTTTTGCCTCACCAACGATGACACTTTCCACCATGCAAAAGCGCCGGAGTTTCCAGACCTGTATCCAAGACCGTGTTTCAGCCCCACCGTTTTTGATTTTTCAGCATGTAGGATACGTAACGTGCGTGAACCGTGAGCCAATGTCCAATTGAACGCGGACACACGAGCCAACGGAGTTGATAAACAATCTTTCCGATAAGAGCAGTCTCAAAAATAAAGTGAACGATTCACCATCCCGTTCAAACGTTCGTATGATCCTTTTTCCGTTGATCATGAGGCGATTGTTCTTATTGAGCGTTTTAGCAATTAGCGCGGTGTCCGGTGGACCGGAAGAATCGGAGGGTGTCAAATATGCAAGCGACTGCGAAGGTGAGACAAAAGAAAGCAGCAGCGAAGAATCGAAAATTTCAAATCACTCGTGTGTATGTATCTAAAAAGTGCATAAATTTGTCAGTTTGCAAAGTAGTTGCCCGTGAACTCGAGACGAGGCTCGACGAGACGGGAAAGACTCACGACGTCCTCGAACTTGGATATTCACTGGATGACGTTACTCCCAAAAAGAAAAAGGAGTACAAAAAATCGTACGATTCATTTTATTCCCGTCTCGCCTCATTGTGGAACATTGCATTTTCTCTGACCCGTTATGAACTTTTCATTCGGCAGGGAACTGCGTCTTGTAGAATCGTTGGAAAACGTATGCGACAGGATATTGGAGTATAACATTCACAAAGAGCGAGAGGACAGCACTCGGTTCTCCAAAGGCATGAGTCAAACTTTCAAAACTCTGCATGGTCTTGTGTACGGTAACTTTGAACTCAAGAATGCTTTGTATCATCTTCCCTGCGGTACTTGACGTGTAGCAAAGATTCAATGTCATTGCAGGGACAAAGGAGTAAAAGTCGAACTTGGAATACCTTACGAACTCTGGGACAAACCTTCCGTCGAAATTACCACTCTGAAGACTCAATGTGAGAATCTTCTGGAAAATTACGAGTCCGATATAGAAGAGTGGTACCACAAATATCAGGGCACTGT
The DNA here is from genome assembly GCA_963210295.1 of Ophion ellenae. Taxonomy (NCBI): domain Eukaryota; kingdom Metazoa; phylum Arthropoda; class Insecta; order Hymenoptera; family Ichneumonidae; genus Ophion; species Ophion ellenae. Next base: position 387,097 of record OY723388.1, read on the forward strand.
ACCTCTGATAAAGTACGTATCTCCAGCACAACTCGCACACCTGGGAGACTATTACAGTTGTCAGTTTGGGTGAAAATGACAAAAGTGGGCGGCTCACCCTATTACGGTTCTTTTTACCTAGTGAAAATGCGAGATTATTCCCGTGAGTTTACTCGGCACGGAATTTCGTGTGGAAAATAATAGTGCACAAGCGTGCGTGTCTGCCTCAAGCAGTAACCACACGTCCAGAGCTGTATAATAAAACGAGCTACCGCGAAATAGTTTATTCAGAGAGGGCAACATCGCGTCGCAAATACTTAGGGGATAAAACCACTCTAGCGGCAGAAAATAAGGCCTAACTTTGACAATTTATTTTGGGAGTATGAAAAAAAGAATAGAATTTCTTTTGAGCGGGTTTATTTAACACATATTAAAGTATTTTTAAAAATGTATTATAATTTTCATACAAAATCGCGGCGACAGAGCCCATTTTGAAAAACGTGTTTTTTACAAATAGATTCACTGGAGGACGGTTTTCTCGTAAGTATAAAACCTGAAACGAAAATAAATAAATAAAAGAATAATCTATATATTATTAGCTATGAGACTACGTAGGGATTTTTTCAAATTCAAATTTCGAAAAAATGGCGCACTTCGAAATAAATAAATTGATTTTTTGCTCAAAATACAAGCAGTAAATTGTTTATAAAAAGAAGTTTCCGTTTAATCAAAAAACGGCTATGTACACCCATAAAGAATGTAATTGTGAAGCTACTTGAAAAATTCCGAAACGAGCCATGCAAAGGTGTTCGAGTAATCCGTCCTCCGAGTATGAAAAAAAAAGTGGTTTCGAGAAAAACACGTTTAAAGTTGTACAAGGCGCCTGAAAGAAGTCCTAGGGGCTGCGGCAAAATCGATAATTGAACCTTTAAAAAAATGTTTTCGCTACAGGACCAATTGCATATTGTTTTTATGACCCCAAAGTAGTTTTTAAGCAAAAAAAAAATATTTTTCCAAAAGCCTAGAGTAGTGTTATCCCTTAAGGGATCATCACATTGTAACGGGTCGAAAAATAGCTGATCTTCGCGTTTTTTTTTCGATGTTTTTTTCGTTGAAATACGCTAATCAATTTGGTTTTTTGTATGTCAAATCAAAGCACCCATGAAAGTCAGAAAATACATTTTCAAACGTTTTTGTTCTCTACATTTTCTTCAACGGTTGAAAATGTCTTCGAAAAAAAGGATTTGTAAAAGAATTATTAATCAGTATGAAAGCCGCTATCTTAGTATGGAAGTTTTTAAAAATCAAAATTGACAAAATGGCTGCGGTTTGAAAAAAAAAACTATCGGATTTAACCAAATTTTCGAGTTTTTCGTTAAAAAAAATATGAAGGCTAAAAAAAGCTTCCATAGCAAGATAAAGAATGGCGTGAAAGAAGTCGTGTCAAAAATTAGACGGATAGCTTGAAAACTCTTCCTTCGAGAATGTACACCGTTTTGAAAAACAACATTTCGAGAAAAACGCGTTTAAAATTTCGATCGCGCACGCCAAGTGCTCGAATCACTTTCTTTAAGAAAGGCTGTAATGACCGAAATTATTCGAATTTCGCCCCAAAAATTGAACAGCATGTTTATAACCGTCTATACTATCGGATAATGCAAAAAAAATCGATCTTTTGAAAATTATACATTGTGATGATCCCTTAATAATACTTAGCAACTTAAAGTTCATACCGCAAACAGTACAGTATTATTATTCGATAATAATGAATAATTTGGTGATGATGCGTTTGCCATTCTTTAGCTTGTTTCTGTGGTCCGCTCCTGACTAAGTTTCAGGCGGGAGCCTGAATTAGGAGGTCTGAAAAATCGTTTTTTTTATTGCTTAAATCGATAGATAAACCATCCAAGAATATATTTACAATGTTCCAGAGGCCAATATGTAAATATTTTCGAAGATACAAGGCCAAAAGCAGAGAAGCGATTGATATTTGATATTGATATTAACCCCTATTGAAAACTTTGAAGTGCGTTTTCTCCAGTTCTCATTTTCGCGATTTTCCTAAATTGGCGGGCGTGATAGCAAAAAAAAACTAAACGACCTATTGAATCAAACCAAAGTTTATTTTCTTCAGTATGAAAATCTCTTCAAAAGAACTCAAAGAGTCGTTGAAAAAGTATTTTTAAAACATTTTTATAGCACGATAAAGTGTTTTTTTTAACACATTTTTTTCAAACCTGAGAAAAGTTATAATTTCACGATTTTTTCAGCTTTTTCTTAATTTACCCAGAAGAAAAAGAATATGACAATTGAAAATTTTATTGATGTATTTGCTTCAGTCAAGAATTACAAGCTGCATTTTTCCCGCCGATTGGGGACTGCAGTGGTCATTTATTGTTTCATGTTGAAACATTTTTTTATACATTTCAAATATACATGAAAAGATACCTCAATGTTTAACGGGCTAACTTGTTTGTTCTCTTCTAAAAAAATTGCCGAAAAAACGCTTTTTTGGACCTTCTAATTTAGGCGCTCCCGCCTTAAAGAGGTGGGAATTGTGACCCACATATTGTCCCGGATATATTACATAGTAGGTCGATTTATTGATAGCAAACAATAATTCTACCATTGTCATATAAGAATCTCCTTATATTTTAATATGATACAAAACTTACTAGTTTCTGTTTATTTGAACTGCTGTACCGCAATCTGCTTCGTGTTCTTTCATCAACCCTACTAACTTTTTTTCTGTAACTGTCATGGTGCGAAATTATATTCTATTTTAACTTGCTGTTTATGCGCGTAAAGAGATTATGTCTTCGTTGATGCACACGTGCTTTGTTTAGGGTTGCTTTGTTTCTTGATCCGTAATAGAGGGACAAAATTCACGTGAGATGAAATTGCGAAACGTGAAAGTATTCACCCGAGAACCGTAATAGCCCTCCTGTACAAACGTCAATGTTAAATGTATATGCGAATATACCAAAATTTGTATCAATCAACAGGCACTTATGCTCCGATAGAGCGTTAAAGGGCAATGACGCTTCATGCCTGAAGGAAAAGGGCGACAAAGGCACGTCCGAAACGCCAAAGTCGAAGCGGAAAACGAAGAGCAAAGAGAGCAAGAAAAAATCGCAGAAAAATCCGAAAAATAGCAAACAAGAATTATGAAGAAAAAAAATACTCGAACTGAATTTGGGAACAAGGCGGAAGTCCTATTTACGATTGACATTCTATATTTGAGCCATATACATATATACAATACGATATTATTTTTCATGGATATACACAGCTATACGTATCGTATGCAGACACACATATATATATTTACTCTCGAATCGGGAGTCTGGCAAAAACAAACGAACATCGATAATCTTCCAGTTCTCCACGAATCGCCGGGTGTGCGAAAAAAGAAAATTATGCCAAAGTATCTGCTATTCGCTTTATTATTATCAAATTTGCGAGAATTCGAAGGGACCCTTTTGCGAGGGACGCGAGCTCGGGACGATCAGTTTCCATGGTTAATACAATTCTACACTATATCGCCGTGCGGCGGAGTACTCATAACCCCGGATTGGGTGCTCACAGCGGCTCAATGCGTACAATACAAACGAAACGTAAGCATTTATTTTTCCCATACATTTCCGTTAAGAAATTATCCGTAAAGCGCAGATCGAACGTTCACTGCGCTGTACAAAATTGTCTTTTATTCGTGTATGAATGAAAAAATGTGTCTTTGATTTTATGTGGACAGTCAATAGTTCTTTACGCGACCGGTTTGAACGGAACAGAATCGAGTCAAGCCGTCAGTGTCAAGGCCACCTACATATATCCCCAATTTCAAGGATACTCGGGACCTCGCGACCACGACAACAACATAGCTCTTTTGAAGCTCGTACAGGCGTTTGATATGTGTGGCGAAAAAGTACGTTTCCTGGACATAGCGCCGGTGAGACTGGACGACGATTATAAAACTTGCCTGATATTCGGTTGGCAGAGTAGCCTTTCACTGTCATCGAAAGTTAACTCAAAGCCGATACAGTACAGTCGTGTGTTGTTGAATGCGTGGCGCCATTGTCTCTACGTGCACAAGGGCAACGCGAGTTATCGCAACGTATTCTGCACGGTGATCGAGGACGAGAATGGTCAGAGAGCATGCGCCGGTAATCCAGGCTCACCAGTCGTCTGCGAGGACGAAAATCGTAGAATGGTACTTCTCGGCATAGCCTCGTTCACCAATTATTCGTTGCATTGCGGTGGCTTGCCGACTTATCTCGGTGTCAGCGTATTCAGATCTTGGATGCAGGATCTCATTTTCGGCAACAGGAATATGGAACATTGGGGAAATGGAGCGAATGAGCGCGGTACGGGCGAGCAGGCCTGCAAGCGTCAGCGATACTCCGTCGGCGTCACGCGAGCGGAGATGAATTTTCGCGATTCGCGAATTCGCAATTACACTGGCCGTGAGATGAATCGTAAGGGACATGATTCGACAAAAACGAAGGGAAACGAGTACGCTTACGACATATCGTGGGAACCTTCACGAGGGAAACCTCCGATGTCATTCGATCAAATTGACGATTACACGGGGATATTGGACCCTGAGAATTCTCGAAACGGTAAAAATGTTGACGTCGTTCGCGGGAGAGATGAAGAACTGAGCCAGTATCGTGAAATCGGCAGAGCCGAACCTTATTCTCAAGATGACGGGGAAAAAGAGCTCATAGCCGTACCCTCGCAGCTCGAAAGAGTTGCCTACGTTGATGGAAAATTGTTGAAAACTAATTTCAATCGCCGGGCCACCGTGGATGAGTCTGAAAATTTCGATGTTCTTGAACTCGTTATGCCCGATGGAATTGAAGAGTTCAATCGCTCCTTGTCTACGAGTACCTTTTGTGGCGGGAATTTTGAACTTTTATTTATAATTACGTTTTCCGCCATCGTCAATACGTTCCTTTGATAAATTGAATTATTTGGTTTTTAGACATGATTTTATGTACTTATTCTATTATTCGTCCATATACATGCGCGTGTTTATCGCGTACAGTCGTTTGTATCATCTCGCTCGATCTATTTATCGGAGCTGAGGAGGTACAAATCTGATTTACCCATTTTCAACATTTAGCGTTTTACTCTATGTATATTGAGAACTGTATCTTTCAACAAGATCAACGTATCCTTCGACAATTATTTCAGTGTCGTCATCTGAGCTCGTCGACAAAAGAAATATATTGTTCAAGAGGACATTCCAAGGATCGATATTGGAAAATAACTTCCACGGACCAAATTTTGCCAAAATTTTTGGGTGCCTTTCGAATTTAGGGGAAATCTTAAGGTATTCCTTTCGCGGGGGTATAAAAAGGGCCCTTTTGAATTATTGGTTAAATCACAGTGACGCTTAATAAGAATAAGCCACAATTAATCATATCCAACGATGAACTGCAATATAAAATTTCGCGCAAATTAAGTAGATTTGGTCACTTATATTTTCTCCGAAAAGTCCGGGCTACAACAATTCTAGTCACATTTTTCTAAGTTTTATCATTAATATTTTCTTTGAACATTTGGTGATCGCCTGCTATTATTATCGTTATGGAATCTAGTTTTTTTTGCACGTTCAAGCAGTTACTATCAAGCATCGAGAATTATTCGGTGCACAAATTATCAAACAAAAGTGTAGCCAGCGTGTCATCTTCATAAAGTTCCGTAAAAACGAGACAATTTTTAGAGATGTAATTTTTTGCTGAACGTTCGATAACTGGGCTTGAAATTTTGTCAGTATACTGGGTCGTATTTTACTTGATTATAAACGAAAATTGGTTAATTGTTGAATATTTGGGTTCACGAAAGAAATACCTTGAAGAAAAAATATGGTAGGGTGTTAATTCTCCTGCTCGGTCATGGTAACTGCCTTCACTTGAGGACAAATCACGATTGTATTCCGGAAATATTAATGACAGTGTTCATTTGACCGGTGGATTTATTCAGACCACGATAGCCAAGATGTTGAGAAATAAATTTAACCTAATGCCGCGAGCTTCTTTTTCTTGCTGACCAATTGATCGCCCTTCTTGATCTTTCCTTTGCCGCGGAGTACTCTGAGTCTCTCGAACTCATCCTTGAAATCCTGATGCTCATCCCGGAACAGTCCGTAGAAGCGCAAGCTTCTCATCAGCCAACCGATCTCTGGATGGCGCGGATAATACTCGACTATCTCCTTACGCTTGTTGATTGGCTTTTCACTGAACAGCTTGACGACTTTCATGGACTTTGAATTCGTAGGTCTCACGACCTCGCCGAATATGCGATTGCTGAGGCGATTCATTCTAATTGCATAATTGCTCGATACTTGCGCCAATTGAACGTATTTCGACATTTTGCCGAATATGAAACTGCAAAATAGACGTTTATTCATTATTATATAACGGAATTATTGCTATATACTGAATATCGAATATTATCGTGGAATATGCATTTCAAACTTTATTTAATGCGCCTTCGACGAAAGTGAGGTTATGTCCGGACGACTTGATTATTTATTCGACAACACTACTGACTCTGCGCCCTTACCAATTGCACAAAAGAATTTCTTACAAAATGTGTCAGATGAAGTTTAACGTTGCTCACTCACATGTACACCGTGTTCCGGTAAATTGTTTACACGGGGTGCACGTTACAAAGCTATATTACCAGTGAATCCGACGAGGCACGGAGATTGTCGAGGGATTCCGAACACTCGATATGTGTCGATAAAATCGAAAAGGAGATTTATCCAGGAATAACACCTTTGGGGGAGTCGCTGGAAAGATTTTTTTTACTGTAAGCTAATAATGAAAATAGATAAAATGATTGTTATTTAAATACTTACAATGTCAAATGACTTATTTTTGGAGTCAGTGCCAGCCAATTGCCAATATTGTCACATTTTTCGCAGAAAAAAAGGAGGCGAAGTAAAATAAATGAAATACACGATCTACAGTCTTTTTTAAATTTTCAATCTCGTTTCTTCCGTGACTTTAATCTTTCCTTCTTGGCTCGCACCGACTCCAGAAATAAGTCATTTGGTATTCTAAATATTTAAATAACAAGAATTTCATTTTTTTAACTTCCGTCTGTACAGAGTTCTTCCCCCTTGATACATACCCCATATTCCAGTTTATATTTCCTATAATTTCATATATTTTCATTAAAAATTTATTGTATTACGTATACAATCAATTATTATATATACTACATTATAAATCGGCGTTTTCAGTATTTGTAGTTTAAATACAGTATACGGTACATAATATACAGAAATTCCAAATTCGTCGCTAGTTCAGTTTTTGAGATCGACCGCGTAACAAAAATGGTTACGCGGACAACTTTGACGGCCCCCCAATTCTTTATTTTAGAAGAATATATATATATATATATATATATATATATATATATATATATATATATATATATATATATTTGTACTCTACTCAATGAGCTTTAAAAAATGACACCCCACATGGGGGGTAAAGAAAAAAAATTCTGCTCCTTTTATAAGTATTGGCCCCCCATGAAAAATAATTTAATTGCATTCCTAATTCAATATTCGGTTTTGGGTCAACATTCTATACAAAATATCCAAATTTCAGATCTGTAACTCATTTCGTTTACGAGCTAGAGACCCGTCACATACAGACGGACAAACAGCAGAGTGTAATTTCGTTTTGCCTTTTGAAAACAGTCCACCGACTTTCAAAAAAGCTTGAGGTATGGTGCTGCTGCCGCTCGCCTGGTCGACTGTTAGAAGCTTCGGCTCATTCAATTTTAAGAATATTTTAATGAAATTTTCAGGGAATATAGCTAAAAGTTGATACTTTCGAAAAACGTATTTTTGGAAAATGCATTTTTTGACCTACCTAGGTAGATGCGGCCCGTTAAATCATCAGTGGCCATGACGTTCGCCGAAACGAACTGCAACAAAAAAGAATCAAAGAAAAAGCGGCGTCAACATGCGATCGCAGCGCAGCGACAGCACATCGGACAACTGTCCACGGAAAACCATCTCCCTAGCTTCGCGTTCGGCCACCCTTCCCTAGTTTCCATGGCCGTGTGCTTCCATACAAATCTATTTTCTTCGACGTTTGACCGGGCCTGTCAGATTTGACAGTTACAATTGTCAAAAATCCATTGAAATGTGCTCGGCCAAAATCCGCTATCGAGAATTTCATAATCGAAAGAAATGAAAAATGACGTTTAGTTGAAGGATCTTGGACATTTGGTATATTCGCTGATTTCTTCGGCGATTCACCGCACCGGAGTTCCCGGGAATACCGTGAGTCAAGTTCATCGGAAGGATTGTCCATCCCCATTAGTCCGTATCTCGAACAAGCATCCTTTGATACGACGTTTCTAATGAAAAATCACTTTTTTGCCATCTCGATTCCTAGCTTCCGCGATGACGACTCCGATGAGCGAGGACGGAGGACCGTTGAGAGAATGGGCTCCGTTGACGAATTTCCTGCAGCAAATACCCATAAAATTACAGAACGGCATATTTACGCAGGACATAAGTTTCACGTGTATCGACTCTTTGCCCGAATTCTTGGCCGTTGGCACGAATTGCGGTCTGATTTATTGGTTCGACAGAGAATTCGGTCATATACAAAGACTCCGCTGCGAAGTAAGTTCCGAACGGCGTTCATCCTCGATCGACGAGTGAACTGTGCGATGAAAAAGTCATTTTCTCGTTTCAGAATACGAATCTAAAAATAACGTGTTTAAGGGTCATATCGACGGTGGATTATATGGTAGCGGCTGGCACCGATCAGGGTATAGTAACGGTCTTTCAAATACCCAAAGACTTGCCTGCTTCTCTGCCGGATAGTCTCAAGCCCAAGCAGAAGAAACAGGTGACGGTAGAAGGAAAAAAGTAGACAATGACGCAAAAGGACGAATCGCGGGACAAGATTTTACTTGAATTTACGCGAAAAGACGTATATTGAGGGGAGATACGTTTGGGCGGGGAAAAAATTACTGATTTTTTTTAAAAGCAAACATTTCTTCACCATCTTTGAGACTTAGGGTATGTTTTTTTATTACTTTTGACTGTTACTTGGTATTTTTTCTCATTGATCTTTAAAGATGCGGTTGGAGCGGATATTGTCAGACGGTGTGACACGTACCATCGGCGAAATTAATCTGAAAAAAACCAACCAAGATTTTTCTTTCATTAACACTCATCCACAAATTGAACCGAGAAAAGTCCGAAATGTGGAAAATCGATGAAATGGTACGGCTTTGAAACAAAATGATTGAATTTTCTAAAATAAATGGCTACATTTTGCAATGAAAAATACGTCTTAATTTTCAAAAATAATTAGGTTCATGTTTTAGACAATAATGTTAAAAAGATTTATACCATATTTCATCAGAACCTGTCGATTAGTTTTTTAACTATAGGTCACGCCAGTTTTGAAAATGCAGTTTAGAAGACTGTGCGATACCTCCGCCATTTTTGAAGATTAATATTAAAAAATACCATGTTACAGCCCAAAGTAGTTATAAAAAATACACTAAGTTTCAAAGATGGCGAAGAAATCTTTTTTTTTAACCAGGAAAATCAGCAAATTTTTTCCTCGTTTAAAGGTATCTCCGCCTTCAACAAAAAACTTTTGCTTCATGCTATCCCTTGAGTAGCCTAGCCAAAGTGTAATGTAAGTTCGCGCAGCGGCGCTGGATCGGTAAATCAACGTGCAATTTTGCATCGACGAACAGGTTGAAAGATACAACATAGCCGGTCTCCATCGGAATGCGGTAACAACGGTGGAATGGTCGAAAAACGGGATGAAACTGTTTAGCGGCGATCAAGAAGGATCTGTCGTACTGACGGAAATTGATTTTTACATGGTTCGTTGACCTTCACAATTCCGCATGATTTTTCAAAGTAGTTATTGCTACCGATCGATTCTGACCACGAAAATCCAACGATCTCGCAGCATTTGTCAAAGTCCGCTGAATTGTTGAACGAGAAGTACGCAGTTGTACAATTAAGCTATCAGCAAGGATTTCTGCTTGTGTCGACTCTGTACCGTACGATTTTGGTACAGGGCAATCAAGGCAACAAAGTTTCTCAGGTTGGCCAGAAAGAGAGAAAAACGTATGTTCCCAGAGCTCCCATTGAACGAGAGATGTGCGACAGGTTTATCGTGAATTCTTTGCTATGGATTTTTTTCAGATTGGGGAAATTGGGTGCCGTTTTCGGTCGTCGACACGGGCACGTTCAAGATCCTTTGATTTACGCTAGCAGACCAGGTCTCAGAATATGGCAAGCAGACAAAAATGGGACGGTTCAAAAAACACTCATTTTCAAGGTATAAATAAATATAAAACATGTTTAAGGTGGGAGCCTGAATTAGAAGGTCCAAAAAAGCATTTTTTCGGGATTTTTTTAGAAGGGAAAGAACAAAGGAGCGTAGTAAACATTGAGGTATCTTTTCATGTATATTTGAAATATATAAAAAAAATGTTTCAACATGTAACAATAAATGACTGCAGATTTATCAGCCTATTCCATGTGCGTCTTGCGACTGCAGTCTCCAATCAGCGGGAAAGATGCAGCTCGTCATTCTTGACGGAACCAAATAAAGCAATACAATTTTCAATCGTCATATATTTTTCGCCCGGCTGAATGTTAAAAAATCGTGAAATTCTAACTTTTCTCGGGTTTGAAAAGAAAGTGTTAAAAAAAACACTTTAACGTGCTATAAAAATTGTTTAAATATACTTTTTCAACAACTTCTTCAATTCACTTAGAAGAGATTTTCATACCGAAGAAAATAAACTTTGGTTTGATTCAATAGGTCGTCTAGTTTTTTTGCTATCAAGCCCGCCAATTTGGAAAAATCGTGAAAATAAATGCTGGAGAAAACGTGCTTCAAAGTTTTCAATAGGAGGAAATATCAATATCAAATATCAATCGCTTCTCTGCTTTTGGCCTTGTATCTTCGAAAATATTTACAATTAGCCTCTGTAACTTTGTAAATATATTCTTCGATAGTTTATCTATCGATTTAAGCAACGAAAAAAATTCGATTTTTCGGACCTTCTAATTCGGGCTCTCGCCTTAAGGGACCATTCCAGTCTGACTGGCTTGAAAACAGCTGATTTTCATGATTTTTGTTTCAATAAAAATCGATAATCAGTCCGATTTTTTTTTTCATTTGTTCAAATGACTTATGCTGTACATAAAAATATTTTTTAATGTTTTACTTTTATTTTTTCTATAATTTGTTTACCCACTGCCAAATAATACTTAAAAATAACGTCTGACGATGGAAAGTCCTACTGCTCCGAAAATTGTCTGAAAGAAAAAACCAAAAAGATTACTAATCCGTATGAAAAACTGTAGAGGCGTACAGAGTGTTTTTCTTCGATGAAAATTAACGAAAAGATGGCCATTTCAAAATTAAGTGTAAAATTGAGAATTTGAGAGAATTTTGAGTTTCTGGTAAAAAAAATAGTGAAATGTTCAAATAAAAAATAACACTACCGTGTGACGTAAAGAATAATGTGGCAAAATTTGAAACGGGTACTCTGCGTTCAAAATCTTCCACCGTTAAAAAAAAATGACGTTTCGAGAAAAACGCGTCCGTCCGCGCCAGGTCTCACGCAGCTTATCGAATCCCTTTTTCCAAGAAAGGCTATAGCGACCGGACCAATTCGAATTTCTCGACCAAAATTTAACATCATGTTTATGAATGTCCATATTTTGTACAATGCAAAAAAAAACAATTCAAAAAATGTACACTGAAATGGCTCCTTAAGAATACAACTATTTCCAAAGAAAACGTTCGTATTCTGATACAAAGTTTTTTATTGAAGGAAGCTGTACGATGTACAAGTACCGAGGTCATACTGCTTAATCCGGCGCCCGAGAACGTTAAAAAGAATCGAGGCGAGCCGACGTTCGGTGTTCTCTTGCCGTTTTGCGATGATCTTCTTCTCACATACAGCAACGAAGTTATCTACGTAGTGAATCCCGTGACAATAGCGATAACATCGGTTGTTTCGGATCTTCGGCGCATTACCGACGTTGCTTGTACCAAGGACGAGATATTCGTACTCGAAGGAGAGAGAAATATAATAAGAATAGCTTATCATCCGGACGTGACGTGTGCCGTGCCTGAAGAACCGAAGGATCCACTCGCATCGCTAGCCGAAATTAGCAAACCAGTAACCGCTGGAATTCTCGGATTGACGTCGAAACTAAAAGACAATTCGATCGTGCCTGCGATACCTTTCTACAAGATTAATCCGAGCAACATTATGCAGGCGATGGGGTGAGGGAGAAATTCAATTGATCCTTTTGTTAATGAGATATGCGATTTTCGTTTTCAATCTCCCTCCAACAACATTGCAAGCCCTACGTGGTTATGGGAATGTTTTTATTTGCATTTTGAATGATTGCGTCTGATTAATTTCCAGAGGTTCTCCGTCCGGCGGAACAGTGGATCCAAACGGTATCGTCCGCGCGGAAGAAGCAACGGAAATGCCATCGGTAGTGCCGATATATCACGATACCGAGGTCCCTACCGATCCAACCGCCGAACCGGACGTAAACGGAATCTCCTCTCGCAACGACAGGCGCGAGATATTTAAGAAAATCAGCCAACAAGATTTCGAGGATATCGTGTTTACGCCCGAGAGAAAATCCAAGAAGTCCGGTGGAAAAGGATCGAGCGGAAAGCCAAAAAGCACCGACAGCCTCGAGGATACCTCGGTGACGATTGAGCCGCGTAGGGTCGATAGCGAAGAGAAAACAACATACGCGTCGTTACTAACATTGAGCATGGACGACGAATGTATGTTGAAGGCGGAGAGAAATCTCGAGCTGTTGCAAAAAGACGTGGAGAACAAGGAAAAATTATTGGCCGATGTACTAAACTTTGATCTCTCCGAGTTCATGCGCAACAGTCACCTCGACTCGTCGAGCGCGGAAACGAACAATTCGTTGAACTCTATAACTTATTTGAATTGCGAGGTCCCGACGAATCACGTTGTAAAATCTACGACCGAAGAAAAGGACGGTAAAGCGGCAAACGGCGAGGACAGCGAGAACGGAAAAACGGACACTGATTCGGCCGATGACGAGGACGAGAGTTACAGGACGGAGTTGAAGAAACTGCAGGATTTGGGCGAGTGCAGCAAACGTCTGCTACAGCGAAAAGCGAGCTCGGAAATTGGCTGCGGTCGAAACAATCGGGTCGTAAACGCCATTGAGCCCCGTACAACGAATATCGATCCGCAAGAATTGGAACGGCATTTCAACCGTAAGTTTGCCGATTGAACAAAAAAAAAACAAATCGCTCGTACAGATTGAGTAACGGACCGTGGAACTTGCGAAATTTTTCAGTTCTTTCGAAAGAATTCGTGACATCGGCAAGTATGATCAACAATGTGGAATATGAAGAAATCGAGGATTGGGTCGTCGTTCCCTCGATTCCATGAAACAGCAGGATACTTTGTGAAAAGGAATGAGTCCAGTATTTTTTTTTCTTCTTTTTCTTACACTATCCGCGTTATTCGATGAATTTGGATTTTCGATCGGATAGTCCGATCCGAGTCAATTCAACATACACAGTGAATCATCAGTCGAGTATTATCCACTTTTGATAGACTAGACGACGAAATAGCTTTCTTTTTTTCCCCGACTGCAACGCGGGGAGTCCCGTGTTTCAATGACGATCATTTCTTCGTTTAAATGTGACGTTTTGTTCGGGGATGGGTGCACACGCAATTCCCCCATATGTTTATTCGACAATACATAGCGTCGTCTTGTTATTTCGAAGATACGCGCGTGAACTTTTCCGATTATCCGAGGACGTAAACTCACAATCACCCAACCACACTTGTAAATAATGAACTGGGTGAGTTATAATATATTCTCGAAATAACGCTTTCATACGCGCATGTTCATGAATAAAATGGCAAAGACGCTCATTTCGCGTAATGTAAGAAATATTATTACAGAAAAATACAGATCAGTACAGACGAAAAAGCCGGTGTAAAATGCCACAATCGAAAAAGAAAAACAATGTACAATATTGGGATCTGTCATATAGGCGGAGCCTGAAAAACATTGCGGCGATAAGAGGATCGTCAAACGTAAATAGTCGTGTAGTTTAGTGCACATTTATGTGATATTATGATAAGTATTAGTGCAATTTGTGACTTAGCCGGTACCAATCCTAAACAACGCATTTCTGTCGATGGCGAACGTATTTCGAAGGCAGGCCACATTTTAGTATGTGGTCAAATTCACGGTGTTTGCGATACCGCTGATGTCACACTGCAGCGAGCACACTTTCATGTCTGAATTCACTTTTTTAATTTTCAAGACTTTCATCCAAGCCTTTAATTAATCGGTTTTTTTTTGTACATTTCCGAAATACATTTTCACGTACACGAAGCGTTTCCCTGCAATGTGAAACTTGTGGAAACGGACTTCCAACTCCTTACTCGAAGTGCTTTCGCAATCTTTCACAGCACATTTAATGTTCTTTGGGTAGTTTTTACGCGGAGAAAACTTCGCGCATTCCATTTGGACTAATTTTATCATTTTTAATTGAAATTAAATTGTTATTGCTATTGAGGACTTTGCCCCGGATGTACTTTGATTTTCCGCCACCAGATGTCATATTTGACAGATCCTAATAAAACGGTTACTTTTTTTGGCGCTGATTTTTTTGTATTAATTTTGAGTTTTCGAGGACCTGCCTAGCTGCGTTGTTGATGTGGCGGAAACGATCAGGCCCGAGATGGATTCCACCGTACCATCTGGATACCACAACCAGGACATTTCTCGCATCGACGATCTTTGAGACATGTAAAGAGCGGTACATGCGTTCAGTCGTCGAACAATCGAGTATCCACTTACGAGCGAGAAGAAAAAAAGATTGCGAAAAATATACCTCTAGAAGATGCAACAATCTACCGCCGGCTTGCGACTCGCCGTCGTCGTCGCAATCCTGAACGAACGATTTTCCGTCTTCTCGAATTATTCTATAGGCATAAATATTATGAGCGGCTTGCGCAATTTTTCTATTTCCACGAAGTAGTAGAAGAACTTGCCTGGAAAAAAAGACATTCTATTGGGCTACACAATGGTTATTTATTCGATTATTAGAAAAGAAGCAGGTTTGATATAATTTTCAAATAATATTACGAGGTGAATCATAGCTTTCGTGTTTTTGTTGCATTCTATGATTTATCACGTTATTAACAGAGAAACTTTCATTAATATTACACGTTTTAGAAACATGTGCATTAAAATCAAATACGTACTTGACTTGTTCGAAGGAAAACACCACAGCTGCGTGACCTTGGAAGGAACTTTTTCTATCCACAATAACTTCTCCGTGATAAATGTCCGGACATTCTTCTACAACGTTAGTTTGAGGAAGAGGATCTTTTTTGGAATATTCAATTGTTTCTACCAATTCCGTTGTATCTGTTGGTTCCGGAGATAGACTCGGCTGTAATTCTTCCCTAATTCTTTCAATCCATTGATATATCACGGTTTCACCAATGCACGAACTGTAGGAACCAATGAAAATTGTTTGCGAAAATTGAATGCTGGTAACCCGAAGCATCGGCCCTCGAGGAGTGAATCATTAGTTTACACTTTAATGAAACTTATTCTTAAATTCGTACTTTGGCAATTCTTTACATAAGTGACTTTTCCGAAAAATGAGCCTAACATTTTGTTTTGGCTATTTTTTTATTTATGGGGTTAAAAATTATGATATTCACTTGGGGGAAGCTGTAATCCCTCTCACAAGAAGTTATGGGGTTTTGATGTTCGCGGAAACACGTGATGAAGTAGAGCATTTTTGAACATTTTGACGCCCATAATGGGTTTGTTTGGAACAATTTTTTGGAAAAGTCACTTATCTAAAGAATTACCATCGTAATAATTCATATTCTCAATATATCTGGATGCCTGATATGAACTGCTCACACGTGAAAAAATCTAAAGATTCCGTAACGCAATAAAAACAGGGGATCACCAAATGTCTAAAGCAAATATTAATGATAAAACTTCGAAAAATGTGACTAGCAGAAGAATTTTCGTAGTAGCGACTTTTCTATAATAATAATTGATTGTGAATTATTTTTATTAAGCGCCACTGTGATTTACCAATGATTCAGAAGGGCCCGCTCATGCCCCCACAAAATACGGCCCTTCGCGAAACAAAGCCCTCAAGGACATGGACAGGATCAACATAACCTCACAAATGTTCGAATCGAGTTTTCTCATAGATGGTTGAGTTTTATAGGAAAAACAAAGCATCAGGCTCTGGAGAATTCTTCATCAGAGCTTGACGATTTTCTTTTGCCCTAAATATTTTTCATCTCTGAGAAATCCAAAATTTCAGCTATCTCTCTCGCATTCGTATGTCACGTGGTACATGTTCTTCGCCTCAAGGTAAAAAATAAACAACCCTCTAATAATTTTCAATAAGGCTTATTTGAATATTTATATTTATTATATTATTTTAATAAGGCTTATTCGAATATGGATTTGAATATTTCGTCAACTTTGCATATTGATGACAATCGATAGTAATTTGAAGAAAAAAAAAACGCAAGAGAAAACATACGCGTATACCTCGTCCAAGAGGTTGCCCAGGCGAATTTTTGTCGCATGATCAACATGGGGTGCAGATATTACGTACTGAGGTGGTGACTTTGACGGGTAGTCAACGGGTAATTTCAAATACAATTTCACGTAATCATCACCGTCGGGAATATTGACGCTGTAGGAACGATTTTCTTCGTCTTCGGTCTGCCAATCATCGTTGTAAATAGCGACGAGAGCTTCGATTTCGTCGAACTACGAAAATTTCAACATTTACGTCATGCGTAATCGTCGCGTGAAAAAAAAACATTATAATAACAATGGATCAGTGGAAATAATATGTAAAATGTGTTTATATGTACTTGTTGTGCGAGGTCGTCCATTTTCCAAGCCGAACGGAAACTCGCGTCCAACACATGTCATCGAAAATCGGGGTGGGAGAAAATTCAGAACTGAATTTAGACATGAGGCTTGAATGTAATTGGAGCGATGGAAAAAATTACGAGAAATGAGTAGTGATTTTATTTCTGAAAATTGTGATAACACTCGCATGACTGCACGTTGTTATTGCATCGTCAATTGGTGATTTTCACGTCCTAGAGATGGCGCAGCGATGTTTCAATATGGCCGGACAAGTATAGCCTCAAACGTAAACAATAACTTCGTTTTTCATTTCCTGCGCGTTGGCTATTAGATTTACCTCCATGGTAGATTGTAAAGATGCTAGTGCAGTGAATTAATTATTTTCCGCTTTTTTTTAGCTCTGGACTTGGATTTTTCAAGGTTATGAGAGTCACTCGCAAGTTGCGAGGATTCTATTTTTCAGAGCATACTTTTTACACGGGACGTCTAAAATTACATGTATACATTGTATATAACAGAAATAACCTTTAATATTGCTCGATTTATTATTTATACGAATGCAAACTTTGAAATCAAAATCTTGTGGCGTTAACACAAACTTGCCTTGATGATCTAAAGTCATTTTCAGAGCCAACAACCACTATTTGAAAAAAGGACTATCTTTAGGTTGCTTATGAAACGACAATTCACTTTTTTTATCCGCTTAACACAAAAAAATTATTTTTTATTCAAAATTATTTGTTCTCGTTAAGTTCAGCGTAAATTAAAAATTAACCGTTTCGGGCCTGTCGAAGCCGAATTGGAATTCACAAAATCATGAATAGCATTATTGGAGATTGCAACGATAAAAAACTTCTCAATAAAATTTGATTAATTCGAAAAAAAATAGAAGGAAAAAGGCGTCCACGATGAGACTAGTCTTAAAAATCATAGAATGGGTCATTCTATTTTAGAAATTTTTGTTGGACAAAAATAAAAACGCAATCATCTTTTAAAAAAATAGATTTCACTTCAGAAACAAAAAAATGTTGACATTGATCATTCATAATTTTTCATATTTTTTAACGAAAGTATGCGTCAAAATGAAAAAAAGTTATACACAGACATTTGTCGATATCTCAATTAGTTCCGGAGTTATCAGCGTTTAAACGTTTCCAAAAATTCGGAACTTGACATTTCTGGAAAAATTATAACTTCCGAATGAGAAGAGATAAAAATCTAAAAATTGGCGTGGATACTCCCTTCATGGGGTACAACTTTACAACAAAAATTAGGAAAATAAAAGATGGTTAGGTCCACGGGGTAGGTGAAATGGCGTACGTCTTATACTAGTAGAGCTTCTGCCCTAGGCCGCGAGAGGCGCCGAAACCTTTGATTCCGCCGTTTCCGGTCAGATGACGTTACCTGAACGTTTTTCACGGAAACTTCAAACGCCAGATGAATTTTTGACAAGAGGAATATAAATGCTTCAAATAATTCGAGCATAGTATACCGTGAACGAAAAATGCATTTGCCCGGCTACGTTTCTATTTTGAAGATGTGTAAGCGAAGGCGAAATTATTTGGCCCCTTAGAGAATCTTTGGAAATGGAAAACTAATGCGTGTTTCGTATTTTAGATTTGAAGAACATCGCGATCACGGTGATAAACTTCGACGTATGGATATTGATAAACGTGAGAGAGACGGCGAGAAAAATCGTGCCACTTCTGAGCTTTGCGGCGGAGATAATTATTCTGACGAGCTTTGTAGTCGGTAAAACATTTTCAGTGATATTCTTTTCGAGGTTTCGACTTTTCTAAATCGTTCGGATCGCGGTTGGAAGCTCGAATGAGCCACGGTCGATTATAATACATGTAACGTGCGCTAGGTTTGTTGTGCATCTACGCTCTGCCACAATTGAAGTTGCGATTAGCATCGTACCACGACGGCGAGGAGCGTTTTCACGGAGCGATGAAATCTTCGCAAGGAGCTCTCCTCGGAATAACCGATGAATCCAGTCTGCGTTACGCACCGAAGCTCGAGCAGGAAATCAATCATTTGAAGACCAAAGCCCTCAGTCTCGAAATGGCTTTTCGGAGAATGGTTCATCTTTCGCGTCTGTCGTTCAAGGGCACCCTCTCGTCAAAACGACCAAAAAATGCTAGAACTTCGCCATTTTTTTGCTCGTAGTGTTTGCTACATATTAAAGAGAAAAAAACTTTTGGTTTTCATTTACATGTATTTACACTACATAAAGTGTTTTTTTCCCTTCAATTTATTGAACTTTTAAAATCAAAGATAGAATGTTTTACAGAACCGCATGAAATCTAATATTGAGAGCGTTACCTCGTTTGAGCCTAAAGTTTCGAAAAAAGACGTTTGAGCGCATATATTTGTTTATGAAAAAGAAGCCTACGTCCTAGCGACTACGATTATGAAATGATAATTTGTAGAGGGTTGTCTCAATCGGTTAAGGGGTTTTCTCACTTTAGACGCTAAACAGGCTATTTTCATTAATGCTTTGATGGGTTTATATTATATTGATATAAAAATTCTTACACTTAATAAATACACTTTCGAAATACAAAAAAAAAAAATATTAATTTTATTCACTATTTATAGACGAAAATGGTAGTTAACCTTTTAAGAACGGGGAAATTGCCATTAAAATCGACTTTTTTTACATGAAAGATATCAATAAAATCGATGAATTTCTTAATTGGAGTCCCAAGCCTAACTGCTGGTCGATGTATCGACCAACCACCCCCGCAACGAAAAGTCCATTTCTAAAAATTTATTTAAAAAATTGTCGGTCTGCGCTGTCGATGAAATCTCGGAGATGGATCATCCGAAACCAAAAAATCAAACGGTTTTAGATTCAGTTCGTTGATGACTATAGCGTGTATCATACGATTTTTTATTTCGTAAGGATCGGTTCGGTAGTTTCGAAGATTTTATCAACAAGCCGTCGAAAAACGTTTATTCGAGAAAATCGCGTTTAAAGTTTGTTTAGATTACATAAATACATGACAAATTTTGTTTTATGTATTTGGAAAGTGTAAGAACTTTTATATCAATGTCTATAATATATACGTATAAAAAAAATCATGTAAATAGCCTTTTTTAGCGTCTAAAGTAAGAAGACCTATTAATAATCGCCGCACTCTTCAGTAATTTTTTTGAAAAGAGATAATCGATCCGAGATAAAATATGAAAACATTTTTTTCGTGGTTTCGCGTTGATAATACAGGACCACTTACCTGCCTGTAAAATCTAAATTATCCGAAATTTGGACACATTATTAAAAAGCAGAATAAAAATACGAAAAAAAACATTTTTCAACAATTTTGATGGGACGGTACCCTTAAGGGGAGAGATACCTTTAGACGAGGAAAAAATTGCTGATTTTTATGATTTTCTTTTAAAAGAAAGATTTCTTCACTATTTTCAAGACTCGGGGTGTTTTATTACTACTTTTGGCCGTAACATGGTATTTTGTCAAATAAATCTTTCAAAATGGCGGAGGTATGGTAAGCTTTGAAAGAGATTGAATTTTCCGAAAAAGATGGCTACATTTTGCAGTAAAAAATACATTTGTTTTCAATTTCCACAAACATGATTCCGAATGTTGGTGAAAATTAAAAACGAGAGTATTTTTCGTTGCAAAACAGCCATTTTTTTTTCGGAAAATTCAATCTTTTTGTTTCAAAGCGTACGATTTCATCGATTTTCTACGTTTCTCACCTTTTTTGTTCATATTCGGCGTATGAGTGTTAACGAAAGAAAAATCTTCGTGGTTTTTTTTTATACCAAATTTCATCAGAATCGGTCGATTAGTTTTTTAGCTATACATCACGGCAGTTTGGAAGATTAATGAAAAAAAAATGCCATGTAACAGCCAAAAGTAGTAATAAAATACACCCTGTCTCGAAAATGGTGAAGAAATCTTTCCCTTTCTATTGAAATTCCATAAATGTATTGAAATATTGGCAGAGCTCGCAGCTACGTACGTTACACATTCGTGATCAATTCAAAGGTACGAAAACAACATTAAATGTATTAAGAACGAGACAACTGCAGTGTAACGAAAGGTTAAGGATTCGTAATTATTTCACGCAGAGGACGAACTAGCGGACTTCGCTTCCGAGGCGGCAGGTGGCGCGGTGCTCGAAACGCCGAACACCGTATCGTACTACGAAACGAAAAGTGTTCTATCGTTGTTCGGTATACCGCTCTGCAAGCCTAATTACTGGACACCGCGAAAAGTCATACAACCTTGGAGCGAAGCCGGGGAGTGTTGGGCTTTCCATGGTGATCGTGGAAACATCAAAGTCCAATTGGCTTACCCGGCAATCATCGAGCAAGTTGTTCTCGAGCACGTGTCCGCAACGGGCTCGTTGACTGGTAAAGTAGACTCGGCACCGAAAGAATTCCGAATCACTGTGAGTTCGCATATCTCAAGTAACATGCAGCAGTGTAAAAATTCTCAAGGTGAAGCCATTAAAGCATTGCCTCTTTAGGCTCTGACTTCTGAAGGATCCATGAGCAGCGGAACTTTTCTTTATAACCAGTACGGGCCGTCTTCGCAAATGTTTCACATAACGGTGTGTTCAATGACACTTCCGACCATACGACTTGTCCGCACCACAAGTAAAAGTCTTAAATCATCCTTATCGTTAATTCCTTCTAATTAACGGAAAATACAACTTTCAGGATGGCAAATTCAAGGAGACTGCGTTCGAAATTGTCACGCTGGAGATTTTTTCCAACTGGGGCAATCCGAACTATACTTGCGTCTACAGATTCAAGATTCACGGTAGAATCTCACTTTGACAGAGCATCGCGTCTACGCGATTTTTTTTGCAATGTATTTTTGTAAGATTTTCCGCGGAATTAGCGCGATAGAACGAGAATAAAGCAGGAGTTCTTGTATGTTATTTTTCGCGTTCACTTTATTACAATGATGGTAGAAAGTGCAGTCGCGTCAGCGCATCAACGAGGAAGAAGTTACGTCCATTTGTCGCTGGCCGGGCCGCCCCAGCTCTGAGCCGCGGGTGCGGGTGGTGTGGCTGACCAATCTTCATGGACCGGTGTCGCCCAGTCGCCAGGGGCGGTGAAGGGAGCTGCAGCAGGTGCTACGGGAGCGACCGATAGGGTCGTTGGCGCCACGGCCGTTGGTTCCACGGTCCAATTTTCCGGCTGAGGTTCCTCGACCGGTTGATTCCCCATCATCGTCCAGGGTTCGACGGTGGCCGCTGGTTCGGCAGCGCTCGTGAACTCCTTCGGTGGTGGTGCAATTTCCTTCGCCGCTTGCTCTTCCTTCTCAGCCTGACGGACAAACAATCGCAATGACAAAGGAAAATTAGTCATCGCGCACTTTTACTATTTTCGGCGCTCGCTGCGCACGTGTGATTTTTCAGAAAAGATTAAGCCTTATGTGCCAACATTTTTATATTCTGGACATAGTTTGGATCATCATGGAAAGAAACGTTGCTACGTTGTCAAAACAGAACTCATGGCGTGTGAGTGTTAGTGTGTGAGAGAGAGAGAGAGAGAGAGAGAGAGAGAGAGAGAGAGAGAGAGAGAGAGAGAGAGAGAGAACATAATTTTATTCGTGCTCTGGAGCATCGCCCCCTAAGAGCACCGTGCCAAAATACAATAAGAGCGCATTTGTATCTTACTACATTCTCTTATATATGGTTAGCCAGTGTCCTACAACTAAAAGTGACTAGTTGATATAAAATGTAAAATTTAAATTAAGTTAAAATTTAAATTTAAATTTAAATTAAGGTAAAATTTTAAAAGAGAGAGAGAGAGAGAGGGAGAGAGAGAGACGGTTGAAATGTGAGATTCCTTTTTGTTTCTCTTCATATGAGAAAGGATGGGAAAGAATATGCGTACCTCTTCGGGATCTCGGTAGAAGAAGAGATCGACGACAACGTCC
This sequence comes from Ophion ellenae, assembly GCA_963210295.1. NCBI lineage: Eukaryota > Metazoa > Arthropoda > Insecta > Hymenoptera > Ichneumonidae > Ophion > Ophion ellenae. Next base: position 409,980 of record OY723388.1, read on the forward strand.
CACTTGGTCTCGCGCGCGATCGTACCGCGAAGGCGAAGTACCTCACGAGCGAGGAGCCACCACATGAGACCAATGCTATGGAGACTCTTGGTGTTGCATGGAATCGCTATGTCAACGAAGCGAAGCGGTGAGTCGGTATTGCAGAAAGCAATTACCGGAATGTTGACGTAGCTAGCCTCGGTAATTGGTTGATGGTCGGAGGCCGGATCGGTGACGATCAGCAGACGAGGTTCGCGGAAAGCAGCCTGAAAATAAATCAAACTCAATTATGCGGTGAAATTCCCGGTGGACAAACTTTGGACAATTCTATGGAATATTTCAGCAAAGATTAAGCCATAGAAATCAACAGGCGTCGTTTTCAGATTGTTGTTTGTCATCATTTGAGCAATTCTGTTTTGCGAGCTTTTCGCCGATAGCGGAATTTCGATCACGGGACAAATGTTTACCTGGATCTGATTAGTGAATGCTCCAGGAGTGAAACGACCCGCGATCGGAGTGGCGCCGGTGTGGGCGGCGAATTTCAGGACTGCTCTCTGGCCGTGAGGACGGCAACTGATGACGAACACCTCGCTAGGATGTTCAATGGCGACAATAGCGCGAGCCGCCAACAACAATTTTTCCCAGGTACGGCGGAGATTGATGACGCTCACTCCGGCACCTATAGACACGACGATTACACACTTTTCCTACAAGTCGCCTTACGGCGCAGCAACAAACTGGCAAATCTCCTCTCTCTGCAGGTCAGATAGCCGTTTATCTATTTGTAAAAATAAAAGGATATGTGTCGTGCCATAAGAAAAGAACGACTTAAAAAATCTTCGCGGTTACACGAAATAAGAACTATCTTTGGGGGATATGGCGGAAAAATTTGTACCGAAAGTTTCTTCTGTATGAATTACAGAAAGTTGTAGGTGGAAAGCGTTTGTCGTTTTTATGAAATATCAGTTCTTTGAGAGAAAACTTTACACCTACAAAACGACTATCCCATACTCGCGGTCACTCCAACTGTGCGCGTCTTAGGGTATTCCTTTCGCGGAACGCTGCACTTTGGGAAGGCATAAGGCCCCTTCTGAATCATTGGCTAAATTACAGTGGCGATAAACTGGAAAAAACAACAACTTCACGCAAATATAGTAGATTTAGACATTTTCTCTAAAAATGTCGCAGTTACGAAAATTCGACTGCTAGTCATTTGTTTCTAATTTTCATCATTAATATTTTCGTTAAGGTGGGAGATACCTTTAGGCGAGGAAAAGATTTGCTGACTTTCAAGATTGTTCTTTGAGAGGAAAGTTTTCTTCACGAATTTCGAGACTGAGGGTACGTATTATTCCTACTTTTGGCTGTTACATGGTATTTTTTTTATTATTATTATTATTTAAAAATGTCAGAAGTATGGCACGATGTTCGAAACTCCATTGTCAAAACTGGCGTGACATATAGCTAAAAAACGAATCGCCCGAATGTGATGAAATTTGGTATAAACCTTTCTAATCTTCTAGTCTAAAACATGACCCTAAATGTTTTTGAAAATCAAGAAAAAAAAGGATTTTATTTTCATGTAGAATGTAGCCACTTTTTTTTTTGCGGAAAATTCAATACTTTATTTCAAAGCGTACCATTTAATCGATTTTCAACATTTCTCACTTTTTCTTGGTTGATATTCTGTGTATGGGTATTAATAAAGGAAAAATGTTTGTTCGTTTTTTTTCAAATCCATCCTGCTGATGTTACGTGTTACACCATCTGACAACATTGGCCGTCATTGGCGTTTAGAAGCCATACCTCTGGCATTTTTGTAGATTAATAGAAAGAAGTACCATGTAACAGCCAAAAGTAGTAATGAAACATACTCTTAGTTTCACAAAAATAAGTCATTTGGTATTATAAATATTTAAATAACAATAATTTTATATATTGTCATTAAAAATTTATTGTATTATGTATACAATGAATTGTATATACAACGTTATGAATCAGCGTTTTCAGTATAACTAGTTTAGTTCTTCAGATAGACTCCGTCACCACAATGGTCTAAAACTGACAATGTCGACGTCCTGCCGTTTCCTTATTTTTGAAGATAAAGAAAAAAAAATGTTTGGTCTCTACTTTTTCTTCTCCGTTTCATGTATGGGACCCCCATACATGAAATAGAAATGATTTAATCGAATTTCTAATTCAATATTTGGTTTTGGGTCAACCTTCTACACATAATATCCAAATGTCTGGTCTGTTACTCATTCCGTTTACAAGCTAGAGACCCGTGACATACGGAGGGACAGACAGCAGAGTAGCCGGAGCCTGAATTAGAAGGTCCGAAAAATCTTTTCTTTTTTCATTGTTTAAGTTGATAGATAAACTATCTAAGAATATATTCACAAAGTTACACTCACCAATTGTAAATATTTTGAAAGATACAATGCCAAAAGCAGAGAAGCAATTAATATTTTATATTTCTTTCTATTGAAAACTTTGAAACGCGTTTTCTCCAGTTTTCATTTTCACGATTTTTCCAAATTGGTAGGCGTGATAGCAAAAAACCTAAACTTTTCTGAGTGAATAAAAAAAAGTCGTTGAAAAAATCTTTTTTAATAAATTTTATAGCATGTTAATGTTTTTTTTAAGCACTTTTTTCAAAATGGAAAAGTTATTTCACGATTTTTTTTCAGCTTTTCCTCAATTCACCCAGAAGAAAAATATAGAACCTTAAAAATGGAGAAATCTTTCCTTTAAAAAAAAATCATGTAAATCTGCAATATTGTCCTTGCCCAAAGGTATGGCTCCGCTTAAACATTCGGCAACCCTGTTTTTTTTTATTATTACGGAATCATTAGATTTTTTACAGGCGCGAGCAGTTTATATCAGGTATGTAGAGGTGTTTGGTGTACAAATTGTCAGATAGAAATGTAGTCAGCGTGTTACCTCCGTGAAGCTGAGGATAAATGTGACGATTTTTAGAGTTGTAAAGTTTCGTTCAAAGTGCGGTAACTTGGCTTGAAATTTCACCAGCATACCGGGATGTATTTTAATCTGATTATAGACGAAAGTTAATTGTTGCATATTCGGTTTTGTAAAAGGAATACGATAATCTTCAAAGAGCATGTACTTTTTGCGGACTTGCTACAGTCTATGTCTGTTCTGGTTGATAAGCAAACAAGTGTAGAGAAAATATTGTCGTAAAGATGCCGATTCGGACTCACCGTCGACGCGATACTTGTAGACGTACTGTTCCATTTGGAAATTAACATTTTCGCTGCCCAAATGAGTGCAAGCGGCCAACATTTTCGTAACGTCCTCCTCCTTGAGAGCCAACGCGTCTAATCCTCCCGACATCTTAACGTTGTGGTTGAATTACGAGTCAACCTGGTAAATAGATAAATCTTGTAGAGAAATCTTAAACATTGGTTAAAAGAAAATTTGTTATAATTCCGATTATCACGTTAGGCGTGTGTTCGCGATGTTTACCCGGCCACGTGCGGAACAAGTTTTCTCTATTCCGAAATACGTAAAAACCGTTCAGTTCAATCGATATTCGATTTTGTATCGTAAATACATTCTTGGAAAAACTGATCATCGAATTGAGGAACTAATTTTTCGGAGGTGCAATGAAAAATGTGAAAAATCGTGGCAACTCACGTTGTACGATGCCACTTAGGAGACTTCCAATGTGGAAAGGAAGTCGGCCATGAAATTCGCGGAGTGCTTGGACATTGTGATTCAAAACAATCGCTTTGCCGAAGTGAAAAAAACTTACCTACGGTTGGTAAAACAGAGCGCAATTCCGTTTTTTCAGAGGTTGGAGCCGTTAGCCACAATCCAAGATGAAATCATTTTCAAAATATATGTTCATGTCGAAACTATGCTGAGTTTTCACGAATTTAATTTAAATAAAAAATCATTTGGTGTATATAATTTTACGCACGGTTAGTCTTGCCCGTCTAACCGCGAGTTGTAAATAAAATTCAGTGACGCAGTTTTTTTGCATAATAATCATCGATGTTATACTTTTTCAAGTTGGTAGTAACACAAAGTTTTTCTCATTCGCGTAATAAAAATATGAAAATGCATAACTTTGCCCTTTAATGATGTGTTTCATGAAAAATTAGCATCCACAGAATAAATCTATACCTACTGTGACTTTTTTTTCAGGTTTATTGAAAAAAAAAATGATAAATCGTCATTTGACTTAACTGGACGGCGCCCACCTCCCTAAGAGACACGAAAGCGCGTTTAAAGAGAACAAAAGTGAAAGAGAAACTTTATTATTAGAGTAAAGTGCATTATTCTGTCACGCAAAACATCAGGGAATTATTTTGAACGCTTTACAGAAATACTTTGAGGTTACGTTCGAATGCGCACAATATATTCAAATATTGCGGTGAGCGTTGAATAATGACAAGATATATTAAGGTATTCCTTTCACGAAACAAAGAATCTCACAACTAACTGATTTCAGTCTATAATCAAGTAAGCATACATCCCAGTACACTGGTAAAATTTCAAGCAAAGTTACCGATCGTTGAACGAAAAATAACGACTCTAAAAATAGTCTCATTTATACAAAAGTATCTGAAGATTCCGTAACGACGATAAAAACAGGGGGTCACCGAATGTTCAAAGAAAACATTAATGATAAAACTTTTAAAAATGTGACTAGAAGAGGAATTTTAATAGCCATTTCAGTAAGAATGTAAAATTAATAAAATAAAAAATAAACATTTTAAACCACGTTTTTAAACTCCTCGACCATTGTAGAAATTGTCACTAAGGCACTATTCACTAATAATTTTATTATTCTTTCTTTTAAAATTTTTTCTCTATCACTTAACTATATTTTTTATTTCTTTATTTATTTTTTTCACATTTTTGTTCTCTTTTCTCTCTCTCTCTCTCTCTCTTTCTCTTTCTGCGACAGACTTGCCTTTTTTTTATTAGTCTGTCATCCAGATCTGAGCTATGTTCAAAGTTTCAAGTCTCTAGCTCATCCGGAAATCAGTTTGAAATCGATTGCAAAATTTGTACCGAACAGACAAACGGACAACCAACAAAGCGAGTAAATAAAAACGTGTTAAAATGTCTAAATCTACTTAATTCGTGCATTTTTTTAAAATTCCGTTCATCGTTGGGTATAATAATTGATAGTGACTTATTTTTATGAATTTTATAAAGTCCTTACGACCCCACAAAATACCACCCTCCACGAAAGGAATACCTCAATGCCAATTTAATAAACCATGAAAAGCGATTGAAAACGGCAGTTTATTTCTACATTCACTGTATTCCGTAATACACAATAAATCTGGATTAATAGTCGTATTTTACATAGACGATGAATCGCTAAACATCCTGTAAATCTCATCTACAAAAGTACTTAATCGACTCTTCGATATTTTCGTTCTCACGTTGTAACTTGTGCTTTGACATTTTATAATTAACGAGCGCGTTGGTAACGACAGTATTTTTCAAATGTATTTCGACGCTGTTACTGAAAAGAAAAAGAATCAATATTCAAAGTTCTCGACTATTGATACACGCTATATTTCTTTTGTCTCAGTTTATTACAATGCATAGATACTGTACATTTTTCTTTGTTCATCGGGAGTGCCCCATTAATTCATGATTAACGAGATTACTCGGTGGTGAAATCAATTCATCGCGTTCTCGTTCTCTCTTTCTCTCTCTCTCTCTCTCTCTCACATTTACTTAATTTGTTCACTACTTTTGGGTAACTTTTTTTTCTCACAAGTATTGTAACTTTCTTGTCAGCCTTTGCTTTTTGAAGAAAAAAATGTCGCAAGCTCCGTGATAAGTACAATACTATCGAATATTCTGAATAAAATGATAGCGCGAACGTGATTCGAGAGTGTTGGAAATTGTTTTCTCATGGGCGTTTAAGTACTAATATTGATATAGTTATGACAGCGTATATCAATGTTATGCAGTAGTGAGCGCAAAGGATTCCACAAGTCTGAATAAATCTCGCAAACTTTTGGCGCACAGTATCAAATGATAATATGTATTATTTCAAACTTATTTTGTGTAGGTGTTCATTTGTGGGCTCAAAAAAGAAAGGCACGCACGTATGATTAATATAATATATATATATTGATATTAATAAAATGTAACATAACGCAATAATGATAATAATAATAATAATAATAATAATTACACAGTAATGCTAGAATACCCCTGTTGACAAACAAGAGTGGGCGCAGGGGAGGATCAGATCATCTCGATGGGAGGGCTTGTCTTCATTTTCTTCATCGTCTTACACAAAATAAAAACGCGTAGCTTCCTTTTCGAGGATTTGAAAAACGCGCGACGAGGCAATCAACTTTATCTCATGATTCTTATCCAAGACCTAATCAGATGCATGAATATAATAAGCGGACAGACTATTGTTCGATAAAGTATGAGCGTCATAGCGGTACATCAACGTCGTAACATGAAAATTCAGGAAACGAATCAACTTTCCGTCGCTCCCGGTTCCAAAAGGTCTAGTCGATTCCTCTCCCACATATTTTCCATTCAAACCAGCCATCTTGTTGACACGCGGAGGCTCGTTCAAAGCTCAAAACGTACATTAACGAAAGCAAAGCTTCATAAAACTTTCAACGAATCGGAAGTTCGGAACAAAATCTCATACGGGGCATTCGTGATGCAACGTCCACTTTTTTATCGAAAAAAGGGCCGAAGGCGACTTTAAAAAAATTCACTGTCTGCAACAACCGATCTCGTTTCGTATGATCACGCATAAAAACTTTAATTGAAGCATGCGAAAAGGGCTTGGCAATATTGAGCGAAAAATAATATTGAACATCGGGTTGTCATCGTCGAACTCGTCAGTTCCGATCGGTCATTACAATCAATCATTGCACGAATAATTTCCGTTGCACCAGACGATACTGAAATACCCTTCGTCGTGATACACTCACATTTGTTTATATATATATATATATATATATATATATATATATATATATATATATATATATATATATATATATATATATATATATATGGGGCATTCCAGGTCAACTCACGTGGTCATCGACCTGACCCCCTCGGATTCAGATGACGAATTTTTTTCGAGCATGTTTTGGTCCAAAAAAGAGGTTATTTTGTCAGATTTTTGTCACTTGTTTTACCCCATAAAATAACCTTTTCTCCACAACTTTGGAGGAAAATGAATTTCGACCAGGTTTAAAATTCTGAATTTTTTTCGTAAAATCTAGAACTAAAAACAAGTCTTTTCATCATAGTTCGAGAGTGGGCCAAGAATAATATCAATTTTTTTTTAATTAAAGAATTTTTTTTCCAAATTATGGAAATTAGATATTTCAATGATGGTTCCCTGTAGGAAAAAGGAGACAAACGAATCATATCCTGGTGAAAAAAATGTTCCCTATATTTTGAGCTGAAAATTCGCTGAAAAACGCTGAAAATTCGCCCAATAATTAGAATAACATTGAAAAAAGCTATTTCTATTTTATTGTTTGTTTCAACTAGAATAGCTTTTTTCAGCGTTTTAGCCTCAAATATAGGAAAAAAATACTTTACCAGGATATGATTTATTTTTCTTTGCTTTTCCTACAGGGCACCATCATTGAAATATTTAATTTTCAAAATTTGGAATTTTATTTTTTCGTTAATTAAAAAAAAATCTATAAGTTATTCTCAGCCCACTTTTAAACTATGATGAAAATACTTGTTTATAGTTCTACATTTTATGAAACAAGTTCAGAATTTTAAACCTGGTCGAAATTCATTTTTACTCGTAAGTTATTTTACGGGGTAAAACAAGTGATGAAAATCTGAAAAATTAACCTCTTTTTTTGGACCAAAATATGCCCGAAAGAATTCGTCAACTGAATCCGAGGGGGTCAGGCCGATGACCACATGAATTGACCTGGAATGCCTCATATATATATATATATATATATATATATATATATATATATATATATATATATATATATCGTTTCCTACTCGAGCAAGTGACTTACTAGGCCCTTTTATAATGGAAATTTTACTCGCGGATCTAGCAAAACCATTATCACAAAGATACAAAGTACAGCCATCCCGAAAGTTTAATTGATTGAAAGGATAAATGCATTAATGCTTTAATATGGCCGGACAAATATCCTTAAACATTATGTTGCGCGATAATAATATTTAAAAAAAGACAAAATAAAATGAATCCGTGATTGAACAAATCCTTGTGTACGACCAATATGGTTTTTCATCGGACAATTTTCATTCTCAGCGATTCTACATCATGTGTGTGTATGTATACATATGTATGTTGTACCTACACTGGGTACACTCTCCTGAAGTAAATCACTTTTATATCACCTGGCACATTTCGCAGAGCGCGCAAGCTCAGATACTAGTAATTCTCACTACGAAAGTCACGATTTCGTATATATATATTGTTTTTCTTTCGTTTAGTTTTCTTTTCTTCTAAGTTTCTTTTTTTCCCCCCTCGTGAATACAAAAGTACAAAATTTACGTTGTATAATATTGGCATGTCACGGAGTCGAAAATATTTGATTTTCGAGAGAGAGAGAGAGAGAGAGAGAGAGAGAGAGAGAGAGAGAGAGAGAGAGAGAGAGAGAGAGAGAGAGAGAGAGGGAAAGGGAGAGCGAGAAGAAAAGAATAGAAGCTTCAATGCTAGGATATACGCATGGGAAGGTTGCATAATTGTTCAATATGACACGGCAGGTGGAGGAGAGAAAAAAAGAAACAGAGTGTCATTCTGGTAAAAGTAGGAACACCAGGCGAAAACCACTGTTCGATAAATACCGACGATCACGTTATTGTGTATATGTACATATATGGTTATATACATATATACATACATATATATATATATATGTATATATGTATATAAATTTGCGCCTGCTCGTACCGTCAACCTTTCGCGTCGGGACTTTGCTCACGGGTCATTGCAAAAGCATGTAAATGTACTACGTATAGAATATACTGCGTCTTTGTCACTTGAAGTAAAAATTGTCCAGGCCAATGTTTGATGCACACACACACACACGCACACATACATACATACACATATTTAACGTGTATATGTATATATATATATTTGAAAGCTCTCCGATTCGCGACATTCTTTACCGATATATGTATATAAATCGAGCCTAAAAAATACACGGGTCGGCTTGGGCGACGTTTTTTTCGGTTGAAAACGAGGCTAGAATCGGGGGCCGAGATGAGGATTGATTTCCGATTACCGAATAATCGCACTGATCACCGAACCGTAGTCGGCCCGACAACCTTGTTCAGTCCGGATAATCGATGCGAGCAGACGAACGAAAATCGAAGTGAGGCTCGAAGCTCGGCCCGGATCCGCCATGTTCTTTTGGATTTTTTCGTCAAATCAGTAGCTGTTGTTCTTCCGTCGTATTATTTGCGAATAAAACAAATTTCAACGAGACATGCGTTTTCGCCGTTCGAAATCGTCGTAAATATGCGCGATGTTCCGTAATGACATACGCGAATAAGTATTATCCGTTTTTGTGATGGTGTCTGGATAACGTCCACCGCTATCCGCTGTTATTGCACTCGGAGAAATCTAGAAAGAAAACAAGATGTTCCGTGTATCGTATTTATTACGCTTAAAATCAACCTCTCGTAAGAGTTGTCCAACAATTTTATTTTTCTATGAGGAAATTAGTTTCGTTTATGGATGTTTCCTTTTCGCATTATTTTGGGCGCTATGCAGATCACAATTGAAATCTAGTCACAGATTATTTTTTATCCATCCACTTTTTTATCGTTGAGAAAAAATCAAAGAATTACATTTTTTAAGTTTTTGCCATAGAGATGAAGTAAACTTTTATTCGAAAAAATGGTCTTCCCCGGTATAATTTATTGTCGTGCATTTGTTCAACTAATTACGGCTCATTTTAGAAGTCGGGATTAAAAAGATGCTCTCACTTTCCGAAACTTTAACATACTGGGTTGCAGTATTCGTACGGTACAGTACCACGGTTGAGATTCAAGTTTGCAAAAATCGGTGCAATGGTTTAGAACTCATATATTTTTGGGTCTTTTTTTAAAGAATAGAAATTCAAACCAAAGTTTATTTTCCTCAGTATGAAAATCTCTTCAAACTGAATTTAAAAAGTCGTTGAAGAAATATTTTTCAATAATTTTTATAGCACGTTAAAGTGGCTTTTTTAAACACATTTTTTTTCAAACCTGATAAAAATTATAATCTCACAATTTTTTCAGCTTTTTCTTAATTCACCCAGAAGAAAAATATATGACAATTGAATATTAAATGGTTTATTTGGTCCAGTCGAGAATTACGAGCTGCATCTTTCCCGCCGATTGGGGACTGCAGTGGCAAGACGCACGTGGAATAGGCTGATAAATCTGCAGTCATTTATTGTTTCATGTTGAACATTTCTTTTATACATTTCAAATATACTTGAAAAGATACCTCAATGTTTACTGGGTTCACTTGTTTTTGCCCTTCAAAAAAAATTCCCGAAAAAAAACGCTTTTTTGGATCTTCCAATCCCGGCCGATTTTCATGATTTTTTTTAAAGGAAACATTTATTCACCATTTTCAAGACTTAGCGTATGTTTTATTACATTTGAAGGTTACATGATATTTTTTTAAATTAATATTTGAAAATGGCGATGGTTTGGCACGATGTTCCAAACTGCACTTTCGTAACTGGCGTGACGCACAGCTAAAAACCAATCGACGGATTCTGATGAAATTTGGTATGAATCTTTCTAACCTTATAGTCTAAAACATCACCCTGAATGTTTTGGAAAATTTTTAACAAGTCTTTTTTACTGCAAAATGTAGCCATTTTTTTCCAGAAAATTGAATCTTCTTGTTTCAAAGCGTACCATTTAATCGACTTCCAACAATTCTCACTTTTTCTTGGTTCATATTCTGCAAACAGCCTAAAGTAGTAATAAAACATAGCCTAAGTCTAAAAAATGGTGAAGAAATATTTCCTTTAAAAAAAATCATGAAAATTAGTAATTTTTGTTCCACCTAAAGGTATTTCCCCCCTTAAGTCTCTCAAAGTTGACTATGTCGGACTCAATTGCTGATCTTTTTGACGTTTAATGAACAAGGATCGTCCAACGAGCGACTAGTAGTCCGGACAAACCTCACACAAATAAAGTTGCAACAGTTGTAGGTTTGGTACAACCGCGTATTACAAGAAACACTAATTATCATGATCGTGAAATTCATAGAATCTCTTGTTCCAAGTCGATAAAGGTCTCCCCCACCTTCATATTGCTCTTTATGAAGCCGGCACAAATGCCAAAACAATCCCGGATGGATTCTCGCAATGAGCGCTACATATAAATAACTTCCAAAAAATCGTGCTAATTAGAAAGTTGTATACTCCTATATCGTTTTTTTTTTCACCCGCAGAGCTGCTTCTAGTCACCATTGACCGAAGTACTTGCTCGCACTTGGCAGGAAGACTCGCTTCATCAACTTTACAAGAGAAATAAGGTAGGCGAAGGGAACTTTCTAATCTCTATGACTAGTATTTGGTTATCAAGGTGGGAAATCCCTTTAGACGCCCGAAAATGAGTCATTATTCATGATTTTTTTTCAACCTGATAAAATAATCACATCATTTTAAAAGTTTTACATTATCTTATTACAACTGTCAAGTGTTAACAGTTTTTTTTAACAAAACAAAATAACAGCGTTATGAGGTATTCCTTTAGGCGTTTTTTGGAAAACTGCCCATGTTATAGCTAAAAAAGTTATCGATCGATCTGGCTGAAATTTTGGGAAGTTTTATAGAATTATTGGAAGGATATACCTATAAAAATATAAAAACGTATAAAATAAAAAATTAAATAGGCTTTGTAATCAAATTTTCAAAGGGATTTCCCCCTTAATAATGTTTACTGCCGATTCTCGTTGTACCGGTAAGTAGATATATGTACGATTTACAGGAGGCGTACCTAGGAGTGATAAGGCGTAACATAGGCTGATGGAAAAAGTCCCCGTCTGTTGCCAATTTCGCCGTGCCACCAGTGTTGATCGGTGCGATCCGTGACGGTGATTACGTCGCCTCGTCTGAACTCCAATTCGCCGGGTTCTTGAGGTGTGAAGTCGTACAGAGCTTGCACCAAACACTGGCCAATATAACGAGCACAAGTGTTAATCGACGGCACGGAACAAGCGATTCGAATCGTGCCAAAATAAACATTACGATTATTCATATGTGAGGAACCCATCGAAAGTTCCACAAGCGTAGCGCTTGACGAACGAACAATTACTTCAAGTGCAAACTACTAATAGTTCTCCGTAGAATCCGAACATCTCCGGCGATTAACTACATCCTCGCGAATCACGTAACGTTAACAATCACCGATGCACGCGTGTTATATCATCCTCCTATCAGATTGAATTACCGATTCAAGGTCAAACGTTCGTTGGGCATCGAAAACATGCATCCCGTAATCGATAAATAATGATAACGTCGTACAAGCAAATTGCAGAGTCCGAGATAGAGACGTACGAACGCTTAGGGATTCGTACGTCATTGGTAATTGGAAGGATTTTTTTCTCCGATTCGACTATTCGCGATAATTGTACCAACAATCTAAGTGAGGAAGAAACTTTGCCTGATTTTCTATCGAAGAAAAAGATGATAAATTTCTCATTCATAGCGACGATCGCCGAAATGTCCGCCGTTAACAGGCTACATCTGCCTGGCTGGACCAAAAAGTTCCATTTCCCAAAAATAGTTTTATTCGATAGTATCACCCTTTAGCTATATTCCTTGAGAATTTCATTGAAATATTTCTAAAATTGTAACTAAATTTCCAAAATATCACTAAACTAATTTCTAAAATATCTAAAAGTTCTAAAAGGCGAAATATGGAAAACTCTGAATTTCTAAAATATCACTAAAAAGTGAGATCGTCGTTGACGACCTTACTTTTTAAAAATCGATCTTCATTTTTTAATAGTTACGTAAAAATGACGTCTTTTTTCATAGATTTTGTAGACGCGAGTTTCGATGCGTCGCCACGTTCTTGAAAAAAAAATTACACTAAAAATCGACTATCGTCAATGACGCGTATTTATTGTTAACTTGAATTTTTTGTATTAAGATTTCAGATGGACCGCCCGAGCTGGAATGTCCACCGCCAAAAGTCGCAAAAAAATGTAATCAACTGCCGGCTGCCAGGGTCATACAATTTTTCTATATTTTTTGATAATCTTTTTTTAACGGCTCTGAATATACCTTTGTGTTAAAAAAAAGGCGTTCCTTTTTCCCCAATTGTTTCCCAGAACAAACTATTCGGAATTTGGCAATTTATTTTATGCCTCTTGGTAGATATAGCCCCTTGAGTAAATAATCACCTCTTCCGGCACCATGTCGCGCAATTTGACATCCTGCGAGCGCGAGACAGAGGCGCTTCGATGATACTCCACGAGCTCGTTCAGACTGCTGAATTTCACAACCCAGAGGAAAAATTTGCCCTGGGCGTCGCGCAGTACCTTGAAGTGTTGCACACCATCCGAGCATCTGCAAACGAATCGGCGACAAGGGAGCACGATTACGCAAGCCGTATCGAGAACTAACGGAAACGGCATTGCTCTGCCGATTTTGCTTACTTAACGGAGAGCGAGAAATCGCCGGGTGAACTTTCGCTGATTCTTATGAGAAAGGCGCCCTCGTGCTTGTTCAGCAGTAGCCTCTCCGCGTCCGCTCGGGTTATCCTGCCGTAGTACCAGCTGCGGCAAAATTGAGAATCTTACAAACGACCGGACGACGAGTCGACGAATCGTTTTCACCGAAAACGTTCGATGCGCATTGTGCCTTTACTCAACGAAGAAATGTAAAGCGAACGGATTCTTACTCGTGATTTTTCATTTCTATGTAATTACTAGGAATGAGACCTTCCTTGGACTCCAGCTCGGCTCTGTACCAATTCATGTCATCCTCCATATTGAGAATCTACGGGAAGGCAAGCGAAAAACGTAACATATCATGGTTGAAGCACCGACAACATTTTTTTATTCATCTTTGAATTTCAATAATCGGCGAACTCTCCGTGCGTTAGCTGTAGGAGTGGGAAGTGGCAACGCGCGGAGGGGAGGGGGGAGGAGAAGGTGGAAGGAGTCTGTTTCGGATGAGACGTGACCGAATTGGATCGTAAGCAAGAAACTTCGTCAGATGGATGACGCACGTAGCGTATCGATCGAGCCACGGCAGGCAAATTTCGAGAATTGTGTCGAGTAATAAAATAAAAATGAAACGAAATACGTACCTTGAGAATTTGACTTCTGCGAAAGCTGAGCTCGTCCTCGGCGGTAGCGTTAAAGTCGTGCTTGGCTATCGCTTCCATTCTTCACGAAAATGCAATGGTTTTACATATATTTATGTATGCGTATATATATATAAGCATCGTATAGGGCTACAACTCGCGATAGAGAAAAAAAAATATATATATATATATATCTATATCTATCCACCACGAACCTGCAATAGTTTGGTCTCTCGGGGCGACAGCGCGCAGTAATCGGCAAAAATGATCGTGCACCTTCGAGACAGGAATAATTCTCGCGGTTCGCTAGCACCGATAATCACTATAGCGAGTGACTTTAAACTTGCTCTCGTTCTCTCGTATTATTCGTGGTACGAAGAGCCGCACACACACACACACACGCAACAAATCGACGCACTCGTACGAGCCGTTTACACGGATTTCTTTCTTTCTATCAGAGTATAGTGTCTCGGCAAAAGCGCATACATATATAGATATACGAGTATGTATAATTGGTGTACACAGCTCGACACTGAAGCACTTCACTCAGCTCGAACTTTCCGAGTCTCCGCGGGCTTGTTCCCGTTGATTAATACGAATGTGACGTACTCGCGATTGCGAAGAGACGAAGAAAAACGATGAAAACAGCGTGGCCCGGTGAGCGAGCACGAAACAGATGTATCGGTAGGTATGTCCACGCACACACGAGATCCTCGAGTTTCCTCAGGTTTGTGGCTCTTTTTTCAACGTCCCAGTTAGCTCGGCAACGCGCGCGCACACGTACACACACACGGGCGCATATATGCTTTTCTCTTTTTTATTCTTCTTCTCTTTCTCTTCTCCCACGTTATGCCACTTTGCAGTTTATACAGTACACTTTTTGACAAAGGCGCGCCAAGGATCGTTGCCTTTATCAGCAACGACAAGCGTAAAGATACATTTTCCTTCGACGTACGGTGTATGTGCGAAGTGATTTCGTTTTATTCGATTTGCGCATACAGTGGCGATTTACGTTGTTATCGCGCGGCGCGCGCGCGAGTACCAAAGATGCAAAACTGTCAGTTGTGTGTGACTGGTCGTCGGGCAACGCACTTGGACGTACACGCGCCCCAGCGGACGATCGTACGTTTCTTGTTTACGAATATGCCGAATGAAATATACGTCTATATCGATTGCTCCTTTTGTTCACGCGCGGTTCTGAATGTTGAAGAGAATCGCCTTTTCTTATCAGACATTAGACTCGACACGGCCCCTACTACTGTTGGATTTTTTTGTTCGTCTCCTTCCCCGTGCGACTCTACGGCCACCTTCGCCAAGCTCGTGGCTCTCGCGCAGCCACGTCTGCGTCGGAGCCGCAGGTGGCGCCGCCTCGCGGGCCTCTCTTCTACAATGCGATTATATTAGCCCGCCGAACGATCGACTCGCTCGCCCGTTTTCCCTACTATTCTCTACGATTTGTTCGAGAATTCGTTGCTCGCATTCTTACTAGTAGCGTCCCATTTTTCGTTGCGTTGCAGCGAAGATCATGAGAACCCGGTGAATATCGCACAGAACGTCTCTCCGTTGTAATACCTCGGGCCTATTTCCTTCGTTGCGTAGGTGGAACATGCGCAGTAAGCATCGGGCAAAAAAAAACAACAGGTATTTCACTCTCTCGTATACGATACCGTCAATGACCCCACACCCCCGCAGAGCCTCGTCGTCGCTTCGCCAATATTTCGTCTGTTTCATTTCTACGTCCTACCGAGCGAATTAGGCCGACATTTGGGGAATTACGTTGACGCAATTGTTATCCGATACGAATTTTTATATTCCACGGGATTTCGAGTCGGTACGGTCCGCCATATTTTCAGTCAACGAATATAATCGATAAATATTCTTTAATGGGCCTCACATAGAGCGCCGACCATCGGAGCTTTTTGTATCACCGGTACTGTTTAGATATCAAGTTGTAATATCGGAATACCGGTATTTCGATATTTTCCGATATTCATCGCAAGCCGTTAGAAACGTTAGAAGCTTGAAAGTGATGATGAAAGTGGTAGAAATACTAGTGTCTCGGGTAGCAAAATGTTATCTATATGGCATCCGAAAGATATCGCGAAATGGATACGTATAACTTTTTGCTTGTCCAAAAAGACGCCATTTTGTATTACAAAACGTATCACTTATGTCCGCTTTGCAGATAACTTATTTACGTTTGATAGTCAACTATACGGCAACTTTCAATCGTTAACAAAGTGTCAACGAAAGGTTAACTCTTATCGGTTGTCGGTACGTTAGCGTAAAGTCATGAAATCGATATATTCGAAAGATATATTCCTATGGTAATCCTATCGCTTTACACTCGTCATACCTCTGATCGGACTTAAGACTTGTACAATTTATATTTTTAACAGAAGCAAAAAAATAATTTGTGATAACTAAAATGTTCCATGTATAAACTGTTTAACGAATGTTCACATTTAATTAGAAAAATGAACAAATAGTTATTCCCACGATTCGCGCAGTATTTCTAGGTTTGATATTTGGCATCATTGGTTCTATCTCCGTCTCTTTTTACTCAACCAGGCGAGTTTAACCTCCGTGCTTTTCAACGTCGATCTGTCAAAACAATGTGAGGTGCGAGAAATATAAAGCATTGTATTCGGGCCACGACTGGTAAAGAGCGTGGAAAATTTGTGCCGGCGAAATATGTCGGTTAAAAATGAAATATGCGTGGAAATTCGAATGAGTGAGATGAGGTTAGGACTACAGTCAGCTGTTACCTTGCTGTAACGTCTCTTTATCGTAGAAAGTGGTGATAAATCCAATACCGGAAGTTCAAATTAAACTTGATATTACATAAAAATTAGGTCAATAGCCGTAATTTTTTCTGAGAGCATTGGTTTACTACAAGTGTTAAGTATGTAAATCAGATTATTTTTAAGAATCTGGCGGATTTCCACTATTATATACACTTTTGTAGCGACCGGAAATTGGGTTTTTGTATGTCGTCTCGGAATTCCTTCACAAAAACACGCAATTTTAATATTTTTTTTCTCTGTAATTAGGTCGATAACTGACCCTGAAATATTTCAGAGACGATTATTAATATATTTCGTGAAGTTCAAAAAAAGATTATGAAAATTCTATGGATTGAAGCCTGGCGATAGGATAACCTTGAAGGCACAAAAATGCCAAGATACCACTGCCATCTAAAAGTCGTCCAATAGGCATCCCAATAAGGTTGCCAAAACGACTTCTAAACGGTATCGACGAGTACTATCGAAAGGATATCTATTTATTGGCGATATATATATATATATATCGCCAATATATATATATGCTACCCCAGCATATATATATGCTGGGGTAGCATAAATGTCCTACGTCAAACCACAGTATTCATTTAAAATCACCGTCTTTGATTGAGATCGTTATTGATTATACATTTCTAAACTCACTCCGCCTTTTTCTTAAATATATCCAACCCAACATAAAATAAATACACAAGCAAAAAACCAAAACGAGCAACTTTTATGCGAATAAAAAAAGTAGTAAACGAACAAAATTAAGATTAGGAAGTTTTGTGCAAGTCAGCGCAGTAGTAGGTACCGGAATGCAAACAAATGGCATTACTTATGGCAGGCAGGCAACAGCATGGTCACTTTAATTAACGAGATTGAGATTGTTGGAACAATGACCGGGCAAAAACAGAGGGCATCGGAAGTTTCGTCTTTAAGAGACGACCTTTCGATAAAGTAACTTACGTGGTAAAAGTAACTTACATGGAGATAATAACAATTATAATGATATTTTTATTTTTTTCAACTCTGATATGGAATTATCGGTATTATTCGGGTCCAATATCGGATTGTTGGTCTAATATTCCAGTTTCTCGATATTATCGAAAACCGATATCCATGCTCCACACTCTTATAAAAAATTTAATTGAAATGGGATATATTTAAATCAAATTGTTTTTTTTTTCTTGTCATGATCCTATTTGTTTCAAATAATTTTTGAAAAATATTCATATAATATTTAATTAAAAATATTAAATATATTCAAATTTAATGAATAAAGATTAGATTCAAGCACATTCTTTCTTCGAACGTCTGGAAGATATTTTTGAATAAAAAATATCTTTATTAGCGTGAATCTATTTTATTCGTTTCTGTGAATTTTTGGAAAGATCTTTTTGAATGGAATAAATCTTTATTTACTTACAATATATCTGTCTTTCATACAAATATACTTTCACTTCGAACGTGCAGGAAAAATATATTTGAATCGTCGATATTTCCATTTGCATATAGCAAATGTATATTTACCTCAAATAGATTTTTGCGTCCATCATACGAAAGGTGTATGTGAATCAAAAAAATGTTTATATTTTTCTATAGCACGTATACATGTTCAACGCGAGTGGTAACAGTATGAAAACAAATAAATACATTTGTAGGATCAAATAGAAAAATTCCTGGCCTACCGTTGGTCAATAGCTTGATTCAAATTAGTAAGTATTCGGTGCAATAAAGATGAAAATTCTATATCATTTAAATTTCAAAAAATAAATAGATAAGTCTAGCGGGTTCGAGTAAATTGTTTTTTTGAACAGATGAAACCGAATGACAGATTTATTAGGAATAAATCAAGTATTCAGTTATAAGATGATATTGAGGCCGGAGTCTAAATAAAAAGATCCGAAAAATCATTTTTTTATTGCTTAAATCTATAGATAAACTATCCAAGAATATATTTGCAAAGTTACAGAGGCCAATTTTTAATATTTTCGAAGTTACAAGGCCAAAAGCAGAGAAGCGATGGATATCTAATATTGATATTTTGTCCTATTGAAAACTTTGAAGCGCGTTTTCTCCAGTTTTCATTTTAACGATTTTTCCAAATTGGCGGGCGTGATAGCAAACAAACTAAATTGAATGAAACCAAAGTTTATTTTCTTCAGTATGAAAATCTCTTCTAAGTGAATGAAAAAAGTCGTTGAAAAAGTATTCAAAAATAATTTTTAAAGCACGTTAAAGTGTTTTTTTTAACATTTTTTTTTAAACTGAGAAAAGTTATGAATTCACGATTTTTTCAGCTTTTTCTTAATTCACCCAGAAGAAAAATATATGACGATCGAAAATTTTATTGTTTTTTTTTTGTTTCCGTCAAGAACTACGAGCTGCATATTTCCCGCTGATTGGGGACTGCAGTGGCAAGACGCACATAGAATAGGCTGATAAATCTGCAATAATTTATTGATTTATGTTGAAAATATTTTAAAATACATTTCAAATATACATGAAAAGATACCTCAATGTTTACGGGCTCACTTGTTTTTTCCCTTCTAAAAAAATTCTCGAAAAAACGCTTTTTTGGACCTTCTAATGCAGGCTCCCACCTTAAATAGATCTTGATTTGAATAAGTAAACATATTCAAAATAAATCATTCCAATAAAGGAATTCAATAGAAAAAAGTTGATTCCACGAAAAATCCAGTTAATTCAAATTTCAAAAAATCAAATAGACATATCCAGGTAATATCAATAGAGCTTTTCTGTCTGTAAAGTCTCACATAAATGCAAATGAATAATAGTCAAGCCAATCGATCAATCTATGCATACATTTATACGTGAATGTTCGTCGCATTGTGCAAGGAGGTACTGACACTCCATGTACCAAACATTTTGGCCTTCGCATGACGAAGATTTATTTTGTAAATTCGACGCGTTCACTCACGCTACAATTCGACGGCAGATCGTTCGCTGTGTTTTCGCAGTTGGATTCGAATGAACGCAAATACTCAGGATGTATTGTAATAATTTTATTTCGAACGAAACGCAGCTTAAAGAATCGGTACGCTAAAACGATGAGCGTTATGCGTAAGAGTAGATCATCTTCCATTATCGTGCAAAACTATTCGCATTGCTTTCCGGCATAAAAGCTGTTACGCAATTACCCTGGTAATCACGTGCATTGTTTATTATGCCGAGAGCCACATACGTATAGGCGTACGGGATAACTTTGGCATACTCGAATTCGCACGATTTTTATTTCCTTGCCATTTCCGACGCTCCCGTTTTTTTAGCGCTGCGGTGAACCGCCCGCTGCGATTAGCCCTTTTTCTTTTGGGTTTCTCTCGATACTATACTTTATAAAACAGTGTATGTCGTATCTCGAAACTCGTTCGCCCGATTCACTTTAAGGAGTCTTCAGACTTAAGACGCTAAAAAAATACGATTTTCATGCATTTTTTTGATAAGATTATATTATAGACAGGGTAGCGTGGTCCGAAACCGACCGGCTAATGAGCAGAGGCAATAAAAGTGCATCAAATTAATTTCTTTGTTCAGACCAAATTTTGATTCTTTAGAGGAAACGTTATTCTAAGTTTTGAGCAGATTGACGAGGTTCCAGGTACCGTTTGTTGAAGAGACACGGAAAAAAAGAAACAGCGAAAATCACAGTATAAACCGCATAAAAAACAGGGTGCCATATTTCATTTTACAGTAAAAAACAGTAATGTAAATCCCGTCCGACAAAAATGACGAATTTTCCTGTACACACTACAGTTCGGTACTGTGAATACATCAGTGTTTTCGGTAAAAATATTCAACTGTAAAATTTATATGAGATCACTGATTTTTATACCGTACGCAAACTGCAAGGGTTACAGTGTACACTGTATTGAGTACAGAGTGATTCATTAAATTGTGCAGTGTGGCACGGTAGTTTTACTCTTCTTTCGACAGTTCGTGACGTAATCTGTGCACTCTGAGATTTTTACAGTTACACTGATTTATTTACAGTTTGGTATTGTGAATAAATCAGTGATATCTGTAAAAATATTCAACGGTACACTGTAAAAAATTTCTGTATGAAAATTAATATACAAGTGTAGGAAGTTTTTATGCGGATACCGCTTATGAAATTTCAGATACGATTTTGAAAATTCCAAACAGGTTATTTTAAAAATGAAAGTGTAGTTCCGTAATATTAATATACTTGTGCGTTTGAAAAATAATGTACGTGTAAAGAAATAATCACATCCAAGTATATTGAAATCAAGAACCATTTGCTGATATCAATATACAAGTGTATATTAAATTCAAGAACCATTTGCTAATATTAATATACGGGTGTGTATTAAAATTACTGATCCTAAGTATTAAGTTTATTTCAGAAATTGATAATTGCAATACGTTTTTATGTAAAAATTATCAAATTAAGACCACTCAATTCATATACTGTATGATGCTTTCGTGATACTTGTGTATATGATTTTTTCGCAGCTTTATCCCATAATTAATATTGAATACTTAAATAATAAAATGTAAATGCAGTGAAATCACTGCACGTATGTATTTTTTTTTCTTTATATATGTATTTCCTCAGAGGCACGGGGCCTTCTCCTTTGATCATCCTCTCCTTTATTCCTTCCATCATTCACAATCCTTCCAGAGTTCCCTACATTCCTTCCAGCGCCCCCCTCAGAGTATTGACCGCATCCACTGTTTCCTAATGCACTACTGTATCGCATTTGCACGAAAGGCCCAGGGAAACTGCGGAAAACCTGGGCCGATACAGGCGGCCATATTCGGTTGAGTTTCCGGTGTATTACCAGTATGTGTTTCAGGTGTATCAATCAGAAACTCAGACAAACTGTTTCCCACTCAGAGGTTGACGCGCAAACCAGTGCACGGGCAAACGGTCACCGCTCCAAGTATTGGCCGCGCCCAATGCTGCTTAACTTCAGTGACCGGCGAGCCCGCACACCGACCGCGCGCCCATCTCTGTCCACTGCATGCATGTATTTGAAATTCATGTGACTTTGAGATATCGTCCGGGTCAACAATTATGAAAATCATACAATGTTTCTTCAATATTAATATACGAACACATTAAATTCAACTTACCTGTGATTTGTTTTTGACAAACAATTGTTAATCTCAGTGGCTTTTGTCTTGGAAATTTCTGAATCGAATCACAGTATTCATGTACTGGATGGTATTATTCCGAGAAGTATATCATCGATATTCCTAAAGATTTGTCTTATATTTAACTCAGCGTCGATGAGAAATAATATCAGATAGGGGTACAATCGAGATACTTTCCATTTCCAATACAGTTCCACATGTATTACATTTTTCAGGCAGCCGTAAAGAAATTTAAAACTTGTTTATCTGTAGTAATTTTCAATTGAAGACACGGGTTAATACAATACATTTCCCACAAATTTACAAACTTGTCTTGGAAGTTCCATATTGCATCTATTAAATTCTATATCCACGTTAGAATTTCATGTTCCTGTTTTAAATTTACGGTACAAGTGTTTTAAAGTTAATTTCATCTACTGAGTTCGTAAAATTCAATTCCTTTGTATCTTAAATGTATTGTAAATTTCATATAATTTTTTACAGTGTAGAATTTAAATGAGGTCACTGATTTTTATACTGTACGTAAAGTGCAGGGTTTACAGTGTACACTGTATTGAGTACAGAGTGATTCATCTAATTTCACAGTGTGCCACGGTAGTTTTACTTTTCTTTCGACAGTTCGTGACGTTATCTGTGCACTCTGAGATTTTTACAGTTACACTGGTTTATTTGGAGTTTGATATTGTGAATACATCAGTGATTTCAGTAAAAATATTCAACTGTAAAATTTAAATGCGATCACTGATTTTTATACTGTACGCAAATGAGGCACGCGGTGAGGCAGGAGGCTAGGACACAAACGATTGCCAGTTGGTAGTGCGTGGTTGATGGGACGCGGACATCGAAATTTGTGCCTCAGAATTCAAGAAATTATAAAGAAAGAAAGAATTTTAAAAAAAGAGGTACGTTCTTGTCTAATTAGGACTTGTCTCGCGCGTGGGGTGAGGCACATGGCCAGTACACAAAGGATTGCCAGTTAGTAGTGCGTGGTCGATAGGATGCGAACGTTGAAATTTGTGCGACATAATTCAAGAAATTATAAAAAAGAGAGAATTATTTACAAAAAGGTACGTTCTTGTGTATGTGACTGATTTTTTTTATATTTTCTTCACATTTATTCAAACTTTTTTTATGGATAAACTTTTTATTGTGTCTTATTCACTTCATTCTATTCTTGATACATATATACATTGTAAGCAAAGGTTTCGCCGATTAATTTTTTTATATTTTTTATAATCAAATTTACAGTGTAACGTTATAAACGGTATTCAGTGGTCAGGACTTGTTTCACGCGTGACGCGACCAGGACACAAAGGACTGGCAGTTCTTTCAGCGCTATCTAATGTTATTTTTACCCCTAATTTTGTATAATATACGATTTTTGGCACTATTAAATTACGGGGTTCATCAAGTTTGAATTACAGTATTAAAACTAGAACGTTTCCCGTGTTTATACTGTAAAAAGCAACGATTGAAAACTAAAACTATATCTGTTGCTAACCAGTTTCTAGAACAGAGGACTTCACTGTTAAAACACCTACATAAACTCTGTCGATATAACTGGCGCATTCATTGTACATAATACAGATTAACCAACTGTCAAATTACAAGTTTTGTTAAATTTATATTACAGTGTTGAACTGTCAAAATTTACCTTTGACTACACTGTATTTTGGCCTGTGTGTTCCAGTAAAAGATACAGTAGAGCGGTTCGAGTCCAAAGAAGACAGTATAGGAACTGTAATAATTTACTTTGAGCACACTGTATTTTGAGCACTGTGTTTCAGTAAATATCGCTGTGCAATCGCTCGAGTCCAATGCGAACTGTGTAGCCCCTGTATTTTGTACTATTTCTTTTTTTCCGTGTATTGAGGCCGCAATGAAAGTCTGCATATTGGTCGTTCTCAAAAATCGTGATCCGAAACCGACCTCCCCATGGTCCGACCCCCCATTTTTTTACACCGAATCAAGGGAAAAGGCAAAATTTTGAATTTATTTTGCAACTTGTTAGCAAAACAATATGATTCGGGAATAATTTTCAAATTTATTTTAGAACATTTTAAGGCCTTTCTTAGGAAATACAATTGAATGAATGCATTAATTATAATTTTACTCGCTTAATGCCAAAACTAGAATTTCAATCGCTGTCTGAGCTGTCTTCTGCTTCACAATATCTCCGAATAGCCGACCGACGAGTTGTTTTTCGAGGCTGGAGTTCCCGTTTTTCTCTTTTTGTTTTTGTCGCTGTTTCTCTTCTCGCTGCTTGTCCTTTTCCTCTTTTTCTTTCAGTTTCTGTGTGCGATTTTCTCCTTTCGGTTTGAAAACGCGCTAGAAAATCTTTAGTACGCAAAAAGGGGTCGGTTTCGGTCTACCCATTGGCGGTCGGTTTAGGACCACCGGGACTTTTTTCAAACGATGACTCGCCGTTTACTTACAACTATGCAAGTGATCTAAATTTATTCGTGCGTGTTCACGTCTAGGCCATAAGCAACCAAAACAACCTACCTTTGGATTTTTCAAGAAAAAATAGAACCCTTCAAACTGCAGTTCCGTGCAGCTCAAAAACGAACTTTCGCGTTGTCGAAACACAACGCGACGCAAAACCATAGAATTAAATGAGGGAAGAAGATGGCTCTCTACCTCCAAATTGTCGGTGTTGTGAGAGCTTTCAAATGCCACCACCGACAGTTTCGGTTGCAGCACAAGTACTGAGAAACATGGAGAGGTCGGTATGGGACCACTGGTCGGTTTCGGACACGCTACCCTACTGATATTAAAGGTCTTACACTTAATAAATACACTTTCGAAATACATTTAAAAAATATTATTTATTTCAGTCACTATTTATAGACGAAAATGGTAGTTAAAAAAAGTCCTAAAAAAATTGTGGTCTGCGCTGTTGATGAAATCACGGAGATGGATCATCCGAAACAACAAAATCAAACGGTTTCAGTATGTTAATGGCTATAGCGCATATCATACGATTTTTTATATATTCCAAAATTATAAAGTGGCGGAAATTTTTTGAAAAAAAAAATCTTTTTTTCACCGTTTTAGCAAAAAAAATTGTAAATATAAAAATTTAAAAAAACCGACGAAGATTTTTCTTTGGTTAACACTTATACGCAGAATATGAACCAAAAAAAGTAAGAAATGTTGAAAACCGATAACATGGTACGCTTTGAAACGAAAAGATTGAATTTTCTGAAAAAATAGCTACATTTTGCAATAAAAAAACTTTTCGTAAATTTCCAAAAACATTTAGGATTATGTTTTAGATAATAAGGATAGAAAGGTTTATACTAAATTTCATCAGAACCGTTCGATTAGTTTTTTAGCTATACGTCACCACAGTATTGAAAATCTAGCTCCGAAGACTGACATTTCACCTCCATTTTTAAAGATAAGTCTCAAAATATGTGAAGAAATCTTTCCTTAAAAAACATCATGAAAATCAGCAAATTTGTTCCTCGCCTAAAGGGATCTCCCTCCTCAAATTCGGACAGAGTGTGTGTGTGTGTGTGTGTGTGTGTGTGTGTGTGTGTGTGTGTGTGTGTGTGTGTGTGTGTGTGTGTGTGTGTGTGTGTGTGTGTGTGTGTGTGTGTGTGTGTGTGTGTGTGTGTGTGTGCGCGCGCGTGTGTGTGTGTGTGTATGTGTGAACACGCACGTCGATGTTAATGCAGCGATACATATAAAGGGAATACACAAGCGCTACGCGGAAATTAAATTACTTTTGTGCAACAATTTGCTAGAGCCTTGCATTCAGTCCCTATCAAAAGGCTCACGTACGACGAGAGGCTGGAATGCAAATTTCAGGCTGTGTACTCGTTACTTGTACATCGTAATCTCTCTCCCGCTCCTTATCGCATCTACAATGACCAATGGTTCAATATCACTTGTTCGGCGAGCTTAGACTCAATATCTTACGGACAGTAATAGCCAAATGTACGATCGAACTTTCATTGGAACGATCAGCGCTATTCGCGAATCGAATGGGCGCACTCTAATATTGTTAAGGAGGTTGGGGCAGCCCAGTTGAGTCAAATGACGGTTTGTGATTTTTTTTTCTCTATGAACCTCAAAAAAATGCGTACGAGGTATAGATTTAGTCTGTGATGCTCATTTTTCATAAAATATATCATTAAAGGGAAAGATTAAGCATTGTTACATTTTTATAACGTAAATAAGAAAAACTTTTGTGTTATCACCAATTGGAAGAAGTACAGAGTTATCAATGATTATGATGAAAAAACTGCGTAAGTGAATGTTTAGTACAACTCAGCATGAAATTTTCGGTCATTTATAAATATGCCTATTTGGCAACATGCTTTTCATTCACCAGCCAGGATTTATAATCTTTCATCATATCTTCATGGTCCAATATTGAATTGATATGGTTTACGATGGGCAAGATGGAGTTGTTCTAATAGGACGTTGAATAAGTTCTCCCTGTTGTCCAACAGATGGCGATACCAGAGCTGCGTGCGTGTAGTTTAAGGGCTTACATATACCTGAGACGGCTAAAAGTAAGGTTATGTTTAAGAACTTTTTTTGTGTATAAAACTCACTTTTATTGAACAACCATGATATACATTTTAAAGTATGAAATTTTATCTACATTTTGTGAAAATTTGGTTAAATAAAATATTGTGTCATATAAAATATTTGGTTATATAAAATATAAGATAAAAAAATTTCTATTGAGCAAATATGTTATTTTATTGTTTTCACCATATCCGATATTGATTTTAAGTACATTATTCGTTAAAACATTATTATTTTTTTTTTGATTGAAATGTATTAAGCAAATGTCTGAATTGGTTACAAAATTATGCGAAAGTAAAATTTGTTTCTTGCACGTTTGGTTGAAAAAATTCAACCAAATCATGGCCGAGCGCCACCGAACTTATAGGTGTGAGGAAACCCGTAGTTCTCGGGGTAACCGCTAGAGGCCGCACGCGCGCTCGTTTCTCGTGAGCGTAGCGCGAGCCGAAAATCTACTTAAACGCTGGAGAAACTCTAAAGAGTATCGCTTCTTGGCCCGTGGCTAAGATCAAAGTATAGTATCTGTTCTAATCAGTTGAATATCTGATATTCTCTCCATGGATATTCCATTGGACATCTGATATTCTCTCCACTATTATTGTAGATGATCATTCTGATGTTCACTTTTTATTTAAGATTTAAAACAAATTGCAAAAATTACGTCCCATGGCATATTCGTTTCGATGTAGTAAAGAAATAATTAATTCTATTGATTATATTTTTGTACGAAATAAAAAATGATCGTAGCAACCGCTTAATCATTACATCCAATACATCTACGGATTGTATATAGAATGACTTCAGTAGAATATAATTTTATTTGAAGGATAATGTAGAGATTCAGAGATCAGAAAAGCTTTTTCAAATAAAATAATATGTTATTTAAATCAATCACATTTTCCAATATTTTATAGTATCGAAACAATCTCATATATCGGTGGCACTCCGCAGCAGCACATTTATTTGGATCAACCAATATATTTGTTTGATTCAATTGGTTTTTTTTTCTCAGTGTAGTCAAACAGATGACAAAGGCCGTGTCTACCTACGCCCCAACCGTTAGTCGTTGCTCACCCGGTCAGTTACAAAAAGCTATAACTTCGTCGTTACTGGGAATTTTCTTATGAAATTTTAAGGGTAGACACGCAAAGGATAGTACCCTTGAATGAGCACCTTTTTGAAAAATCAATCTTTGTTACCTACCCAGGTGTATGTAAGCCCTCAATATGTTAACGCATTTACAGGGTGCGCCAGAGAAACTTACTTATTTGAAAAAATTCCCGCGCGGTGAGTTGGGCGGGTAGAGGGGCGAGAGGGGGCGCATCTGGAGGGGGAAGTTCCCAAGTTTGTTTCTTCCTCCAGTCAGTTGCCATCATGCTCTGGTCTAGAGAGCAGCGGGCCTTCGCAGTCGAGAGCTTCTTTTCTAACGGTCGCTCACTTGTTGCTACGCAACGTGCCTTCCGCGCTCGCTTTGAAATTCCTCCTCACAGACTCGTTCCTGGCCGTAATTCGATTCTGTCGTGGGTTAACTCATTTCGGGAGTGTGGAAGTGTCGCTAAACCCAGAAATGGACTTCAACGGACCATCAGAACTCCGGAAAATGTCGAAAGAGTGAGGCAGTCAGTTGTGCGTTTTCCCCGGCGTTCGGCTCGCAAACACGCAGCTGCTATGGGAATTTCTGACACCACTGTTCGACGAATTCTTTTTATGGGGTTATTTGAAATCTCTGGTTTATGTCGATCGACCACGGACCATAGCACACCTCAAGAACAACATTCGCGACGCCATTGCCAACATACCGATTGATATGCTGCAAAGAGTGGATACGAATTGCAAAAATCGACTTCATCAGTGTATGCGCAATGGGGGTCGCCATTTATCCGATGTCATTTTCAAGACTGCATGAAAAAAAATTGGGATATTGTATTCTCAAATAAAAAAAAATTTTAAACAATAATTGAAGTACTTTTGTTTTTATCGACCTTTCAAATAAGTAAGTTTCTCTGGCGCACCCTGTATAAAGAAGTACCATAAGCAAGGTTAAAATTCAGTGTATGTCATTTCGCCTAACTGTAAACAACTTTTTTTTTTCACAGTGTTAAACATGTCAAATTTCGTGCCACAAAAAGAGTATTCGTGCCATAGGGTATGCGGAGAATTTTACTGCACCGCTTTATTCAAAAGAAATCTGCAGCTGAAGTACACCGAATTCTTGTTTAGACAACCATGTTCCAATGACAGAAACGTCATAAGCAATAGTTGTCAAAAGACAACCATTTTTTGTGGCAACCATGCTCTGTCGGAAGCATCATGCAGAGGTGGTTCAGGCGCTTCAAAAATAATGATTTTGATGTGGAGGCATTACTTCATGAAGACTCATATCAGATGTTAGCTGAACTTGCAAAATTAATAGGAGTTGATCACACAAGAGTTTCGAAACGTTTGAAAGCATTAGGAATCGTCTTTTAAGGCGGGATATACATTTACAACGATCTACAAATCGATTTTTTTTCTTTAAACGATGGAACTATATGTGTAGAATATTTTGCCCAAGTTTCAAAGCGAAATTCAAAAAACTTCAAACGTTACAGCCCGTCAACGCGGTGCCTCGCCGCTCGGATTCGGAACGGGCGTGAACTTCAAACGGGTTTTTTTTTCTCAAAACTGCGTTATCGAAATTGGCGTGCAGGATTACTCAAAAACTTTTAAGCCGATTGAGTTGAATCTTGGTAGAAATATCAAGAATATTGGTACCTTCTACTTGACGAGAATTGTTTTTGAGAAATTGGAGAAAAAAAACTACTTTTTTCATCCACATTTTACAGAAATGTTGCGTGAAATATTGATTTTTTGTTGTAAATGCGTGCCATTTTCTTAAATTTGCATTTTCCTGAGATTTGCAACTCCCGCGGCGATCTTGCTGTAACCATCTGCCACAGCTCGGTCATTTTAATGATGAATTAATTTAAAAAAATTGTTTTGTATACTTAAATATACTCTTAAAGTATATCTAAAGTTTGATAATTGTAGAATAATTATTCCTTAGTTCAAAAAATCCCTCAACATTGCTTATTTTTTTCCTGTCTAAATGTATATCCCACCTTAAAATAAAGCATTAATTTTCACGAAAAAACAGCGAGAACTTATTCAACATCCCAATAAATGTTTACAAAGGTATACTTTGCGTTAATAATTTTTTATCTCTGGTGTTTCGTGGTGAAGAAAAATTCAAAAGAATCGTCAAAACTTAGTATAGCCTAGACAATAACATATATTTTCATTTTGTTTCAATCTTGTATTGTGGTTAACGGTCCAACGTCCTTGAAAAAAAGGTTATTGCGAAAAATGATCCACAAGTTACTTTTGTAAGAAGCGCGCGCACACAGTATCAACCCACTTGGCAATTTTCATTTGTACTCATTGCTTGTGGCTATATACCATATGGGTGTAACGTATGTATTTACACTGCGAATTCATGAATAAGAATCTGTTTCCGCTTCCTGCAGAGTGACATTTACCGAGCCAGGACACGTCCGTTTCCGCTTATACGCGCTCAATGAATAAAATGTACAAAAGAAATGACGAGTTTTCAGTCCAGTTTGATTGGCACCGCAGATATTCGAATAATCCGAGCCTCCATTGAATTCAATAGAAAAATTTGCTGCTGGTGTATTAACTATATCACAATAATTAAATATGGCGGGCATGACATGCTACTTATTTGATCGCTCGAAAAATATTTCAAAAATAGGTGCGCAACGAAAAATTTACTATTCCAGTAGGTTGTTCGAAATTTATACTTCGTATTTTACATTTGAAAACAAATTTCTGCTAATTGTACGCAATTTTGAATAGAACACTGATTGAAGTGTGACAATCGTCTTGTTTTGGGAAATGTGGCGTAACGGCGCCGTACTGTGACGCAAGAAGTCAGTCAGTCTTCAAGAAGAAGAGTCTGCGAGGCCAGGGTAAGATGTTATATGTAAGGGTCGTCATTATTTAGTCGGACATCCAAAGTTCATCATTCTCTCCCTCAAAATGGGATTAAAATATTTAAGGAGATTGGAGCGTTAGCCACAATCCAAAATTAAAAAAATATATATATAAATGTTATTGTCCAAACTATACTGAGTCTACGAATTACAATGCATCTTCCACTTTGACCGAATGTTTTTGCACTTAATGTTTGTTTTTCTTAAAAAATAAATGTCGATCCATAAAATAAAGATCATTGACGACAAAAGCGTATCTACAAAAAAAAAGTATATTTATCGAAATACAACGATCTGAAAAACGTTTGGGGATCCGATCGTTCCCACATGCAGTCAGGGGTACGTGGCGGAAGTGTGCAGTCGTAGTGTTAATGATATATTTTATGAAAAATTAGCATCTACCGAAGAAATCCATAACTTAAGCATTTTTTGGGGTTCACCGATAAAAAATTCATGTACCGGTGTAAGTGGTTCTAGTAAGGTCGATCTGACAATGAAATGACGAATTCAAAAATGTACTTTCAACATAATACTGAACTTTCGTATGACCGGATACTTTTTTGAAATTTTGAAACTTACGCAAATGACAAACTATTGAAAAGTCTGATTTTCGACCAAAAGAACTTCAATCATTTTTCAACGACAAATGGATAGACTTATTTTAAATAAATCATCTGTTATACGATAGAAGATGTTATAAGCTATTTTAACATCTTCTATCATATATATAAGCGGATATTTTTCGAAAAAAAAAACAACAAAAAACGTTTTTCACCGTAAAGAACACGTGGTTAAAATTTCACAAGCAACGGTTTAGTACTTTCAAAGATTTTATCAACAAACCGTCCAAAAACGTTGTTTCGAGAAAAACGCGTTTAAGTTTTTTTGGATTACATAAATACATTAATTTTTTTTTTAATTTATTTCGAAAGTGTATTTATTAAGTGTAACAACTTTTATATCAATATCTATAATATAAACCTATCGAAAAAATTCATGAAAATAGCCTTTTTTAGCGTCTAAAGTGAGAAGACCCCTTAATAACGTATGTGTTTATTAGACTAAATACAACCAATGGAAGTATAGTTTGCAATTATTTGGTGATTAAGGTATTTCTTTTACGAACCCGAATATTTAACAATTAACCGGTTGTCGTCTATAATGAAGTAAAAATACATTGCAGTGTACCGGGGAAAAAATTCAAGCCAAGTTACTGATATGACGGCTCTAAAAATCGCCTCAGTTATACGGCACCGTATGGAGATGATACGCTGGTCACATGTCTATTTTTTTTATCGTAGGTTCCATTGTACGGGGCTTCCCCCTTATTACTTTCCCCACTATATTTCCACTCCTCATCCCCCCCTTGCGGCCGCACCCGATTCAACTCTGTATCGCATTCACCATGACATTTCTGCCATGGGTATAGAGAAGCTACGGAAAACCTATAAAGTCCAGTATAAATACGCAAAATTGATCTAAGGGATGACGCTGAATCAAATGGCGATAATAATTTTGAAATCAACCCCTGAGAAAGGGTTAAAAATCGTTAAAAAATGTTTAAAAACCGTTAAATTCAGAACTCAATCATTTTATCGAAAAATATGTCAAACAAAAGTTGTTTAGGACATAGCAGTACGTAAAAAAGTATTGAACGTTCGTCTTCGTATCTTCAAAAATGAGGGAGAAAAAGACGAATGAAAATTTGTAAGACAAAATCGCTTTGCAGCCCAAGCACCACTGGGAGCGTAAGGAACGCAATATACTCGTTGGAGCGCGTTGCGCGCATGCGCATATAGCCATTGCCATATGATGCGTCTCTTTCTGACAGTGATCCTCAACCAGTAATTATGTCAATGTTCAGCCGTCTTTTTTGAATACTTATACAATAAATAAAATTTTAAAAAGTCTCTAGAAAGTTGGATTGAGGGGGGAGGGAGGTATT
This sequence comes from Ophion ellenae, assembly GCA_963210295.1. Classification (NCBI taxonomy): domain Eukaryota; kingdom Metazoa; phylum Arthropoda; class Insecta; order Hymenoptera; family Ichneumonidae; genus Ophion; species Ophion ellenae. Next base: position 442,679 of record OY723388.1, read on the forward strand.
TTTTTGCGTTTTCTAAAATGTAGTCATATGAACGGTTTACGTGCCTGGCATCGATAATTCTATGGAAGTATATGAAACAAAGCACTCGTTTATTGATGTTTAATTTTTTTATTTTCTAGTGTAGAAATCTTTGAAACTTTTAATCGCGTTTTTCTCACACTTACAAGAAAAGGTTGCGAGGTCGGTCTCTCCGATTTCGATGAAATTTGGAATGCTTGTAGAATGGGTAAAAATAGGCGACACGTTTTTTTTTATATGTGCGGAACTCGATTTTTAAGAGTTGAAACGCACCCTCTACTATACATTGGAGATGAGAACGATCGGGTTATCGACGAAAAACACCCCTACTTTCGAGGATGCGTTTCACCCCTTAAAAATCGGGTTCCGCAAAAAAAAAAAAAGAAAAATACGTGTCGCCAATGTTTAGCCATTCTACAAGCATGCGAAATTGAATCGAAATCGGAGAGATCGACCTCGCAACCTTTTCTTGTTAACATTTTCAAAGTCGGTGAATCTACTGCACCGATCGTTTTGAAATTTTACACACTCGTTCTACACATAAAATACGAAGTAACGCTGTCGAGTTTTTAAATTTTTTTTATAATTTTAATTTATTTTACAATTACAACATTTTCGATTTTTTAAATGAAAGATCGGATTTTTTTACTTCTAAGTGTAACCAAAAATTAAAAAATCAATTTTATAAAACCCGGCAGCGTTACCTTAAGGAACTTATCAACTAATGAAATATTTTTGGTTTTGTATTTCCATTTTCTATTTTTTTAGGCATCTGCGACGATTTGCTGCCAATGGCCCATTTCTGCATAATTATTGATGAAAATTCTACAGAATATTCATAAAATGTCCTTTTATTGTATACTAATTACATAAATAAATATATATTACCTGTGTCATCAAAAAAAAAATTATCGTAAATATGCTTTTTGTAGCGAATTAACCTTAACCCCCCCCCCCCAACTCTTACCAAAGCAATGGGTAACAAAAAACCCGAGAATTTTTTTATTTTTCAAACTTTGAAGCTTTCGTCTTCCAATTGAATGGTTTTTCGTTTTTTTTCTCCCTCGTTTTCAAAGATACGAAGATGAACGTTCCATTTTTTTACGTACTTTGATGTCCCGAACAATTTCTGTTTGGCATATTTTTCGATAAAGTTATTAGGTTCCGGATTTAACGGGTTTTGAACATTTTAAAACAATTTCTCAGGGGTTGATTGCAAAATTATTATCACCATTCGATTCAGCGATATCCAGTTACCCTTAGATCAATTTTGCGTATTTATATCTAAAAAAGTGCTTACTTTCATGCTTGTTGCATGGACTAGTATACCAACCAATACAGCCGGTCCTAGGTTCGCTTTGCAGTTTCGGAGCTAGTCGCGTTTCGTCGAGAAATAAATCACGGGTGCAGGCATACACACATACGTACCAGTCCGCATGCGTGACATCTGTGTAGAACTGGAGCTACGTCACGCCCGTATTTATTTTTCTCCGAGACACGTGAGCGGGATTTGAACCCGCGATGTTTTTCATTTCCGTCTAATAATTTATACACTAAATAACTCTAGATGCCGGATATGAACTGCTCACGAGTGTAAAAATCTAAAGATTCCGTAACGACAATAAGAAGAAGGCACCGAATGTTTAAAGAAAATACTGATGATAAAACTTGCGTGACTAGCGGAAGAATTTTAGTGGCCACGACTTCTCGGAGAAAATGTCAAAATCTACTAAACTTACGCAAATTTCTAAATTTTAGTCTATCGTTGGGTATAATAATTTATTGTGACTTATTTTTGTTAAGCACCACTGTAGTTTAGTAATTATTCAGGACCCCCGTTATGCCCCCACAAAATACGGCCCTCCGCGAAAGGAATACCTTAATCCTTGATCACTTGTAGGTAAACGAGTATTCTACTATAGCTATTTCTGATCCGTCCGTGCATTGCGCGCTTATTCGTGTCACGAAGATATTTTTCGTTTGGTGCTGCCACCATTTCCGCCGCGCGTTGCCAACAGTCGGTACGGTAGAAATCTTAATTCGAACCGACTGGGCAGCTAAATGCAGAGAACTTTTTTGCAGGTACCATCCGTTGATACCATCCTTCTTAATCAACTGATGTTAAAAACAAACATTGAAAAAAAACATCGTCGGCTCTGTAAATACGGACAGTATGTGGCTCGTCGAAATGTTATCCGTGCGAGTAGAAAATTCACCGTGGCATTATACCGACCGAATGTGTGCTTGTACAAATTGTAGACGGCACGCAATTGCGAAATTGGTGGAATATTATATCGAGCTCGAGCCTCACTTTGCCACCGCTAGAGGGCTCCAAACGTCTGAGAAATATCAAGGTCTCCATTATCACGCGAGGATGACGTAAGACTCGCTACTGTACATGAGCGAAGCGAAAAAGAGTACAAAACCAGCGATAAAAGCCCCTCCGGCTTCATTAAAGAAGTTACCACGGCGTGTCACGTCAGATATGTATGCGTGTCTATGTATATGCCGATAAAAGCGTTCTTTCTCTGCCTGAGGAAACCACGGCAACCGCATCCTCGAGCTCGAGGCTTCTCTCGTCGGAACCTTTCACGGCTTCTCTCTGTTTCTTTTCCTTTGTTCGACATGTGACTGAGCTCTTACATTCCAGGATTCACAGTTCGAAGTCGAAAAACTTGTGGACTGAGAAATAAAAATACGGCAGAAATGCGACGTTCGTAAATTCTATGGCTTATTTTTCGCTCACAAAATATTTCACCCCGCGTCGAAAAATTTGGGCGATATTAAGGGGCTACATCTATCGAAAAAATGGCCGAATTGCGAGAAAAAATTCTGGCAAACGGTTGATGAAAAAGAAACGCATTTTGTTAACACGAAGCTACATATATTGAGACCCTCTTTAAAAAAATCACCTATACATGCAGAACAAAAACATGGCCGCTGGCAGATGATGAAATTTTTTCGCGACGTTTGGCGGTGGACGCTCTCCAGCTCGAACGGTCCATCTGAAATCTAAAAACCAAACGGGTTGTTCAAGTTAATAATGGATACGAGTCGTTGACGACCGTCGATTTTTAGAATAATTTTTTTTTTAACAACGTGGCGACTAATTCACTCGAGCATACAAAATCTACGGAAAAAGACGTCATTTTTACGTAACTATTGAAAAATGGAGATCGATTTAAAAAAAAAGTGAAATCGTCAACTACCTTGAAATGCTTCTCATTGTATTTTCTGTAAATTTGGAAACAATCCATCAAGTGGTTCTCGAGATATCATGTCCACCGACTTTGAAAAAAGTGTTTCGAGAAAAACACGTTTAAAGTTTTCAGTATGGTGTTGCTATCGCTTGCCCGGCCGACTGTTAGAGGCTGTGGTTCATTCAATTTAAGGCCGGAGCCTGAATTAGAACGTCCACAAAAGCATTTTTCCGGGAATTTTTTTAGAAGGAAAAAAAACGAGTCCAGTAAACATTGAGGTATCTTTTCATGTATAAAAAAAATGTTAACATGAAACAATAAATGACTGCAGATTTATCAGCCTACTCCATGTGCGTCTTCCCACTGCAGTCCCCAATCGGCGGGAAAGATGCAGCTCGTAATTCTCGACTGAAACAAAAAAACCAACAAAATTTTCGATTGTCATATCTTTTTCTTCTGGGTGAACTAAGAAAAAGCTGAACAAATCTTGAAATTATACATGTAAAGATACCTCAATGTTTACTGGGTTCACTTGTACTTTTCCCTTTACAAAAAATATATAAGGAAATGCAATTTTTTTACCCACCTAGTAGTAGATGCAGCCCGTTAATCCTTCGAGTGCAAACCCCCGTCGGCAACATATGAGTGCATCTTGGGTCAATTTGACCCAAGGCGTCTTTCAAATCGTTGTATTTAGGTAAATATATATTTTTTGTTTTTCTTTTGTACAGACGATTTTTGTAGTAAATTATCCATATTTTATGGCCTTACATTTATTTTTTGAACGGAAATGAAATGCCGAAATGTTCGTTCAAAGTGGGGCATACGTTGACAAAAGCGTGCTTACACGAAAAAAATCACTGGGTCAAAACGACCTAGTGTGCACTTGAAGGGTTAATATTTCTGACGCGCGACACATTTGTGTCCTCCTCTCTCTCTCCCCCTCTCTCTCTCTCTCTCTCTCTCTCTCTCTCTCGTGCGACTTCACTCGGAAGCCTCGATTGGATTCGAAAACGAAGCGAAATATCCGCTCTGACCAGTCGCCAGTACATTCATACATCGTAAAACGATTGGTGCAAAAAAGCCGCGCAGAAAGTCGCGCCGGACAGTGCGATTACTAGGGGAATAAATTTAGGTTATGTGCGTTGTACACACAGGTATAGAAAATATCGGCGATCAAGTTGGGTGCACTCTTCGAATCGCGACTCGAGCTCCGCGTGCTCGCGCATAGTTATCAACATCGGGACATGTACGCGCTTTACACTTTGACTTTCGCGTGAGGGGTCAGCGAGATAAGACGAGGCGGACGATACCGCGAGCGTTCGGTATACATGGAACAAAACATCGGAGAAAAGCGCTCGATGCGCCGCTTCCTACGCACGGCACCAAGTAGAAGTTCGGACTAATGTGTTCCCAGTGCAAACAAGCTAACGAAGCTTTGACGTTTCGCCGGATTTCGAGTCCGCCTACGATAAAACCGTCGACATTTCGCGTGTCGAATTTCAACGAGAGATTACGAGCTTAACTGGCCTTTCGAGCATATATATAACGTCATTCCGTGAATTATACAAAATCACTTACCTCTCTGTTGATGAGATCGTTCGTCCCAAGCTGGCGAGTCGCAGTCAAAAATCGCTTTCTCGCAGTTCGAAAGCGATACGGTCTTCCTATCACCAAAATAGCCTTATTAGCCCAGAATCAAAAATTCATTTTACACCGTCGCACGTTGCACATAGGAAAGGGTGTACAAAATTCCGCACATAATACAGCGGGCTAAAATATTCACTCTAATCTGATAAATACGTGTCTCAATAATTATTATTACTGCGCTACCGGTCAAACGAGGCAAAGGATTCTGAGAGCAAGTAGAACAATGTAAATATATATATATACCTGTGTTGCATTTACATTATTGTACTTGCTCTCAGAATCCTTTGCCTCGCGTGTGTATGTGTGTGCGTGTATGTGTGTACATACATGTGTGTGTGTGCGCGCGCTTCCATAGATACATACAACATACATATCTACACACAAATACACACCCACCCACATACACATGTACGTTTTCCAAGTGTACCACGTGTCTCGATAATCGTCCGTGGTGGTCCTGCTCGTGAATGCCAACGAACGAGACGTTGCATCCCCAATGCACTTCTCACCGGATCGCACGCGCTGGCGCGGACTATACACAAGTTTCCTCGCTATATATGTATACGTCTGTGTGTGTTGAACGAATCCGATGGTCAGGCAATTAATTTCACGTCCATTCACGTAAGCCGTCGGCGCACGTGGCCGCATACGCACTTATTCGTCCAACCCCACCCCGATACGCCACTCGCTAACTTGCTTCGTCTTTTTTCCCGCTTTTTCTTGCTCCCTCTCCTCTCAATCTCTCTTTCTCTCACTCTTTCTCTTTCTGTCTGTCTCTTTTCGCGTCGAGAGCACGCGTTCTCGAGAGAAAGAGAGAAAGATATATACGTGTAGTGAGAAGGAATCCGCTACTATTCCCATTCATAAAATTCTTATCTCTTTTGTCGAGCGCGTCGATACGCCAACACGTGTTCATTTTTGTTCCGCGTACTCTAGTCGCTCTCGCATCTCCTCCTTGACGTATTTATATCGACCTATATTTGTCAGCGGTCGCTTTTTGATATGACCTGTTAATAGTGCAACGTCTTATCTTAGTTTTAGATTTATAGTGGGATGCTGTGAAGTTTCGCGCGACTAGCACAGGGAAGGTTGGTAACATCAGTCCAATTGGCCACCGCGCGAGGGCGCGCGCGAACTCGAACGAGCGTCACGTTGTACGGGGCCAGAAGCTCGCGGGAACTATTGGCTCCGGGCGCATCACTAGCGCCCCGTAGCGTTCGTATTTTTGCATTGAATCAATTTGTTCGGCCAAAGGAAGCGAAGAGAGTTTCTTTTCAGGGGAATAAAAAAAAAGTAAGTAAAATTTCCTTGAAATTTATATTTTTGTTTACTGGCTATTTTGTTATGAGATGGGAAATATGAAGCTACCTAATTGCTTTTATTGGGATTCAACAAACATATATTGTTGCTCCACGAGTTCAGAATATGAGTGAAATTTTGTTTCAAGAATGAAACGAGCATAATTTTGTAGACCGCCTTTGAGAGTATAACGCGCAATATTAATTCCCAACCTCAAACTCAATCTTGGGGAAAAATGTTGGTATCGGCTGAACACGTCAGGGACGTAGGAGAGTTGAGGACCATACATGATCCAAGTTTAATCATTCAAGCTCGTGTCATAAGGCAAACCTCTTTGCCGTCTCACAAAACTTCTTTGAAAGTGAAACTGCAGCTATCCATATATTGCGTTTTCCTAACTTCCAATTTGCCATTTTTGATAAAACGATATTTTTCATTTGATTTAAAAAATCTCGTACTGCACTCATCATCCATCACGATCTATACTTACCGACTAACAGGAAAAAATAGGTTTTTTAATTTCAGATTAAGTTATCATGATCAAGTTAAGTTATCCTGACCTCCTCGAGGACACTTTTGCTTAGGGGTCTCCGAAAACCAGTTCCACCGGCTGAATTTCCCAAATTTTTTGATGAAACAAAAAAAAATTGTATAAATGTTGCTCTTTTATGTGCTTAACATTTTTAATAAAATAATTTAAATATTATATTTTTTTTTAATACAGAACATATCCTTTTGTGGCTTCGAAACCCACGTAACCCCTTAAACGTGTTTTTCTCAAAACTGTATTTTTCAAATTGGCTTCGACGATATCTCTACAATATTTCTGATATACGCCATCGTTTTTTTAACCTGAAATAGTAAAAATGAAATGACGAAACTTGGAACTTAACCTTTAAAACCGTGCCAAAAATTTAATTTTCGATATTTTTACTTAACTCTAGTTCCGGTGATGGCCTCAGGTCTACAAATTAAAATGGCGTTTGATTTTTTTATTTCAAATGAACAAAACCTCCGTAATTCAAAGATATTTTTTTTCAATGGTTCATAAAAAAAATGCCAAAAAAAGCGAAGAAAATAGCTGTCACATGGGATGACCCGTTAGTGCGGTGATACTTGGGACGAATACACGGATCGATCGTGTCGCAATTTTTATCATCTTCGTTTCGATTCCTTGTCGAAAAAAGAGTTTGCATCCGTAGAAGTCGTATTAGTATGTATGTATTGTTGTGGCCAAAGGCAGAAAAGCTTCAATGACGTCCGAATGCCGCGGGTGACACACAGTGTTCCCACAACTCTGTGCTGCATTGCAAATAGCACAGAGTTGCGTCGTGCGAGAGAAGGCTGCACGCGTTAGTCACGAATAGGTATTTCCCAGCCGGGTAAAGAGCACGCGTATCCCGCACAGCGCATAGCGCAGAAATATATCCATGCCTCGTTCAAGATGACTCTAGAGCCCTGCAAAAAGGCTCGATGAAGTGATGATGTCAGTGTGTCTATAGGGAGAGGTCTGAAAGATATGTTGCTCCGCCGCAACTTTTTATTCTTTCACATTTAATCTTTTTTTTTTTTAATTTTTTATTTATTTTTTTATTAAACACTCTTCTTTCTTTTACATTTTTCCGAAACAACTTTCTAAGTTTTTTAAGTTCATTGCGAAAAAAAAACTCATAAACCGTCATTTGACTCAAGTGGACCGATCGAACCTTCTTCAATCGTCTTTTTGCATCTTTTTGTTAAAAATTATCCTGGAATTTTAATTTTATTCCAATATGCCTATCATGTTACTACTTGCCACCGTAACGTAAGGATCCATAGATATGATCAAGTAGAAAAGGTTATGTAAATGACACAAGTTTCTTAATGAAAATTATCGAGTTTATTCAAATTAAACGAAACCACCAGCATTTCGAAATTACTCTCCGTGCGGACATGGCGCTCGACTGGCGTATCATCGCCAATTGCGGAGCTTTTATGCGGCCGATATATACGCTCGTACATGTTACACGAATGCTACAATTCAGAGGAAATACCGTGGACACAGAGGCACATAAAGTTTTTCTGCATGCAGGCGGGATGTCGAACGAGGATGAGGCGAATGCGAGTATGAGAAAGAGTAGGATAGAAAAAAAGACAGTACAGAAGATAAGAGGGAGAAAGAGAGTCAGGCACGTGCTACGTTCGGAACACATTGACGAGCGTGCTTTTTTACTCGTATATATAGAGTACTGAGAGAGTCAAGAGTCTATATATATATTTACCAGCGAGACCAATGAATCGGAAGAGTTGGACCTTCAGTAAAACCACTGCGGGGTCGTGGGCGCGTGAGAGAGAGAGAGAGGAGAGAGAGAGAGGAGAGAGAGAGAGAGGAGAGAGAGAGAGGAGAGAGAGAGAGAGAGAGAGAGAGAGAGAGAGAGAGAGAGAGAGAGAAGAGAGAGAGAGAGAGAGAGAGAGAGAGAGAGAGAGAGAGAGAGAGAAGAGAGAGAGAGAGAGAGAGAGA